>CM060426.1:94009392-94371972 GCA_030545235.1 Helianthus tuberosus | reverse complement strand
AGTACATTGTATGAAAAAAAATCCAAAGAGCAAATTAGGTAGAAAGTCCTGACCCCTTAAAAAATCAAAAAAACTATTGTGTCATGGTCTGGGTGCATGATTGCTTCAAGTGTGGTCTTGGAAATCTTTAAAAAGTTTTGAGGTTGGGTAGATATTTGCCATAGGTATGGGTCTAGGGACAATTGAACCATGCTGGTAATTATGTATATTATTAAGCGGAAAACATTTGATTGGGGATTAAGCGAGTTTGAGTTTAAAGGGACACAAAATATCAATAATCGCGGTTACACGCGTTAGTATACCGGGTTCAAATGAATGTATAAGAGTTGACAATGTCGGATATGATCTCATTACAAATTTATTTTCCTAATAAATGAAGCGGGTTAGAAAAAAAAATAAGCATGCACATGTGTACTAATTTTTGTGTTCACATCTTGGTTTATTCTTATTCTTGACTTCCTGATGACAATAAAAGGTTTAAGCTTGGAGAGTTTTGTTAGATGCATTTTTATGCATACTTTATTGTATTTTTAGCATATATTTTCTTTGTATTTTATGCATTAAACCGTACATATTACATCACTGTGGTAAATAATTGCTTTGGCTAAGACAGAACTCTACTTTGGTTAGTAGAATCTTACTATTTTTTTTTTTCAATCATATAAGGTTTTTACTATTTTTTTCCTAATTGATAGGGTTTTATGGAACCCCTAAAACACCCGTGGATCCGCACATGGTGGAAAGCATTTGTGAATCGTAAGGGACACGAGCCAAAGAAATATGGATGAAGAATTTTAAATCACAAAAAAAAATGAATTAGGGAAGGTATTGTTAAATACACCCTAAAAGTCAAACTTCATGTTTATAATAAAGTGTCTTGATTATTTATTTATTAATATTGCTATTAATACTAATAATAGTATAACAAAATATAAAAAAGTAATAAAAGTATTATAAAATAAAATAACTTAAAAAACATAATTATTACTTTTGACTTTTATAATAAATAATGTAATAAAGTAAATAACATAAAAAAACATAATTATTACAATTGACTTTTATAAAAAATAATGTAATAAAATACTTAATCATTACTAAGTTTGACTAATTGGTATATTAATCCATATATTAGGTGTATTTATCACACCCCTTAGGAAAAATGCAATTGACATGAAGTTGGATTGCAATTTGTAACACCGAAATTAAATAATGATGATAAATAATGATGGTAAAGTAATGATGGGTGTCAATTTACTTTTATTCTAATAGGTCATCGTTTGACATCAAGATATGGATTTGAATTAAAAGGTTTCTGATGAGTTTAAGAGTAAATTGTTATTTTAGTCTATGAGTTTTGTTTCAAATTACAACTTAATTTCAAATAGTTTTTTTTTTTCTCTTCTGGATCTGGATCTGAGTTTGCATTTTTCTTTTTTTTTGCCATTTTGGTCCAATCCATTAAATTCGTTAAAAATGTTAGTTAACTTACATTAAATAGTTTGGTAGTTGCTATTTTCATCCAAAAACCATTTTTTTCTTTTATTTAGATATATATATATATATATATATATATATATATATATATATATAATCTTCAAAAAATAGTTATATATAAAAAAACTTTAATTAAAAAACTCATAAACTAAAAAAATAACAATACATATTAATAATAAATAAAAAAACTTTTAATTATTTAAAACATAATATTAAAAATAAAATACATCTCTCTCTCTCTCATCCACCACCACAACAAACACCACCGCTGTTACCACCATTTTCATCCACGTCCACCTTCTAAAAACCTTTAATTGTGTCACCATCGCCGTTAAGAGTAATAATAATTATATTACACACACATAGTTATATATATGATTAAGTAATAAAACAATAATAGTAATAATAATTATATTACACACACATATTTATATATATGATTAAAAGAAAAAAGATATATTTAAGAAGATGTGGTTGTGGATGAAAATGGGCAATTTAAAACTTTTTTTTGTTAGTGTCAAAAATACAGATGGTTATAACCAGTTTTTTAGATTGAGTTAGACAATTTAATCAAAATGGCAAAAAAAAATAAAATAGAAAACTTGGGGACCCAAACAAGAAAAAAAAAAACTATTTAAACTAAAGTGTCAATTTTGGACAAAAATCAGGGACTAAAATGACACTTTACTCTAGGCTTAATTACCAAGTGAGATGGGCTGTC
The DNA here is from genome assembly GCA_030545235.1 of Helianthus tuberosus. Classification (NCBI taxonomy): domain Eukaryota; kingdom Viridiplantae; phylum Streptophyta; class Magnoliopsida; order Asterales; family Asteraceae; genus Helianthus; species Helianthus tuberosus. The sequence continues at coordinate 94,369,757 of CM060426.1, read as the reverse complement.
AACAGAAAGAGAGAAAACGAAGGGAATATGAAAAAAAGGGATTAATCATCATAATCGAAAAAACAATCATCACATCTGCAATTGGAGATCGACAAAAGCATTAATTTTTTCATGTTCTAGAACAACAAACTGTTTAGTGTTTTTTTCGTAAGTTTTAATTTTGATGTTTTGTTTCGTATTCGTATTGATTGTTTTATCCACCATATCCGGCTAGAACAGTATAGTTTCAATATCAGGTTTATTTTCTTTAATTTGTTTCACAAACTTATGTGAAAAGACCACGTCAGATCTTATTATTTAGTAGTAAGTTTGTATGATTCTTGTTTGTAATATGATTCGATCCGGAAAATATTAATTTGTTAATAAACGTAATCAATTTATTAATTTTTCTTTTAAAGTTCAATCACTTTTTAAAACTCAAATCAAGTTTGATCTTTTTATCAAGGAACAAATGATATTTTTTTTGTTTCTCTATAAACCAAAAACTATTATAGAATCATATAATCTAGTTAAACGTACCAAACGACGTGTGTGTTTGATTATAATTGATACTTCTATCACGCAACCTGTATGCTAGGATCCGACATCGTGAGCTTAGAGTTGCGGGTTGGATTTAATCAACAAACTGCGCTTGGTTAGACATTAGATGTAGTGGATGTCCGAACGGCATGATGTCTAGTATTGACATAAACTATTATCTAAAAGGATCATTGCACCATGAGTTGAATCGAATTAAGAAATTGATCTGGTACTGAAATTAGTTTTTAACATTAGAATTATAAGATAACTTTAATTATCGTTTTCTTAATTTTCGTTTTCATAAATTTTAAGTTTAAATCAAAACCCCCCCGTTCAAAATTACCTTATTTGAATAAAATTGTTTTGTCATAACTAGTTAATTGTGTATCCCTCAGGGCATGAACGTGACTTCCATTGATACTATTTCTAGTGTGTTTAGTATGTTTATTATATATTTATTTCCTGAATTCAACACCAACAGAGGAGTGAGGTGTATCTATTGGAGAAGTAAATTAAAATAAATTAAATGGAAGGTGGGTGAGGGGCGTTAACACCCAGTTGTGGGCATTAAAGGTGTGACGTGGCTGGGGCGTTAGCCAGCTACGATCTGTCTAAAGAAAATCCAACGTCCCAAAGTGAAAATTGTCTTTTTTTTTCCTTCTATAAATTTATTGAATGGGGAATGAAATTTTCATCTCTTTCTTCTAGTTCATGTCAATTGGGTCACCAACAATCCCCATTAAAATAGAGTTGGTTTGTTATTCCTACCTATATGTCCAATAGGAAGAAAAAAAAAAAAGATAACGTTAGAAACTAGCATCAATAATGCCGCGGGACAGGAAGCCTTCTTTACAACTTGGCAAGCATTTAATCTCTAAGGTGTAATGAGGTTTAGTATTCTAATGTATTCCTAAGTTGTCGCGTCATTGCTTTTCGTTCCACTTTATCACAAGTAATTATTAGTGGGATTAGTATTGTAATATGGTTGTGGCAATATATTGTGATAAGTGTAATTAGTGGGGCTAGTTTGTGTAATATATAGTCCTAATTTCTCACCTCAATCATGTAAAAGATTTTGCTTTTCATTCCACTGACACCACTAATTAGTGGGCTTAGTATTCTAATATATATTTTAATAAGTGGTTAGTATTGTGATTGCTTTGCGTTGCGTTGTTCCTGCTTTAACTAGAGATTCCAGACACCTTTTATGCACAAGCAATTGCTTGGAACCTTTGATACGAATATCATATTAATTATTTTACACATAACTTGGTGGCATTCTTGCGATAGTTTAAAGAACATAAAAACTTCCCTTTTAAAAAGTAAATAAGATGCTCTTTTTTATCTTATGAGAAATAGTTTAAATAACATAAAAACTTCCCTTTTAAAAAGAATATCACAATATCATTTATACAAAACAAATTATAGTAAAATGTAACAATGTACGCAAACGAATTCAAAGCAGCGTCTCCAAGTTTCAAAAATCAAATAAAAAAATAGAGCTAGATTCGGCCGTGGACATGTGTTGAAAAGGTTTCCTTATAATATACGGTGTGGAGGGGTTTGAAGATGAGCATTAAGCGCAATATGACAGCCACTTAAGTAAGTGGCGCAGTAAATAAAAGTACAAGGTGGTGTTGGGAGTGGAAAGGGCTCCACCTAGTGTTTAAAAAAAAATCAACCAATCACAAACCTCCTACCACAAATCGCCAATCAACTTGAGGCACATCATCAACCAAATTCCCTGCCCCCCCCCCCCCCCCCCCCGCCAGTAAGGAATCCCCCGCCCTACACACAAAGCCATGGAACACGCCAAGCACGAGGTGGTTTGGTGGGCGTGTACTGCCCTCCACGCTAGATTTACATGCCCACATCGTGTGGCCTTAAAAAGAATTTGCTCTCCTCACACCATAATGTCCGTCTCCCATGCTAAACAATAGTTATCATCATCATCATACTCACTAAATCCCACCATCAGTGAATGCCAGAACCCGAAACTGTATCACAAACATTTTTTTATTACATAACCATTTTCATTTTGATATTATTACTACTAGATTGTTGTCACGGACCCCGCGTTGCGGCGGTGACGCCTTAATTGTTTGAAGTTAGCGTCTTGGAGGCACGTTATGTGAAGCGTTAACCATATGAAAACGTGTGTTTCAGCCTATTTGATCTAAAGCATTGTTGTTACAAAAGAAACGGAATCGAACCCGAGTTGGTTTGTTTAGTGAGCGTTTCACCTAACTACTGCACCACCCTTATCTTTGCATCAAGACTTAGCGACGTCAAAACATACAACTCGAATTTATATCGTTGAAGGAAAACGTATTATATTTGACCTGACTCGTTTCCGAACATTGTTTACGTCAAAACATAGACTACCCGAAAACGTATGCAAAAATAAGTATGAAAACATATTATATTTGACCAGACTCTTTTCGAAAAAAAAAAACTTTGAAACGTGAATTTGTATCGATTATGTTGAAACATGAATATATACCGACACATACATTTAAACTTCAAGACGCAGACCATCTGAAAATGTACATAAAAATAAGCATGAAATGTGAATTTACACCGACACGTACATAAAAATAATTACTTTCGAAAATAGTTTTTTTCTGTTTTAAGCTAAATAATGAAAATATGTGGGTAAATTTAAAAGGTTAGAACTCAAGGGGTAAAAATGTCAATTTCAAAAGTTTAAGGGTTGTTTTGTGAAGTTCTAAAGTTTATTCGCTATTTTGTCTTTTTGAAAGGGACTTGTCATGTCAAGTTCCAAACTTGAGAGTGTTAGTTTGTTGGTGGGGAAACCCCACCGACCTTTGTTTTTAAGTTATAGATAATTATTACTTTTTAGGAAAATCGGGTTATACGTGAACGACTTGGAAGAGTTATAGTTTTGTATGTTAATATCTTATTATATGGTATCATATAATATCGCATCGTGTTGTATATTATTTATAGTATGGTATAGTTTAGTATAACATATATTATATATGGTATAGGATAATATAGTCTAATATAGTATCGTATAGTATAGTGTAGTGTAGTGTAGTGTCGTGTTGTATAGTATAGGATCGTATCGCATCGTATAGTATAGTACAGTACATTACAGTATAGTATCGTAGTTTCGTATTGTATAGTATCGTATAGTAATAATATTGTATAGTATCGTAGTTTCTTTTCGTATAGTATAGTATAGTATAGTATAGTATAGTATAGTATAGTATAGTACAATACAGTACAGTACAATACCGTACAATACAGTATAATATATAGTATAGTCTGGTGTAGTATAGTGTAATATAGCGTCGTGTCGTATGGTATATCGTCGTATGGCATCGCACGGTATGGTATATAGTATAGTGTCGTGTTGTATGGTATAGGCTTGTATAGCATCGTAAAGTATAGTATATAATAATATAGTGTCGTGTTGTTTGGTATCCTTTGTTTACCCCTTCATTTCCATTTCTGAAAAATACCCGTTGAGGAAAATGACTCAATCTGTTCTTTTTCGTTTCTGAAGAATATCCGTTGAGGGAAATGAATATCATTTTGTTTATCCCTTCATTTCCATTTCTGACGAAGAACCCGTTGAGGAAAATGACTCAATCCGTTCATTTTCGCTTCTGAAGAATATCCGTTGAGGGAAATGAATATCCTTTTGATTATCCCGTCATTTCCATTTCTGACGAAGAACCCATTGAGGAAATGACTCAATCTGTTCATTTTCGCTTTTGAAGAATATCTATTGAGGGAAATGAATATCCATTTGTTTAATCCTTCATTTCCATTTCTGAAGAATACCCGTTGAGGAAAATGAGTCAATCCATTCATTTTTGTTTCCGAAGAATATCCTTTGAGGGAAATGAATATCCTTTTGATTATCCCTTCATTTCCATTTCTGCCGAAGAACCCGTTGAGGAAAATGACTCAATCTGTTCATTTTCGCTTCTGAAGAATATCCGTTGAGGGAAATGAATATCCTTTTGTTTATACCTTCATTTCCGTTTCTGACGAAGAGCTCGTTGAGGAAAATGACTCAATCCGTTCATTTTCGCTTCTGAAGAATATCCATTGAGGGAAATGAATATCCTTTTGATTATTCCGTCATTTCCACTTCTGACGATGTACCTATAAAGGAAAACTGAATCATCCACTCATTTTCGCTTTAAATTATATCCACTGGAAAATGACAAGATTATGCTTTGCATATCTTTGATGGTTATTTAACGCAACGTCACAAACAGACTCCTACGAATAAATTTCGGGATGAAATTTCCTAAAGTAGGGGAGACTGTGACATCTGTGTCACTTCAACCATCAAACAAATACCAAATCAATGAAATATTGTGTTTCATACTTGGGATTTGTATAAATATGTGTATCATTTGCACATATCAATTCTTGTTCGATTTCGAGCATTAAATCGCTTTCTGGAAGGTTATACGTGAAATGATGTGTAAACGTAATCAGTTTAACGCAAAAAACATTCCGGAATAATGAAATAGGCTTAACATACCTTAAGTAACCTTTACATAACTTAGAAATAAGTTTTGGAGGGTTTGGTGTGTCGAAATCAAGTTTATTCGTTTATAGGGACTAATTTCGACAAACTGCGAAAGTATGCCGATTCGTACTGTAACGAACATTCCGAAATATGATCATAAGTTAAATATGCCCTAAATATTCTTTACATAGCTTAGAAATAGGCTTTGAGGTGTTTGGTGCGCAAAAATAAACTTATTTGATCAACATGGAGTAAAAGCGTCAAAAAGTGCATAAGTTTGCATTTGCAAGCCGTATTTAGACAAGTTTGTCATTGTCTTCATTGATGACATTCTTATTTATTCGAAGAATCAGGCTGATCATGAAAGACATCTCCGGTGTATCCTTAAACTTCTGCAGCAAGAGAAGCTCTACGCCAAGTTTTCTAAATCTGAGTTTTGGCTTCGTGAAGTCCAATTTCTTGGGCATGTGGTAAGCGAGCGTGGTATCCAGGTGGATCCCGCTAAGATTGAAGCGATTATGAATTGGCAAGAGCCTAAGACTCCTACAGAGATTCACAGCTTCTTGACTCGCAAGAATATAAAGTTTAATTGGGGCCCCAAGCAGCAAGAATCCTTTGATATTCTTAAGCAGAAATTAAGCAATGCTCCAGTGTTGACATTGCCAGAAGGAATTGAAGAATTCGTGGTATATTGCGACGCATCGCACACCGGCATGTGATGTGTGCTTATGCCGAAGGGCAAGGTTATTGCATATGCTTCATGACAATTAAACTACACGAGAAAAATTACACCACCCACGATTTGGAATTGGGTGCTGTTGTATTTGCACTAAAGCTTTGGAGGCATTACTTATATGGAACCAAGTGTGTGATCTATTCAGATCACAAGAGCCTTCAACATCTGTTTAACCAGAAGGATCTTAACATGAGACAGCGTCGATGGATGGAGACACAGAATGATTATGATTATGAAATACGGTATCATCCTGGTAAGGCAAATGTAGTCGCTGATGCCTTGAGCAGAAAAGAAATGATTAAACATATTAGAATCAATGCCAAAAGCATTGAGCTAAAGAATAGCTTGAATGAAAAGTTGTTAGCCACTCAAAAGGAAGCTGTTTTGGAAGCTAACTATCTGAATGAGAAGTTAGGCGTAACTAACAGGGAGCTTAACGGAGTTAAATTTTGGTTCAAGACCCTTAATAGTTAACTATGGGGGTCATAAGTGCAATAAAAGATAGTTATATAAACTTAAATTGGACCAGGGACTGAAATTTCAAAGTTAGCAAAGTTTTTACCGGATTTACAGATTCTCGCGGGCCGCTTAGACATTCTCTCAGGTCTACACGGGCCGTGACAGCAGTACCAGCGAGCAAAAAAGGGACAGCTGCATGTTGCAGCCTGTTCCACCGCCATTGCATGGCTGATTTCGATACCAGGGACTGAGCAAATGGTTTTTCATGCACTAGGGACACTTGGGAACATCTGGTAACAGCCTAGGGACACATGCTTTGATCTTAGGACTTGCAAAACACTATATAAAGGACCTTCTTGTTCTTCTTCATTTGCACACTTGAAGTTTTTAACTCAAAACTCTTTCTCTGGAGCTTCCTGGTGTTCAAGGAAGTTTTCTTCAGTTCGAATCTCGTGCTAAGTACTCTAGTAAGTGTTCTTAGCTTCCTAAGTTTAAGTTTTATTAGCTTAATGACCGAAAGTCAAAGTTATCGTAATTAAGCTTTGACTTGGTGATTAATCACTAACGGTCCAGCCATTATTCGAATTGAAAGTGGTTATGAGTTGGTAATTATGTAGGTAATAAACCCTTAAAAGGGCACCTACTGATTATCATTTTTACTTGGTCAATTGTCGGGTAAAACTTCTTAATAAAAAGTCAAACGAATCAGTTTTTATAAATTAATTCATAACTGATAATGTAGAAGTTATGAAACATGTTTTAACACTTAAATAACTTGGTGAACATTATAAGAACATGTTTAGGCATGTTCAACCCGACAATTCTGAGTTTAGACTCGGTTCGCAACCGAAAGTCGCAAAAGTAGACTTTTGCTTTGACTTTTAGTTCTGACCCGATTTAGCTTAGGTTAGTTATGCCTTAGGGTTCCTTTAGGACCATATTACATGTTAGTATAACCCTCTGAGATTATACTATAAGGTTCCATAGAAATCCGATTCATATGCATGATTCCCGTTAAATGCTTAAAATGGACCACTATGCCCTTTTACCAATAAAACGAGATTTTTGAAAATGTGAGTGGACAAAAACCTTTATTACTGATATTTAAGTATGTCCTAAAAATTTGAAATCAGTTTATGGTCTAAAATAGAAGTTATGTGAGATATCGTAAAATGAAAGCTTTTATTAATTAAATGGCATTTTTGACATAAATCCTATTTAAACCCAAATTTTGACACCAAACTTTCTACCCACTGATGTAATATAATATTTAGTGATTTTTGGAGATTTTTATTAAATTTTAAACTGATCATAACATAGAGTTCTTGCATAGGCTCGGTAATTGGCGATAATGCCCTTTTCGCTAATAAAATGAGTTTTGCACATCCTTTACATGTCAAACCTTTTTCTACTGATTTTATACATTAAATAAGATATTTTAAACTATTAAGGCTGATCAAAATCTCAGATTTCCTTAATCAACCCGAATATCGTCAAATACCGACTTTTATGCGATTTAGGCGCATGGTATGGTTTAAAACCATACTTGGCACCTAAGACTTATTACCTACTGATGTTATGAATAAATTTTTATACTTTAATAGTAAGTATAAGACTCGAACTCAGAATTCCAAATTTAACCCTTAAAGCATACGTGAAATGACCAAAATGCCCCTACGGTGCATAATTCGGCCATAAATGATAAAATTCACATATGTGTGATATCTTACTGATGTAACTTGTTAAAATAAATACTTTTACTGATTATTTTAGACCAGACCTCAGATTACCATTTAACCCCTTTTATAAACTTTAAAATGACCAAAATACCCTCACGGGGCTTAAATTGGTTTTAATTATTAATAATAAATAAAAAACTTTTAATTATTTAAAAACATAATATTAAAAATAAAATACATCTCTCTCTCTCTCATCCACCACCACAACAAACACCACCGCTGTTACCACCATTTTCATCCACATCCACCCTTCTTAAAACCTTTAATTGTGTCACCATCGCCGTTAAGAGTCGCCGGGATAACGGTTGTTGTAACCATTCTTAGTGTTGGTGATGGTGGCGGTGGTGGTAGCTAGTGGTGGGGTGGTGTTTGATGGCGGTGGTGGTTGCTGGAGATGAGCTGGGTGGAAGAGCTGTTATGGTGTGAGATGGGGTTTGTATTGAGACTTGAGAGCACTAATGTGTATACTGTATATACCTCTATAAGTAATAAAACTATAATAGTAATAATAATTATATTACACACACATATTTATATATATGATTAAAAGAAAAAAGATATATTTAAGAAGATGTGGTTGTGGATGAAAATGGCAATTTAAAAACTTGTTTTTGTTAGTGTCAAAAATACAGATGGTTATAACCAGTTTTTTAGATTGAGTTAGACAATTTAATCAAAATGGCAAAAAAAAATAAAATAGAAAACTTGGGGACCCAAACAAGAAAAAAAAACTATTTAAACTAAAGTGTCAATTTTGAACAAAAATCAGGGACTAAAATGACACTTTACTCTAGGTTTAATTACCAAGTGAGATGGGCTGTCAACAGAAAGAAAGAGAGAACGAAGGGAATATGAAAAAAAGGGATTAATCATCATAATCGAAAAAACAGTCATCACATCTGCAATTGGAGATCGACAAAAGCATTAATTTTTTCATGTTCTAGAACAACAAACTGTTTAGTGTTTTTTTGTAAGTTTTAATTTTGATGTTTTGTTTCGTATTCGTATTGATTGTTTTATCCACCATATCCGGCTAGAACAGTATAGTTTCAATATCAGGTTTATTTTCTTTAATTTGTTTCACAAACTTATGTGAAAAGACCACGTTAGATCTTATTATTTAGTAGTAAGTTTGTATGATTCTTGTTTGTAATATGGATTCGATCCGGAAAATATTAATTTGTTAATAAACGTAATCAATTTATTAATTTTTCTTTTAAAGTTCAATCACTTTTTAAAACTCAAATCAAGTTTGATCTTTTTATCAAGGAACAAATGATATTTTTTTGTTTCTCTATAAACCAAAAACTATTATAGAATCATATAATCTAGTTAAACGTACCAAACGACGTGTGTGTTTGATTATAATTGATACTTCTATCACGCAACCTGTATGCTAGGATCCGAACATCGTGAGCTTAGAGTTGCGGGTTGGATTTAATCAACAAACTGCGCTTGGTTAGACATTAGATGTAGTGGATGTCCGAACGGCATGATGTCTAGTATTGACATAAACTATTATCTAAAAGGATCATTGCACCGTGAGTGTTGATAATTGTAAGTTGAATCGAATTAAGAAATTGATCTGGTACTGAAATTAGTTTTTAACATTAGAATTATAAGATAACTTTAATTATCGTTTTCTTTAATTTTCGTTTTCATAAATTTTAAGTTTAAATCAAAACCCCCCGTTCAAAATTACCTTATTTGAATAAAATTGTTTTGGCATAACTAGTTAATTTGTATCCCTCAGGCATGAACGTGACTTCCATTGATACTATTTCTAGTGTGTTTAGTATGTTTATTATATATTTATTTCCTGAATTCAACACCAACAGAGGGAGTGAGGTGTATCTATTGGAGAAGTAAATTAAAATAAATTAAGGGGCTGTTTGGTAGCCTCTGAATGGTCATTAAGAGGCTACCTCTTAATGGAACCATTAAGAATTTTACCAATGAGAAGGTAGAAGAATGTGACATGTGATGATTTACCATTCAGAAGTTACCTCTTAACTATTCAGACTTGAGGTTACCTCTTATTCATTCAGAGGTTTTAAACCGTTAAGAGGTAGCATCTGAATGGTCATTAAGAGGCAACCAAACAGCCCCTAAATGGAAGGTGGGTGAGGGGCGTTAACACCCAGTTGGTGGGCATTAAAGGTGTGACGTGGCTGGGGCGTTAGCCAGCTACGATCTGTCTAAGAAAATCCAACGTCCCAAAGTGAAAATTGTCTTTTTTTTTTCCTTCTATAAATTTATTGAATGGGGAATGAAATTTTCATCTCTTTCTTCTAGTTCATGTCAATTGGGTCACCAACAATTCCCCATTAAAATAGAGTTGGTTTGTTATTCCTACCTATATGTCCAATAGGAAGAAAAAAAAAAAAGATAACGTTAGAAACTAGCATCAATAATGCCGCGGGACAGGAAGCCTTCTTTACAACTTGGCAAGCATTTAATCTCTAAGGTGTAATGAGGTTAGTATTCTAATGTATTCCTAAGTTGTCGCGTCATTGCTTTTCGTTCCACTTATCACAAGTAATTATTAGTGGGATTAGGATTGTAATATGTTGTGGCAATATATTGTGATAAAGTGTAATTAGTGGGGCTAGTTTTGTAATATATATTCCTAATTTCTCACCTCAATCATGTAAAAGATTTTGCTTTTCATTCCACTGACACCACTAATTAGTGGGCTTAGTATTCTAATATATATTTTAATAAGTGGTTAGTATTGTGATTGCTTTGCGTTGCGTTGTTCCTGCTTTAACTAGAGATTCCAGACACCTTTTATGCACAAGCAATTGCTTGGAACCTTTGATACGAATATCATATTAATTATTTTACACATAACTTGGTGGCATTCTTGCGATAGTTTAAAGAACATAAAAACTTCCCTTTTAAAAAGTAAATAAGATGCTCTTTTTTATCTTATGAGAAATAGTTTAAATAACATAAAAACTTCCCTTTTAAAAAGAACTAGGTTTATCACCCTAGCCGCGTTGCGGCGAACTTCTTTTGTTATTTAGTCTGTGTTTACATATATTTTGAAATCACTACGGGCGCGTTGCACGTGGAACCACTAACAAAAATAAAAAGAAAATGTAAAAAACAGTAAAAAATAATCGAAAGAAAATCAATAAAAAAAGTTGTATGTTAATGAGGTTGTTCGTATGAAACTCGTGGTCAGAGATGAGCAAATAATACTGGGTACCGGTACCGAATTTCCCAAACGAAGGATCCTAAGTACCAACTCGGTACCGACTTTTGGCGTTCCTAGTATCGGTTCGCTACCGATTTTTACCTTCATATGCCGGTACCGTAATCGGTATTTTCGGTATCGGTTGCCACCGAGCTCATCCCTACCCCTGAAACTAAAAAAAGAAATCATTAAAAGTTGAAGAAAATCAAGAAGACAAAGTTGTACGATACCATTGTTGTTTGTACTGCACCCGTGATCAGGGATGAGCAAATGGTACCGTGTAGAAGTACCGAATTTCCCGAACTAAAAGATTTTCAAACTCAATCCGGTTCCGACTTTTGGCGTTTTCTGTATCAGGCTGGTGCCGATTTGTACCTTCATGTACCGATAATGAACCGGGCAGTACCTGTATTTTCGATACCAGTATTGGTTAACCCCAAGCTTATCCAACTGAGAGAGTAAAGAAAATAATAATAATTAGTATTATTATATGAATATGGTATTATTATATAATATTATTACTGTTCATTTCCTTTGTAAAATTAATATATAGGAATATCACAATATCATTTATACAAAACAAATTATAGTAAAATGTAACAATGTACGCAAACGAATTCAAAGCAGCGTCTCCAAGTTTCAAAAATCAAATAAAAAAATAGAGCTAGATTCGGCCGTGGACATGTGTTGAAAAGGTTTCCTTATAATATACGGTGTGGAAGGGTTTGAAGATGAGCGTTAAGCGCAATATGACAGCCACTTAAGTAAGTGGGCGCAGTAAATAAAAGTACAAGGTGGTGTTGGGAGTGGAAAGGGCTCCACCTAGTGTTTAAAAAAAATCAACAAATCACAAACATCCTACCACAAATCGCCAATCAACTTGAGGCACATCATCAACCAAATTCCCCCCCCCCCCCCCCCCGCCAGTGAAGAATCCCCCGCCCTACACACAAAGCCATGGAACACGCCAAGCACGAGGTGGTTTGGTGGGCGTGTACTGCCCTCCACACTAGATTTACATGCCCACACCGTGTGGCCTTAAAAAAGAATTTGCTCTCCTCACACCATAATGTCCGTCTCCCATGCTACAACAACCAAAACAATAGTTATCATCATCATCATACTCACTAAATCCCACCATCAGTGAATGCCAGAACCCGAAACTGTATCACAAACATTTTTTTTATTACATAACCATTTTCATTTTGATACTATTACTACTAGATTGTTGTCACGGACCCCGCGTTGCGGCGGTGACGCCTTAATTGTTTAAAGTTAGCGTCTTGGAGGCACGTTATGTGAAGCGTTAACCATATGAAAACGTGTGTTTCAGCCTATTTGATCTAAAGCATAGTTGTTACAAAAGAAACGTAATCGAACCCGAGTTGGTTTGTTTAGTGAGCGTTTCACCTAACTACTGCACCACCCTTATCTTTGCATCAAGACTTAGCGACGTCAAAACATACAACTCGAATTTATATCGTTGAAGGAAAACGTATTATATTTGACTCGACTCTTTCCGAACATTGTTTACGTCAAAACATAGACTACCCGAAAACGTATGCAAAAATAAGTATGAAAACATATTATATTTGACCAGACTCTTTTCGAAAAAAAAAAACTTTGAAACGTGAATTTGTATCGATTATGTTGAAACATGAATATATACCGACACATACATTTAAACTTCAAGACGCAGACCATCTGAAAATGTACATAAAAATAAGCATGAAATGTGAATTTACACCGACACGTACATAAAAATAATTACTTTCGAAAATAGTTTTTTTCTGTTTTAAGCTAAATAATGAAAATATGTGGGTAAATTTAAAAGGTTAGAACTCAAGGGGTAAAAATGTCAATTTCAAAAGTTTAAGGGTTGTTTTGTGAAGTTCTAAAGTTTATTCGCTATTTTGTCTTTTTGAAAGGGACTTGTCATGTCAAGGTCCAAACTTGAGAGTGTTAGTTTGTTGGTGGGGAAACCCCACCGACCTTTGTTTTTAAGTTATAGATAATTATTACTTTTTAGGAAAATCGGGTTATACGTGAACGACTTGGAAGAGTTATAGTTTTGTATGTTAATATCTTATTATATGGTATCATATAATATCGCATCGTGTTATATATTATTTATAGTATGGTATAGTTTAGTATAACATATATTAGGTATGGTATAGGATAATATAGTCTAATATAGTATCGTATAGTATAGTGTAGTGTCGTGTTGTATAGTATAGGATCGTATCGCATCGTATAGTATAGTACAGTACATTACAGTATAGTATAGTATCGTAGTTTCGTATTGTATAGTATCGTATAGTAATAATATTGTATAGTATCGTAGTTTCTTTTCGTATCGTATCGTATCGTATAGTATAGTATAGTATCGTATCGTATCGTATCGTATCGTATCGTATCGTATAGTATAGTATAGTATAGTATAGTATACTATAGTATAGTATAGTATAGTATAGTATAGTATAGTATAGTACAGTACAGTACAGTACAGTACAGTACAGTACAGTACAGTACAGTACAGTACAGTACAGTACAATACCGTACAATACAGTATAATATAGTATAGTCTGGTGTAGTATAGTGTAATATAGCGTCGTGTCGTATGGTATATGATCGTATGGCATTGCACGGTATGGTATATAGTATAGTGTCGTGTTGTATGGTATAGGCTTGTATAGCATCGTAAAGTATGGTATATAATAATATAGTGTCGTGTTGTTTGGTATCCTTGTTTACCCCTTCATTTCCATTTCTGAAAAATACCCGTTGAGGAAAATGACTCAATCTGTTCATTTTCGTTTCTGAAGAATATCCGTTGAGGGAAATGAATATCCTTTTGTTTATCCCTTCATTTCCATTTCTGACGAAGAACCCGTTGAGGAAAATGACTCAATCTGTTCATTTTCGCTTCTGAAGAATATCCGTTGAGGGAAATGAATATCCTTTTGATTATCCCGTCATTTCCATTTCTGACGAAGAACCCATTGAGGAAAATGACTCAATCTGTTCATTTTCGCTTTTGAAGAATATCTATTGAGGGAAATGAATATCCATTTGTTTAATCCTTCATTTCCATTTCTGAAGAATAGCCGTTGAGGAAAATGAGTCAATCCATTCATTTTTGTTTCTGAAGAATATCCTTTGAGGGAAATGAATATCCTTTTGATTATCCCTTCATTTCCTTTTCTGCCGAAGAACCCGTTGAGGAAAATGACTCAATCTGTTCATTTTCGCTTCTGAAGAATATCCGTTGAGGGAAATGAATATCCTTTTGTTTATCCCTTCATTTCCGTTTCTGACGAAGAGCTCGTTGAGGAAAATGACTCAATCCGTTCATTTTCGCTTCTGAAGAATATCCATTGAGGGAAATGAATATCCTTTTGATTATTCCGTCATTTCCACTTCTGACGATGTACCTATAAAGGAAAACTGAATCATCCACTCATTTTCGCTTTAAATTATATCCACTGGAAAATGACAAGATTATGCTTTGCATATCTTTGATGGTTATTTAACGCAACGTCACAAACAGACTCCTACGAATAAATTTCGGGACGAAATTTCCTAAAGTAGGGGAGACTGTGACATCTGTGTCACTTCAACCATCAAACAAATACCAAATCAATGAAATATTGTGTTTTATACTTGGGATTTGTATAAATATGTGTATCATTTGCACATATCAATTCTTGTTCGATTTCGAGCATTAAATCGCTTTCTGGAAGGTTATACGTGAACTGAGGCGTAAACTTAATCAGTTTAACGCAAAAAACATTCCGGAATAGTGAAATAGGCTTAACATACCTTAAGTAACCTTTACATAACTTAGAAATAAGTTTTGGAGGGTTTGGTGTGTCGAAATCAAGTTTATTCGTTTATAGGGACTAATTTCGACAAACTGCGAAAGTATGCCGATTCGTACTGTAACGAACATTCCGGAATATGACCATAAGTTAAATATGCCCTAAATATCCTTTACATAGCTTAGAAATAGGCTTTGAGGTGTTTGGTGCGCAAAAATAAACTTATTTGATCAACATGGAGTAAAAGCGTCAAAAAGTGCATAAGTTTGCATTTGCAAGCCGTATTTAGACAAGTTTGTCATTGTCTTCATTGATGACATTCTTATTTATTCGAAGAATCAGGCTGATCATGAAAGACATCTCCGGTGTATCCTTAAACTTCTGCAGCAAGAGAAGCTCTACGCCAAGTTTTCTAAATCTGAGTTTTGGCTTCGTGAAGTCCAATTTCTTGGACATGTGGTAAGCGAGCGTGGTATCCAGGTGGATCCCGCTAAGATTGAAGCGATTATGAATTGGCAAGAGCCTAAGACTCCTACAGAGATTCACAGCTTCTTGGGTCTAGCAGGATACTACATGCATTTCATTGAAAAATTTTCAAGGATTGCTGCACCCCTAACTTCGTTGACTCGCAAGAATATAAAGTTTAATTGGGGCCCCAAGCAGCAAGAATCCTTTGATATTCTTAAGCAGAAATTAAGCAATGCTCCAGTGTTGACATTGCAAGAAGGAATTGAAGAATTCGTGGTATATTGCGACGCATCGCACACCGGCATGTGATGTGTGCTTATGCAGAAGGGCAAGGTTATTGCATATGCTTCATGACAATTAAACTACACGAGAAAAATTACACCACCCACGATTTGGAATTGGGTGCCGTTGTATTTGCACTGAAGGTTTGGAGGCATTACTTATATGGAACCAAGTGTGTGATCTATTCAGATCACAAGAGCCTTCAACATCTGTTTAACCAGAAGGATCTTAACATGAGACAGTGTCGATGGATGGAGACACAGAATGATTATGATTATGAAATACGGTATCATCCTGGTAAGGCAAATGTAGTCGCTGATGCCTTGAGTAGAAAAGAAATGATTAAACCTATTAGAATCAATGCCAAAAGCATTGAGCTAAAGAATAGCTTGAATGAAAAGTTGTTAGCCACTCAAAAGGAAGCTGTTTTGGAAGCTAACTATCTGAATGAGAAGTTAGGCGTAACTAACCGGGAGCTTAACGGAGTTAAATTTTGGTTCAAGACCCTTAATAGTTAACTATGGGGGTCATAAGTGCAATAAAAGATAGTTATATAAACTTAAATTGGACCAGGGACTGAAATTTCAAAGTTAGCAAAGTTTTTACCAGATTTACAGATTCTCGCGGGCCGCGTAGACATTCTCTCAGGTCTACACGGGCCGCGACAGCAGTACCAGCGAGCAAAAAAGGGACAGCTGCATGTTGCAGCCTGTTCCACCGAATCAGTTTTTATAAATTAATTCATAACTGATAATGTAGAAGTTATGAAACATGTTTTAACACTTAAATAACTTGGTAAAAATTATAAGAACATGTTTAGGCATGTTCAACCCGACAATTCTGAGTTTAGACTCGGTTCGCAACCGAAAGTCGCAAAAGTAGACTTTTGCTTTGACTTTTAGTTCTGACCCGATTTAGCTTAGGTTAGTTATGCCTTAGGGTTCCTTTAGGACCATATTACATGTTAGTATAACCCTCTGAGATTATACTATAAGGTTCCATAGAAATCTGATTCATATGCATGATTCCCGTTAAATGCTTAAAATGGACCACTATGCCCTTTTACCAATAAAACGAGATTTTTGAAAATGTGAGTGGACAAAAACCTTTATTACTGATATTTAAGTATGTCCTAAAAATTTGACATCAGTTTATGGTCTAAAATAGAAGTTATGTGAGATATCGTAAAATGAAAGCTTTTATTAATTAAATGGCATTTTTGACATAAATCCTATTTAAACCCAAATTTTGACACCAAACTTTCTACCCACTGATGTAATATAATATTTAGTGATTTTTGGAGATTTTTATTAAATTTTAAACTGATCATAACATAGAGTTCTTGCATAGGCTCGGTAATTGGCGATAATGCCCATTTCGCTAATAAAATGAGTTTTGCACATCCTTTACATGTCAAACCTTTTTCTACTGATTTTATACATTAAATAAGATATTTTAAACTGTTAAGGCTGATCAAAATCTCAGATTTCCTTAATCAACCCGAATATCGTCAAATACCGACTTTTATGCGATTTAGGCGCATGGTATGGTTTAAAACCATACTTGGCACCTAAGACTTATTACCTACTGATGTTATGAAAAATATTTTATACTTTAACAGTAAGTATAAGACTCGAACTCAGAATTCCAAATTTAACCCTTAAAGCATATGTGAAATGACCAAAATGCCCCTACGGTGCATAATTTGGCCATAAATGATAAAATTCACATATGTGTGATATCTTACTGATGTAACTTGTTAAAATAAATACTTTTACTGATTATTTTAGACCAGAACCTCAGATTACCATTTAACCCCTTTTATAAGCTTTAAAATGACCAAAATACCCTTTCGGGGCTTAAATTGGTTTTAAATTAGTTTTGGGCATAATGGAAGGTATCCTACTGATATCATAACATATTTAAAGCATATTAACTTGTGGAACCTGTACATGATTCATTTGGTTACCTGTTATGCATATACGCGTTCGGTACGGTTTATATAACTAGTTTGCATAAATTAACCGAAACGGGTCAAACCTTATCATTTTTACTTCAAAATCTAGAATGTGTTTAGGTTACCCATTTTATACAAGTCTTCATACTTGTTGGGTCTGAATCACATTCTAATATGGTCTTCGCTTAATCTTGCGTTTTGAACCGTAAACCTTTCATTAAAAGTAACCGGTCTAAGTTAAGACTTAAATAAGACCCGTTAGGAATCTAATAGGTTATTAAAACTGTTAGTGCACTATGTCTATTGACTTCGTCTTGTATTGTGTCTAGGATTTGAAATATTAGATTAGATCTTGTTATACGAGAGTATAAGAGGTTTTAGAGTATGTTTAAGGTAATTTAGCTTGAAAGTGATGATTTACCTTGAAAGTGTTACATGACAGTTTCAAGCTAAATCATGATTTTCCTTGAAAATGGCATGTGTCATTTCAAGCTAAATCATCATCACTATAAATAGCATTCAAGCTAAATCATTTGTAAGTTTTTAGAAAGTTTCGGATCAGAGTAGCGAAGCTCTGCCGAATCGTCTCTAAGGTGTAAATCAGTATCATATCAATATAAGAGACATTATAATTACATCGAGTGTCCGTTTCTTTGATTCCGCCTCTGATTCGGATAAACGACTCTTCTGAACGACTCAGTTAGGTTGTACAGCGTTCCAACAAGTGGTATCAGAGCTCAGGAGGAAGAGTTTAGCTCGATTGCAATTATATTCTGACTTCTACACCTTCTTTTTCATTCTAAACAAGATTCCATGGTCAAAATGGATTGAACTTTTCACCGAACATGCAAAACAGTAGTTTAACAAAACCTTGAAAGTTTGAGACCGAAATTCGCATTAAAAATGACTGAAATGGATCAAAAACAAGATTTCGCTTGAACGAGCTGCTTGAAGTATTGGTATTTTGAAGCGAAATTGAGGATTTCGCTTGAAATATTCTGATTTAGCTTGAAAAGTTGTTGATTGATTGAAGCGAAATTGTGATTTAGCTTGAAAAAGTTCAAGCGAAATAGATTAGTTGGATTTCGCTTGAATCGTTGGACTTGTATTATTAGATTACGAGATAGTGTGGACAGTTTGCATGTGATTTGGAATATAGAAGTTGTCGATTGCATGTGAACTTAGTAGATTGTCGGATTGTTGCGGCCCAATCATAGGTGTTGTGGTTTAAATAGGCCCAATCACAATTATCGTGAATTAATGTGAATCAAAGTCGGCAAGGTGATTAGTTGGTATAGTGCAAGTGAAGGTCCAATCATATTTGAGGATATCTTTTGTTTTGTCAGCCACATTAGTTCCAAGTCAAAAGAAAAGCACAAATTGTTGTCGGCTGCATATTGTCGGTTACTATTTGTTGAGATTCATATGTTGTGAATCATTTTGAATATTTTCGGCTCAAATCATTTTTCAGTCTCATTCATTTAGTGTTCTCACTTCTACAACTTTGGAACGAATCCGCAAATCTTCGACACGAGTCCTAGATTAATTTTGTTTTCATACTTTTACGTATCCAGTTCATTTAAACTGATTGCTTGTTTGTTTGTCCAGGTGATTCAAGATGGCTAAAATGTTTGATGAACAGGAAAACGAGAATCTTAAAGATTTAAACGATTGGACTTCTGGATCTTGGTTTGATAAGAGAGATAAGAAGGATATTTGGAATAAAAGATTCGAAAATTTTTTCTGTATGAAAAATGAATCTTTGGAAAAGTTGGATAGATGTTTTGATGAATTGATTGATAAGATAAATAGAGATGAGATAAAGTTATCAAATGCTGAAAAAATTTCAAAATTTGCTGATGCATTACCTCAAGAATGGGATGAATTTTTGAGTGAACTAAAAAGGAATGCAAATTTCTCAAAGTTTTCATTAAGAGAATTCATAAATAAGCTTAGATCACATATGTTTGATAAAGAAAAAAGAAAAGAAGAGTTGATGTATGAAATGAAAAAGGATTTAGAAAAGATAAATTTGGAAGTGATCATCGAAATGAGAAAAAGATTCTCTGTGTGTCTTGCAGCAAAAAGGGTTATGAAATACGATATTAAGAGGGGCTGTTATATTGATGAAAATATGAATCCTCTTGATTTTGTTAAAATTTTTTGTGCAGGAACATACATGATGGAAACAAAGAAAGAAGTCGATGCTGAAAAGATGAATGAAAAAATCTGAAAAATGTGAAAAATCTGAAGCAGAAAATGTGAAATTCTTGAAAGATGTGGAGAATTTGACATTGGAAAACAAAGCTTTGAGAGTTGACAAGAAAACTGATGATGAACAGATTTTGGAGTTGCGCTTAAACTGTGAAAAACTGAAAACTGAAAATGTCAAACTATTGAGTGATGTGGACAGTTTGACATTGGAAATCAAAAAGTTAAAAGAAAATGAAAAAGATTTTGAAAATGAAAATTTAAAATTTGAAAAAGATTTTCAAAGTTAAATGAAGATTTTAGAAGATGAAAAATCTGTTATTTTTCAAAATAATCTTGAAAAACAAATTGAAATAAATTCTCATCTTCAGAGAATCATTTGTCTTGAAAAGGAAGCTGAAATTGCTCGAAATAAAATTACCGAGCTTGAGAATAAATTGAAAGGTTTTGTGAATTCTACATCACATGTTTGTCCAAAACCGATCAATTCTGTTCCAATAAGTGACAATGTCACAAATTTTGACAAAGTCAAAATTGAAGATTGTGATGAAATATCTGATGATGAAAAAGAAAAGAAAAATATTTTTAGATTTACAAGAAAAATTTTAAAATACTGTGTTGCAATCTACTGAAACAGGTGAATGTTCTAAACAAAAACCTGTTAAGAAGAATGCAGAACAGAAACAAAAAGATAAAAATTTGAAAAATTCTAAAATTGAAAATAAAAGCTCATCAGATAAATCATCCAATCATTATCAAAAATCACAAAAATTTAAAAATGAAAACTCACAAAATGTTGGTAATAAGTGGTGCAGGTTTGACCACAGTGCTCAAAAGACAAATCCAGCATTGAAGAGGAGAAATGATTATCACCAAGCCAAACAATGTTATGATCTGAAGGTTTGGACTGAAAGAAGTGGATGGTACGATAACAGAGTGTGCTACACCTGTGGTGTGAGAGGACACATTGCTGTTAACTGCCAGAATTGGTATTGTGAGACAAGAAGATGCTTTGAATGTAATATCAGAGGACATATTGCCAGAGATTGTCCAAGGAGATCAATGGGAAGATCGAGGGTTGAATCTCAAAGAACGGTAAAGAAACCAGTAATTTTCAAGCCCAAAGAATAGAAAGTGGAAGATAAGAAAGTAAATCTTTCACAGGGGCAGAGAGATAGACTGAGGAAAAAGAGGAAGAAGGCGAGAGAATACTTGGAGAAGATTTTGTCTTCAGGTTCACCGGTTGGTTCGAATAAAAGTTCGACTGCAAAGCCAAGTAAATTGAATTCTTCAGATGCAAATCTGAGGACAAACAAGAAGAGAAAGAAAGTTATTGGCAATGAATCTGGCTCATCAAAGTCAGACAAGCCAAGATCGGAAAATGAATCTGATTCCACAAAATCAGAAGAGCCAAAAGTTGAGGTAAAGAAGGAAGAGACAGTTCCGTTAATGAATGATGAGAATTTTCCACCATTACAAGCCACAAACCTAAAATCAAAAGGTGTTGATGCTGGAAAAATGTTTAATAGCAATGTTAAACATATTTTTAGTAAGATGGCTGATGGTAAGGAAAAAGGAGTGAAAGAATTTTATGAAGAAAAGAGAAAAGCTCAAAATGCACCTAAGGCTGGTCAGGCTTGGGTGTCAAAATCTGTTGGTTGAATTCCTGACTTGCCAGAGCTTCCAGGTTGGTAAGCGTGAAGCAGGTATCGGCATCATTCTTGAGAAATTCACAGGATGGTAACTGTGATATTTCGTCTTACAAGTGGTTAATCAAGGACATTAAGTTGTACTTGATTTTCTACAAGTGATAGTGGTGTTTAACCTAATAATGTTAAATTTTCAAAGTGGTTAAAAGAGAACAAGGTGATGAGATGACCCCGAACCTACAAGAGATGGGTAAACAAACTAATTTTTCTGGAAAAACCATTCTGATTAAAACAAACTTAAGTGTTTTGAAGTCATTATGGGAAAATAGTTTGTTGTAAGAAGGAGTGTTGATTGAATACGCCGAAACCCTCACGGCTGAACAAACATGATTACTTTCATCAGATTGAAAAACGGTTTTCAAACTGTTAAGATCAATGGGTTGTAAATCATGGGGGTATGTTATATTTTCTGCAAATCAGAGCACTTGAAGCAGAAAATGGATGGCGAGACAAAGCTATCAGTGTTGGTTGTCAATTTTTTTTAAATGGTTTTGCATTTTAGGGGGAGTAATATGATTAGAAAATCCAAAAACATTTGAAAAATTTGAAAAAGACAAAAACATGATAAAATTCAAAAATTGAGTTTTTGCGTAAAAATAGGAAATGATAGTACATCAGTAGATAGTTACTGTATGCTAAAGAAATGGAAAGTTTAAATGTGTTAAACGATCTCTCCGTGGATGTGTCGATAGATTTTTATACACTTAGTAAACTTTTTCGGGATATAAACCTAAATTTCACACTTGCTTATTTCGTGGGGAACACTACTTGGATATATAGGTAACCCCTGAAATCTCGTTTGAAAGGTCTTGTATTCTGATATACTAGGTTTTTATACTCAGTAATATCTGGGGTATTATTCTGGGACTTCTGCTGAACGGTGGTTCTGACCTAGTCCTCGAATAATACTTTCCTCAAATGCTTTGAAACATAAGCATCACCCTCAGCATATATGATAAGACAATAAAATTGCTTAGCAATGCTGTTGTAAAAAAGATCCTCTAAAGGGGACACACCCAAGTTGAGTCATGATCTCTCTGCTGAACGGTAGTTCTGACCTGAGCTCTCATGATTCTTCATAATTTATTAACCCCTTACAGATATCATTTGTGTTATAATTGCCTGTAAGACTGAATATTGGGATCTGGATACGGGAGTATATTCAAGAGGTGGGACACATGAATGAGTTTAAGTTCTTAATTCACCTAATTCGTATCCTGAATCAGTTGAAATTTGTGTGAAAATTTAAGTGGATCAGTATATCGACAATCTAAGTGAATTGTTTAATTCTTAAAGTGTTCTAAGCTCAACGGTACTTGTGATTTGTCAAAAACTGATATGATCCTCTAACGCATTCTCAAACAAAAATATTGTCTGTAAATATCTTTGTACATATTTTTTTACTGCTTTATATTTTCAGAAAATTCAAAAAGATTTTGATTTCTGCTTTATTTTTGACAACTGATGTCTGAGTGCTGAGTTTCAAAATCTAAGTAAGCTGATTGTGTTTCTGAAAATAAAACAAGTTCATTAATTTGAAACTTGAATTAAAAATAAAAATCAAAAACAGTTTGTGATATCTCCAAGGTCATTAGGTTGGACTTGGATGATTAACTGTGTGGGAGTTGGATTCTTTAACATTGCCAAATCTATGAAGTTTGTTGATAGGGGAAGTGGATTAGAGAATTTGATTGAGAATTCAAAATACTGTTACTCATAAATGTTTGAGAAATTGCAGATGATAGTCCAGACTACGATCCCGAGAGCAGAGTCTAAGGGGGAGTCTGAAGACAAGCTTGTAGATGGAAAGCTAGGTGTTGATCCCAAAGCACGGAAGCTTAACGAAAGGGGGAACCTGAAGCTGATGGAAAGAAGAAAAAGATTGAAGGATGCTTACAGTGTTACAATTCGGATAGAGTTTGAAGACTGATCAAGACTGAAGAGGTGTCATGATAAAGATTGGACACTGAAGACTTCGTCAATATCCAAGGGGGAGTCTGTTAGTGCACTATGTCTATTGACTTCGTCTTGTATTGTGTCTAGGATTTGAAATGTTAGATTAGATCTTGTTATA
Source organism: Helianthus tuberosus (assembly GCA_030545235.1). Taxonomy (NCBI): domain Eukaryota; kingdom Viridiplantae; phylum Streptophyta; class Magnoliopsida; order Asterales; family Asteraceae; genus Helianthus; species Helianthus tuberosus. The sequence goes on along the minus strand of CM060426.1, from coordinate 94,346,064 downwards.
CGAGAGTATAGGAGGTTTTAGAGTATGTTTAAGGTAATTTAGCTTGAAAGTGATGATTTACCTTGAAAGTGTTACATGACAGTTTCAAGCTAAATCATGATTTCCCTTGAAAATGGCATGTGTCATTTCAAGCTAAATCATCATCACTATAAATAACATTCAAGCTAAATCATTTGTAAGTTTTTAGAAAGTTTCGGATCAGAGTAGCGAAGCTCTGCCGAATCGTCTCTAAGGTGTAAATCAGTATCATATCAATATAAGAGACATTATAATTACATCGAGTGTCCGTTTCTTTGATTCCGCCTCTGATTCGGATAAACGACTCTTCTGAACGACTCAGTTAGGTTGTACAGCGATCCAACAAAAACCTTCGTTCCAGATTTAGGAGCCCAGTAAAAGCTACCTGTGTTTGCTGATTGATATACGGCTGAGATTAAAATTTATAATTTTGCTCAGGTAAATACTTTTAACTTATTTTCCGTTATACGGGCTTGGGATACGGTATTATAATAATATCGCTTGGTCGGGTATTGAATATTTAATCGATTAGTGGTTAAAATCATTGAGATAACCCGTTTTAATCTGTCATGTTTGATGCAATGCCTTTGGGGGGTTAATGACCATGTCCTGGATATCCTCGGCTTATTCATTAGAAATGGCCACGGCTTAAGCAAGGGGTGTAGGCATACACCTGACAGTTGCGTATGTATAACGGTATCTCACTCTCTTGTGGGTCTATACTTGTGGCGTGTCTATTAATCTTATCCGGCTCTTCTAACCGAGTCCTGAATGGACGACAAACATGTAAAACTGTATACAAGATTATATTTAAAATAATTGTCCCAAGTTATAAAAGATTTTATGCCTTGTGCATCCAAACCAATTTTATAAACACTTTTCAAAAGAGTCAGTTAATTGTATTTACCGGTGTAAACTGACGTATTTTTCAAAAAGATTAAGTGTAGGTACTACGCGTAATGGGTTGGCTACTCCTAGTATCAAATAAAGAGTCTTGCAAGCTTTTGATGCTTAAAATATGTTGAACAATATTTCTTTATGTTTTAGATCCGCCTGTGGATCCACTTACAATCCGTTGTGTAATATTTTATGTTACTTTCAACTCGGTTTGTATAAATTATTTTTAGACTTCCGCTGTGCATTAAACTTTGATTAATTGACCATGATGATATCAACTACGTCACAATACTCCCCACCGGGCCCACCGGTAATACGTGGAAATATCGGGGTATGACAGTTTACCCGACATTGCACCCCTTATACCTGACCAAGTTCCTGCACCTGTTAACCCTCCTGTTGTTGAGCCATTTGTCCCTCCACCCGCACCCGCACCCGCTGATGTTTCTCATCTTCCTCCTGTGGAGTCCAACTCCCATCGCACTGATTTACCTATCATTTTCCTTCAGGACATCCCTGCACCTGTCCAGGGGAAGGTACTTCGGGTCAGCACCCGTGTGACGATCCTTTTGCTTTAGCAGCTTTTTCTCAGATCCCTCAGTCTGCACCATTTGCTCCTTTCACTTCTTCACCACTTGATGAGCCATTCTGATGGTTCCCACCGTATTCTATGCCGATCTCAGATCCCTACCATCCCTCGCATATTGTTGATTATACACGGGATAAGTTACTTTATTCGCTTGAGCTTCAATTTGAGGTTATAAGTCGCAGAGTCTTGGAGCTTGAGCTGACTCTGCACCCCCACCGTGTCCTTGTCAGCCTACTTTTGTTCCCCCACGTTCATCACCGTCTCCTTTTGCACATCCCCCTGCTCCTCTTACTCCTTTTCCAGAGTTTGATGCTCGATTCCTCACCTTCAAATAGCAGGTCAGTTACTTGCTTCGTCATGTGTGCAAGCTCGAGGAGGAGCTCGCACATATTCTTAGTTTGCTCTTCCTCCCTCCTCCTCCTCCGCCATAAGTACAGTAGGTTTTTGGTCTTATGCAGATGTATCACTTTTGGTGAGAGCACTACTATTGAGCCGAGATGTGAAGACTTTTGAAGACAACCTTTTTACTTTGTGATTTTTGTACATTGACAAACTTATTGGACAAGGGTAGTGTGACCCTGTGTCCCTTTTGATGTGATACACTTTGTAAACAATGTAACTGTGGTCGATGATTAATGAAAGCTCAATTGTCATGTTCTCACTAAACACATTGTTGGATTACTTGCTTATGTTATGATTGTGTTATTGCATGATTGCTTGATATGATGATTGATTATGTGTTTGTACATACAACCTCTAGACAACTATATACATTTATTTAGCAAATAAGACCTGACCAGTCCGATCTTCTTCTTAGAAGATGCTTCCTCGAAGGAACAATCAGCTGCCCACGACCGAGGCAAAATTACAAGCGCGCATCACACTGGCCATCGCACAACATGAGGTTCTTCGCTACAGACACAGTGGAGGTACCTCAGGGAATAACCCACCTAACGGTAATGTTTATGTCACCTAAGACACATTACAATACGTTTGGACATTTCCGGGTGTGCTTTGCTAATGCTTTCTGTGAATGATGCTGCTTCGGTTGCAGGCTGTACCTACAAGCAGTTTTTGGACTGCAAGCCTCTGAACTTCGACGACACTGGAGGTGCCGTAGCTTTTGTGAGATGGGCCAAGAATACGGATTCTGTTTTGCGAATGAGAAAATCTACTCCAGAGCAGCAAGTCACGTACATTTCTGGACTTTTAAGATGGGGCTCTGTCATGGTGGAACCTTCAGGTTCAGATGTTGGGCGAGGCTGCTGCGTATGCTTTGACATGGACTGAGTTGAAAGAATTGATGCGTAGGAAGTACTGTTCTCAGGCGGAAATCCAGAAGCTGGAAATTGAATTCTGGACCCTGAAGATGGAAGGTCCAAAGGTGGCAGAATATGTGCAAAGACTTCATGATTTGTCGTGAATTGTTCCATACCTGGTGGAACCAGAGTCTAAGAGGATAGAATGACTCATCTGGGGATTGGCGCTTCAGATTCTGAACTTGATGACAGCATCAAAGCCTCCAACAAGTATCGATGCGATTGACTTAAGTGAGGTGCTCACTAATGAAGCGATTAGATTGGAAAATTTTTCAACTCCTGACGAGAAGAAGGAGATTCATGTGGAGTCATCTGGGAAGAACAAAAGGAAGCTCACTAATTTCCAGAAGGGTACTCAGGCGAATACACACAACAATGCCAAAAAGGAAAAAAGGCACATGGGTAACCTACCTAAGTGTGACAATTGTCGACGTCATCATACCAGGCGATGTAAATATGGAAAATGTGATAACTGTGGCAAAGTGGGGCATATCAAGGAGACGTGTTGGTACAGTACTGGACATGGGAATGGAGGTCAAGATAGTAGCGTAAATCGCAAAGGAAATAACGACAACGACAACTATCAAGGCGGAAATGGTGATGATCAAGGACGTGGTCCAGGATATTTTAACTGCGGTGATATGGGGCATTTCAGGAAGTATTGCCCTAAAAACAATCAGGCCGGTGGTAAGATTTACTTGTGGACTAAGCCGAGATGTGATGAGTGCAAGTTTCACCATGAAGGTCGATGTCTGAGGCCTTGGTGTGATAGGTGCGGAAAGGAAGGACACAGCAAGGATGCCTGTTGGGTGAAGTATCCCAAACAAGGAGGAAATGATAACGACAACCTAGACAAAAATGATAATGGTAAAGTTCCAGGTTGTTTCAAATGTGGGGACGTGAGGCACTTTAGGAAAGATTTCCCGAAGAATAACCAAGGCCGTGGAAGAGCGTACAACATCAGAGCTTGGGAAGCACGCCAGGATCCAAGCATGGTTACTGGTACGTTCCCTATTAATCAACACTTTGCATCTGTGTTATTTGATACTGGTGCTGATTTTAGCTTCGTATCTCTAGACTTTGAGAATATACTTGGTTTAGTAGCAAGTAAGTTAGATATCCCGTACTCAATAGAACTAGCTAATGGGAAGCTAGTAGAAGCCAAGGAAGTGATTTGAGGATGTGTGATAGAGCTTGGAGAGCGTGAGTTTACGTTGATCTTCTGCCAGTGGAATTGGGAAGCTTCGACGCAGTAGTGGGATGGATTGGTTGTCGAGAAATCGAGCTGAGATTGTTTGCCATGAGAAGATTATCCGCATCCCGATGGCGAATGAAGAGACGGTCGTGATTCCTGGGGAGAAGCAGGATACGCCCCTACGGATTATTAGTTGCTTGAAGGCACGAGAGTTTTTGCGTAAAGGATGTGTTGCCTTCTTAGCTCATGTCGTGAATAAAGAGGCCGGAGAACCGAAGCTCGAAGATATCCCTGTGGTAAGGGAATATCCTGGAGTTTTCCCCGAAGACTTGCCAGGATCACCTCCACAACGACAAGTCAAATTCCACATTGACTTGGTTCCAGGCGCCGCGCCTGTAGCCAAGGCACCCTATCGACTTGCGCTTTCAGAGATGCAAGAGTTGTCAACGCAGCTTCAGGAGTTGCTAGATAAGGGATTTATAAGGCCAATCTTCTTGCCTTGGGGAGCTCCAGTTCTGTTCGTCCAGAAAAAGGGCGGTAGTTTTCGAGCGTGTATCGACTACCAGGAGCTGAACAAGCTATCCATCAAGAAATTGGTATCCCTGCCGAGGATTAGTGATTTATTCGACCAACTGCGAGGGTCCAATTACTATTCCAAGATCGATCTTCGATCAGGTTATCGCCAGCTGCGGATTCAGGAATAAAGCATACCGATAATAGTGAGTCAACAATTTGTTTTTAGACATACGCTAGCATTGTGTTTTATGCATGGTACACAAGCAGTTATACACAGAATACAAAACTTTGAGAATCTAGGAGACATGTACTTAGGACCATTCGGGAACTTATGACAAAGCTTATTAAAGGTTATCACTTAGGAACCACACCCGTTAACTCAAGCAAACCCCTTTATTCTGACGTATATGCTATTTTAGTTAACCGAACAGGTGAAGTACTTGAAATCCTTATATTGCAATCTCCACTTTTGCATCTAGCAAGTAGATTTTTACATCTTTACTCCTCTTAAATGGCAGTTGCATCGTGTCAATTTTCTTCATTGGAGCGAACACTCATTTGCTTCATTTCTTGATCATTTCATATGTTACACATGCATTGTTTGTTACGCATGTGGCTTCCCTTCTAATGATTGTTTTCATCAAAGTTACAAATATCATTTCGCTATATCCAGTTATTGCCTTGTGTCTCGGATAACCTGCATTATTGTGAGTATCGACTCCTTGATATTGAGTCAACCAAGCCTTCTTGAAATTTCTTTTCCTTCCAGTTACATACATGGTTTATCTTTGTAACCATGCCGAAATTCCCTTGCCGATACATACGTTTATTGTCGGATTGTGCTGAAACCAAGTTCAATTGCTTGAACTTGTCCATTTATCATATTCAATTCGAGACACCATATGATGTATTGAGAGCATCATATTAAATTCATTTTAGCAAGCGTTTCATTTGTTCCGAGTCATAGTAAACTTGTTTGGTCTACGACTCCATTAAATCGTTCGTTGATTTCGACACCTTGTGGTGATGCTTTCACTAAATTGAAGCTTGCGCTAATCTCGTTTACGCATCTCATACACAGATTTAATTGTTTATTTATTGACTTGCTCTAAATCCGCTCTGGTCTATCATGTTAAAGCAGTCTTAATGCAATCGTGAGTTAAGACAGTGGTACACGAATTCTTTTTTATATTCCGGTGTACCTATCAGCGTTTCTTTCATTAACGTTCGAATGCCTTGCGATAATTATTGCTTGTTCATCTTCGGTCGAAAACAGTAGCTCTTTGATGTTCCATATTCAATTGAAAACCTTATGACATTGTTTAAATCAAATCTTCAGATTTGTTTCAGTGCGCTTTCATTTGATTTCAAACACGGTGAACTTGTTCGGTCACCGCTATTATTGAATTATGTCATTACGACACCTTGTGGTGTTGGTACAAACTTGTAGCTTGTGCTAGTCATGGTCAACTGTTTCACACGAAACTACACATACTTTTGGTTGACTTGTCATTTAAACACTCTTAATGCAATTATGTATTAAGACAATGATACACCAGATTCGGTTGTATTTCATTCCGGTGTATTCTCGCAATTCAATAATGTCAACACACTAATTTATTCATTTATTTGTTCGAAAGTTGACGGATCATTTTCATGTCACTATTACATTTGAGCTTGCAGCGGATGTTATTGTTCTAGAACTCATTTTCATATTGTAAATGATTGTTTGGAATTATATCAGTCGAAACTCCTCTTTTGTTTAACCCCTGTTAACTAAGTTACACCATATTATACATCGATACATCACGTATCCTTTGACATCAAATTCTAAAACACATACCTCTAACCGCTGGGTTCTCATTGTTGTAATATGTCCCTGGATTCACCTGATTCAATAAGTCTTGATTTGGTTTTGTGGTTAACCACTTTGGTATCATTCATACCCATCTACGCATAACGTAACCTTAAGGAGTTAACGTAGTCTAAATTTCGAGGACGAAATTTTCTTAACAGGGGGAGAATGTGACAATTGTCAAATTTGCATGTATCCGTACAACCATTAAACAATAATTAAACAATGATTAGTGCTTAATGACTGTGCTGAATTACAATTAATGACTTAAATTTCTTTCTGATTAATGTTTTCATACATACATGTGCATCACATAATGCTTAATGTCATATCATTATTGCATGAGAACTTTGTTGATTCAAATGATGCACGAAACACAGTTAGCACAGTTATCAGATAAATCAGAAAAATGCTAACGGAGTTCAGTGCATAGACAGACATTGTATTGAGACATAGAATGAGCCAGAAACCAAGAGTTACACTAGTATAGTGTGTAGGAAAGTAAGGATCACAAAACTTCCTTCCTAGTGATAGTTTAAGTGCCGGAAAGTGCCTAAAACTCACATAAACTGCAGAAATCAGCAAAATTCAGCATTTAAACACTCTAATATCATGCAGAAATATGGTTAAATGGTCCTGAATGCTTTCCTAAGTGTCGGGAATCAAAACTGTCACAAAAGGTAATATAAAGCACACTAAACTGCGTAGTTTAGCACCTTAACGAACCGGTAACCAACCGAACAACCGGACACTACCTGAAACACCAAATTTTCACCAAAAGCATTGTTTTAACATTACCAAGCTAGTTATGGTCCCCGAACATCATAACACACTACATAAACAACTAATAACTAAATAACCTAACTAAACACTTAGATTTCAACCATAATCTAACTATAACATTACATTCCAACTCTACACCCCCCACCTACAGCCCCAACATGGTGGCCCCACTTGTGATTTTCTTTGATTATAATATTAGACCATGTTTTAACTTTACTAAACACATGAACCTTTGGATTATGCAAAATTGGGAGATTATAAGTTAGACTTTTAGTTCTTCACTATCATTTCTCATTCCACACAACACACCAAAACTCCTCTCCCTCTCTTCTTCTTGGTTCGGACGAGATCACCAAGCACCACCACCCTCACATTCATTCAACTTCCATCCATTCTTTTGATATCCAAAGGTGTAAGAAGCTATACAAAGAAGCTTGGAGCTTTCGGAAGTTGAAAGACCACTCACACAAGCTTTTATCCACTTCATTTTCATCTAGTGATCATCCCTAGCCTTGAGCTAGTAGTAAGATCATTCTACTCTTCATTTTACATATGTTTTGGTGGTTAAAAGAAGATACAAGTTAAATTTTAAAGAACACTATGAATCTTGAACATGAAACTATAACATAAGACTAAAATCATAAGAATACATAATGTTTAAGAGTTGTTATGCTTGTTGATTACTCATGTTATTGATGTAGATCATGTGATCTTGCTAGGTAGCGATTAAAGACATAATCTAGCAAGATGAGAGGATGATTATGTTAAGGATCAATAGATCATCCATATGTAAATCATGAACTTGAAGTGAAAATTGTTTTTCTTGTAAAATGATTATTAAAGTGAGTGTAAAGTCTTGTAAATCTATGATTTCAAGAATGATTTTTCAAGAAACCAAGTTAAAAATACAAAGTTTACTTAAGCTTGGTTCTTAAAGAAATTAACCACATTTTTAGTGGTTAAACAAGTGTAGAAATATATATGTGACAAGAAAAACTCAAGAAGAAACATTTTTAGAAAATTTAATTACAAGTTGTAAAGAACTAATTTCTTCAAAAATGAAGTTTTTAAATAAACAACCACACTTTAAAGGGTAACTAAGCCTACTAAACACACTAGTAAGTTACAACAAATTTTTGTAAATTTTCAAGTTCATGAAGTAGTAATTTATGCTTGATTTTGGCAAATTGGTAAGTATTAGTTGATTTATTGTTGATTGTGGTGATTTATAAAAGAAAATGATATGCTTTTAAAGCATGGAAACCTCCATTTTTAAGGGGAAACTATGGCAAAATTTTTCTAGAAATTTAATACTTAGAAAAATATTTTTAAACAAATATTTACAAGTATATTTTAAACCATGGGTTTACATATAAAATTTGCCATAATTTTTGTTACAAAAATTATAAATATTGGAGGTTGGTTTTTGTAAATAAAAGTGGCTAAATATGTATTTAGGAAATATATATTTAGATGTCACCATGTATGTGATTATTTGTATATTATGTGTATTAGTTATACTATTTTAAGACTTGAAATGATATAACTCACCAAAATTCCAAGAAAATTACAATCCAAAATATTACCAAAAATTACAAGAAATAAATACATAATTTATACCCAAAATATTGGTAAAACCGAACAAGGAATATAACTTACAAAAATATTCCGGAAATTTAATTCATAAGTATATTTTGGTAATTGGTATTTTGGACACAAAGAGAATGAAAATGTGATTTTTACAATTATTACAAGATATATCATATTTTTTACAAGGAGAAAATATATTATTTTGGTAAGTAAAAATATATATTTTCTTGGAATTATTAGAAGATATATTATTTTTGGGAGAAAATATATATTTTCTTGAATAAACATGAAATACATTATTTTTTGGTGAAAGATAAGTTTATATATATTTTCCAAGTTAAACTTGAAAATATATTATTTTTTATACTTATATGAAATTTATAAATATTTTTGACAAGGGAAAAATTATAAGTAATTTTCTATGTAATATTTCTTAAAATATATATTTTGGGAATATATGTTGATGTATTTTTATTAGAAATATTATTCCGGAAAAGTTAATACAAAAATTAAGTATGAGATACTTAATAAACACAATAAAAATACGTATTCTCGTACGTATAAATACACACCGGAATACGCCATCGATACTTGGCAAAAATATACAAGTATGAGAATACGAGGATGAATACACCCATCCTTGGGAAGTTATATCTGTACAAATACATAAAAAGTATCAAGTTGAAATATATTATTTTAACTATTATTCCAAAATTTAATAAATATAATTTAAGTTAAAATATTTATTATTTTAACTAATAATTATATAACTTGGAATAATATTAAAGACACAATGAAACGTAACTCAATGGCACTAAATAAGACTAAGTCAAGGCACGACTCGCTCGTCTAATAGACTTTAGTACGTTTGTAGGAAGTCTTGTGAACAAGTAACAACTGTGAGTTATGTTGGATTGATTTGAAGAACGCAAAACTGTGAGTTCATATCCCCCTTTTCTTTTAACTGTTTTTGGTTTATAACTTCGGGGGTGAAGTACATGTTACAAACTGTTTACAAACGTTTAGATGTGGTATGGTTAGCTAAGGAAAGGTACTGCTAGATCATGTGAGTGGTGGGTACAACGTCTAAGACCATTAATCCTCGTTGTAGGATCGAGGGACATGAGTGATAGATCTATTTGGGTGTAGCGAGCCCACACCCATGTGGAGCGGGGTTTGACCCATGAGGTGACTATGTCTTCAAACTGAAGCCCGGTGCAAAATCTGCTAGGTTTGAGCCTTCCTGCATCACGTCACACATATTAATGGCCTTGCAAACCATTAATGATCTGTTTTCCTTGTTTGCTTTCATACCAGGGTTTACGATTCATACATACTTATAATGATTACAAGTTTATTCGAGCTCACACACTAAACACATGAACTCGCTCAACTTTTGTTGATGTTTTCAAACTATATGTATTTCAGGAAACTAAGTATGGATCTGGCGGGCGTTGAAGTTTTCAAGTGTTGTTTGGAATAAAAGATGTCATCCGGTGTCGAATGGTGTGGAGTGTGTATCCTATCCTGGATAGGAATAGGATACATATCTCAAAGCCTAGTTTTCATTAGTGTCTTTTGTGGAGTCCTTATGGAACTTAAAACTCGTTGGTGTTGAACGCGAAGTCTGTGTTTTGGGATTTAAAACAATGTAGCATGTAATGTTTTTAAAACTATCTATGGATGAACATCTTGGTTTTATCATATAGTTGTTTGTTATGGTTGAATGCAATGATATTAAGCAAGTCACACATAATCACGCTTCCGCAAAAGTCAGGGTGTGATAAAGAGAACCTCTTATGTGGCTTAACAGATGATGCAGTTCAACAGAGGATGTTTAACAGAAGAGCTTTAACAGACCATGATCAACAGATGATAAGGTCTGTTGAAGCAAAGTCTTTTCAACAGATCCTAATAGTTTTCCTACTAACCAATTCATTAAAGTAGTATCCATTCACTAAAAATAATATACAACCCTACTACTTGTGCAAAGAATGAATAGCAAACCAAACGAATACACTCAACATCTATTTCGCTAAAGTCTACCAAACCCAAATCTCTGTTGAAGAGAAAATATGTTAAAGCAAAGTCTGTTGAACGAAGCAACCTCTGCTGATAAACACAAAGACTGTTCAAGCAAAGGTCTGCTAAGGAGAACCTCTGATGTGGCTTAACAGATGATGCAGTTCAACAGAGGATGTTTAACAGAAGAGCTTTAACAGACCATGATCAACAGATGATAAGGTCTGTTGAAGCAAAGTCTGTTCAACAGATCCTAACAGTTTTCCTACTAACCAATTTATTAAAGTAGTATTCATTCATTGAAAATAATATACACCCCTACTATTTGTGCAAGAATGAATAGCAACAATAATATAATAACAATAATATTCAAATTGTAGCAATTACATACAAAATCCATTGGTTTAGATGATTCAAATTGTAGCCATAACATACCAAACTTTTAAGCACACCAGGTTAAAACAAACGTTAACAAACATAAATAAAAACCACAATTTTAGTCTTCAAAATAAGTTGTTTTTACTTTCCATTCAGACTTCATCCAGAATCCTTTTCGATTTCAACAGCTGAAAAGTCTTTCGTAACATCACCAACATCCTTGCAACAGATCACAAAACAGCTAATGAATATTTATTCAACCTGTTATTATATTGCCAGAAATAAAGAGTATAGTTATGATTTGCAGAAAGTAACAAAAATTATCTTTCCATTTCCTTACACTTTCCATGCTGTATAACATCCATCACATGCTCATGAGCTGCCATTTTAGAGATAAATTCGTTAAACTGCAGAGCATAATCATTCCACACAGCACATAGCAAAACCGTAACCCTACATGAAAACAATATTCATTTAACCATAAACATAAACACTAATTTATGACCAGTTTTTTAGAATCTATAAAATCAAAACTAAAATTGAATGAATAACAACATAAAATCAAACGAAAATTATTACCATCTATTAAAGTAGTAAATGAGCAACAAAATAACTAACATATTCACCTGAAGAATAAACTTGTTGATCTCATTTATTACCATGATTCCACATCAGATATAAAGAATGTTAGTCTCATTTAATAGCATTACCATGATTCCACATTAAATACCAACAGTCTTGATCTCATTTATTAAAATCATTCCACAGTAAATACAAACAATCATTTCCTTACATCTTCCATGCTGTATAACAGCCATCACATGCTCATGAGCTGCCATTTTAGAGATGAATTCGTTAAACTATAGAGCATAATCATTCCACACAGTACATCGCAAAATGGTAACCCTACATTAAAACAATATTCATTTAACCACAAACATAAACACTAATTTATGACCAATTTTTTAAAATCTATAAAATTAAAACTAAAATTGAATGAATAACAACATAAAATCAAACGAAAATTATGATCATCTATTAAAGTAGTAAATGAGCAACAAATTAATAGACATATTCACATGAAGAATAAATTTGTTGATCTCATTTATTACCATGATTCCACATTAGATACAAAGACTGCTAGTCTCATTTATTAGCATTACCATGATTCCATATTAAATACCAACAGTCTTGATCTCGTTTATTAAGATCATTCCACAGTAAATACAAACAATCATTTGTGGCACATATTCACCTGAAGAATAAATTTGTTGATCTCACTTATTACCATGATTCCACATTAGATACAAAGACTGTTAGTCTCATTTATTAGTCTTACCATGATTCCACATTAAATATCAACAGTCTTGATCTCATTTATTAAGATCATCCCAAAGTAAATACGAATAATCATTTGTACATGACTGAACATGTAAATGACGACTTACTCCAACTCTTGAATATTGCTTTTCATCCTCTTAGTTTCTTTTGGAGGTCGGCCAACGAATTCAAGACCTTTACACCAAATAACAGATCCAACAACATCTACCTGAACAACATTTAAACAAAGTATTTTTTTAGCAATCAAAGAATATACATCCTCAATAAACTACTGTACAAAACTCAGGAACATTTATAATACAAACCTAAAAAACATAGAAACAGGAATTCACACATATACATCTATGTAACTCATTTATACACGTACGGAAAAACACAAATACACATTACCTTTTCATCAATGAAAATGAGATCCATTTTATAACCTTGATTCCATTTTCAGATGATCCTCGCTTTCATGTGCCACAAATCTTTCCCATGAACATTTATAATAGAAACCAAGCATAAAAACAGGAATTCACAGATATACATCCATGGAATCATTTATACATGAACGGAAAAACACAAATACACATTACCTTTTCATCAATAAAGATGAGATCCATTTTATAACCATGATTCCATTTTCGGATGATCCTCGCTTTCATGTGCCACAAATCTTTCCCAGGAACATTTATAATAGAAACCTATAAAGCATAGAAACAGGAATTCACATATATACATCCATGGAATCATTTATACACGAACGGAAAAACAAAAATACACATTACCTTTTCATCAACGAAGATGAGATCCATTTTATAACCTTGATTCCATTTTCAGCTGATCCTCGCTTTCATGTGCCACAAATCTTTCTCAGGATCCAAATCGTTAACAAAACTAAAATTGTTAATCTCAACTGATGCTGACATGCTTCTAATTCGGAAATCGAAATGAATTTAAATTTCAAAATATAAAAGCAAAGAACACGATAGTGTAATAAAATATGAAGAGGGAAATGAAAAAAAAACCTTTATATAAGAAGATGATTGACAGAAGTGAGTGAGTGACATGCATTAATTGCAAATTACGTATTCCCAGGCATTTTGAATTTGAAATTACCGGCAACTAACATTTGCTTATATATACGCATTATTTGAACCTTCAACCTCTGTTGGCTTTAAAGTATGGATAGATATGGGCAGAGGTTTTGGATGGCAGAGTTTTAGATAGATTTTAAAGTGATTTTATATATTAGGATTTATGATGCAGTAATGACATAAGAAAAACATTGTTGGACAGCCTTTCTGTCTGCCCATCAGCTTTTTTTATGTCACTGGGATTTATCATTTTATAGAAAGTATGGATAGATTAGTGATTTCTGTTTGCGTTTTTTGGTAATGAGTTTAGCCAATTTAAGAGGTTTTGCTGGTATTCTTAATGCAGGAAGTGGTAAAACCTATACAATGCAACCGTTACCTCTTGGAGCTGCAGAAGACCTTGTTAGATAATTAAATCACCCAACTTATCGTAATCAAAAGTTCAAGTTATGGCTTAGTTACTTTGAGATCTATGGTGGAAAGCTCTACGATCTTCTAAGTGATAGAAAGTAAGTGCTCTCTTTTAATAACTAATTCACTGTTGAGTAGACTACATGAATGGTCCCTGTGGTTAACCAAAATTTTGGATTTAGTCCCCAGCTTTTTTAAAGTAGACGGATGGTCCCTGTGGTTTGCACTTTGTAACGCATTTAGTCCCTAACTTTTGCTAAAAGTGCATGGATGGTCCCTGTGGTACGCACTTTGTAACATATTTAGTCACTAAACCTGCTACAAGGGTCGAGCTACTACTCGAAGATTAATCCGAGATCGGGATATCACCAGCTGAGAGTCCGAGAAGAGTTAACAAACATAAATAAAAACCACAATTTTAGTCTTCAAAATAAGTTGTTTTTACTTTCCATTCAGACTTAATCCAGAATCCTTTTCGATTTCAACAGCTGAAAAGTCTTTCTTAACATCACCAACATCCTTGCAACAGATCACAAAACAGCTAATGAATATTTATTCAACCTGTTATTATATTTCCAGAAATAAAGAGTATAGTTATGATTTGCAGAAAGTAACAAAAATTATCTTTCCATTTCCTTACACTTTCCATGCTGTATAACATCCATCACATGCTCATGAGCTGCCATTTTAGAGATAAATTCGTTAAACTACAGAGCATAATCATTCCACACAGCACATAGCAAAACCGTAACCTTACATGAAAACAATATTCATTTAACCATAAACATAAACACTAATTTATGACCAGTTTTTTAGAATCTATAAAATCAAAACTAAAATTGAATGAATAACAACATAAAATCAAACGAAAATTATTACCATCTATTAAAGTAGTAAATGAGCAACAAAATAACTAACATATTCACCTGAAGAATAAATTTGTTGATCTCATTTATTACCATGATTCCACATTAAATACCAACAGTCTTGATCTCATTTATTAAGATCATTCCACAGTAAATACAAACAATCATTTCCTTACATCTTCCATGCTGTATAACAGCCATCACATGCTCATGAGCTGCCATTTTAGAGATGAATTCGTTAAACTATAGAGCATAATCATTCCACACAGTACATCGCAAAATGGTAACCCTACATTAAAACAATATTCATTTAACCACAAACATAAACACTAATTTATGACCAGTTTTTTAAAATCTATAAAATTAAAACTAAAATTGAATGAATAACAACATAAAATCAAACAAAAATTATGATCATCTATTAAAGTAGTAAATGAGCAACAAATTAATAGACATATTCACCTGAAGAATAAATTTGTTGATCTCATTTATTACCATGATTCCACATTAGATACAAAGACTGTTAGTCTCATTTATTAGCATTACCATGATTCCATATTAAATACCAACAGTCTTGATCTCGTTTATTAAGATCATTCCACAGTAAATACAAACAATCATTTGTGGCACATATTCACCTGAAGAATAAATTTGTTGATCTCACTTATTACCATGATTCCACATTAGATACAAAGACTGTTAGTCTCATTTATTAGCCTTACCATGATTCCACATTAAATATCAACAGTCTTGATCTCATTTATTAAGATCATCCCACAGTAAATACGAATAATCATTTGTACATGACTGAACATGTAAATGACGACTTACTCCAACTCTTGAATATCGCTTTTCATCCTCTTAGTTTCTTTTGGAGGTCGGCCAATGAATTCAAGACCTCTACACCAAATAACAGATCCAGCAACATCTACCTGAACAACATTTAAACAAAGTATTTTTTTAGCAATCAAAGAATATACATCCTCAATAAACTACCGTACAAAACTCAGGAACATTTATAATACAAACCTAAAAAGCATAGAAACAGGAATTCACACATATACATCTATGTAACTCATTTATACACGTACTAAAAAACACAAATACACATTACCTTTTCATCAATGAAAATGAGATCCATTTTATAACCTTGATTCCATTTTCGGATGATCCTCGCTTTCATGTGCCACAAATCTTTCCCATGAACATTTATTATAGAAACCAAGCATAAAAACATGAATTCATAGATATACATCCATGGAATCATTTATACATGAACGGAAAAACACAAATACACATTACCTTTTCATCAGTAAAGATGAGATCCATTTTATAACCATGATTCCATTTTCTCCTCAATAAACTACCGTACAAAACTCAGGAACATTTATAATACAAACCTAAAAAGCATAGAAACAGGAATTCACACATATACATCTATGTAACTCATTTATACACGTACGGAAAAACACAAATACACATTACCTTTTCATCAATGAAAATGAGATCCATGTTATAACCTTGATTCCATTTTCGGATGATCCTCGCTTTCATGTGCCACAAATCTTTCCCATGAACATTTATAATAGAAACCAAGCATAAAAACAGGAATTCATAGATATACATCCATGGAATCATTTATACATGAACGGAAAAACACAAATACACATTACCTTTTCATCAATAAAGATGAGATCCATTTTATAACCATGATTCCATTTTCGGATGATCCTCGCTTTCATGTGCCACAAATCTTTCCCAAGAACATTTATAATAGAAACCTATAAAGCATAGAAACAGGAATTCACATATATACATCCATGGAATCATTTATACACGAACGGAAAAACAAAAATACACATTACCTTTTCATCAACGAAGATGAGATCCATTTTATAACCTTGATTCCATTTTCAGCTGATCCTCGCTTTCATGTGCCACAAATCTTTCTCAGGATCCAAATCGTTAACAAAACTAAAATTGTTAATCTCAACTGATGCTGACATTCTTCTAATTCGAAAATCGAAATGAATTTAAATTTCAAAATATAAAAGCAAAGAACACGATAGTGTAATAAAATATGAAGAGGGAAATGAGAAAAAAACCTTTATATAAGAAGATGATTGACAGATGTGAGTGAGTGACATGCATTAATTGCAAATTACGTATTCCCAGGCATTTTGAATTTGAAATTACCGGCAACTAACATTAGCTTATATATACGTATTATTTGAACCTTCAACCTCTGCTGGCTTTAAAGTATGGATAGATATGGGCAGAGGTTTTGGATGGCAGAGTTTTAGATAGATTTTAAAGTGATTTTATATATTAGGATTTATGATGCAGTAATGACATAAGAAAAACATTGTTGGACAGCCTCTCTGGCTGCCCATCAGCTTTTTTTATGTCACTGGGATTTATCATTTTATAGAAAGTATAGATAGATTAGTGATTTCTGTTTGCGTTTTTTGGTAATGAGTTTAGCCAATTTAAGAGGTTTTGCTGGTATTCTTAATGCAGGAAGTGGTAAAACCTATACAATGCAACCGTTACCTCTTGGAGCTGCATAAGACCTTGTTAGATAATTAAATCACCCAACTTATCGTAATCAAAAGTTCAAGTTATGGCTTAGTTACTTTGAGATATATGGTGGAAAGCTCTACGATCTTCTAAGTGATAGAAAGTAAGTGCTCTATTTTAATAACTAATTCAATGTTGAGTAGACTACATGAATGGTCCCTGTGGTTAACCAAAATTTTGGATTTAGTCCCCATCTTTTTTAAAGTACACGGATGGTCCCTGTGGTTTGCA
Organism: Helianthus tuberosus; assembly: GCA_030545235.1. Taxonomy (NCBI): domain Eukaryota; kingdom Viridiplantae; phylum Streptophyta; class Magnoliopsida; order Asterales; family Asteraceae; genus Helianthus; species Helianthus tuberosus. The sequence continues at coordinate 94,328,394 of CM060426.1, read as the reverse complement.
CTTTGTAACGCATTTAGTCCCTAACTTTTGCTAAAAGTGCATGGATGGTCCCTGTGGTACGCACTTTGTAACATATTTAGTCACTAAACCTGCTACAAGGGTCGAGTTACTACTCGAAGATTAATCCGAGATCGGGATATCACCAGCTGAGAGTCCGAGAAGAGGACGTCTCCAAAACAGCCTTTAGAACTCGTTATGGATACTACGAGTTTTTGGTCATGCCTTTCGGGCTGACAAACGCACCTACGGTTTTCATGGACTTTATGAATCGAGAGTGCAAGCCTTACCTAGATAAGTTCGTTATAGTTTTCATCGACGACATCCTGATCTATTCGAAGAATCAGGAGGAACACGAGCAGCATCTACGACTTGTTTTGGAACTCCTTCGAACAGAACAGCTTTATGAAAAGTTCTCGAAATGCGACTTCTGGCTTCGTGAAGTCCACTTTCTAGGCCACGTGGTAAACAAGGATGGGATTCATGTTGATCCATCTAAGGTAGACTTGATTAAGAACTGGCCTGCACCCCGTACACCAACAGAAATCCGCCAATTCTTGGGTTTGGCGGGCTACTACAGAAGGTTCATCAAAGACTTCTCCAAGATTGCACAACCCCTCACCTCACTAACTAAGAAAGGCGTTGTCTATCGGTGGGGTAATACACAGGAATCAGCGTTCCAACATTTAAAGGATAGGCTCTGCAGCGCACCTATTCTCCCATTGCCAGAGGGCATGGACGATTTCGTGGTTTATTGTGACGCATCCATTCAGGGTCTTGGATGTGTGTTGATGCAACGTGACAAGGTCATAGCCTACGCCTCACGCCAACTTAAGATTCACGAAAGGAATTACACTACACATGGTCTAGAGCTGGGAGCTATTGTCTTCGCGCTCAAGATATAGAGACATTACCTGTACGGTACCAAGTGCACCATTTACACCGATCACAGGAGTCTCGAGCATATCTTCAAGCAGAAGGAATTGAACATGCGACAACGTCGATGGGTCGAGCTATTGAATGATTACGAATGCTCGATCAGATACCATCCGGGCAAAGCCAATGTTGTGGCCGATGCCCTCAGTCGAAAGGATACTACACCTAAACGCGTACGAGCTTTACAACTCACTATCCAGTTTAGTCTTCCTGCACAGATACAAGATGCTCAGGTAGAAGCATTGAAACCAGAAAACATCAGGGCTGAAGCCCTACGCGGCTCAAGACAACGGCTAGAACAAAAGGAAGACGACGCCTACTACGTAACATGACGCATTTGAGTCCCACTTTATGGCAACCTACGAGAGCTTGTGATGGATGAGGCACACAAGTCAACCCCTTTGCATATCAGCAGGTTTCAACCACTTTATATGCAAAGGGGTTGAATTGGGTAGTTCTTTTTTTTATTATAACAAAGAACTACCCAATTCAACCCCTTTGCATATCAGCAGGTTTTATTTGTGTTAATCACCATGTATATCCAGGATTGAAGGTGCTGAAATTAACAAGAGTCTTTTGGCTCTTAAAGAGTGCATTCGTGCACTTGATAATGACCAGATTCATATTCCGTTTCGTGGGAGCAAACTGACTGAAGTTCTTCGTGATTCGTTTGTTGGAAATTCAAGGACTGTTATGATATCTTGCATTTCACCAAATGCTGGTTCTTGTGAATACACTCTCAATACCTTGAGATATGCTGATAGGTAATAGTTTTATTTCTTTATTTATTGAGTAAAATGCCAAAATTGTCCCTGAGGCTTGGGCGCTTTTGCCTGTTACATCCAAAATAAGATTTTTTTTTTTTTTTTTTTTTTTTGTAACTGGAACCTGGTGTTTCATTTTTTGTTGTCATTTCCATCCAAATCATTAACTCGGTTAAAATGTGTCGTTAACTCAGGGACGATTTTGAAAATTTCATAAACTCATAGACGATTTTGGCAATTTCATTAACTCATAGACGATTTTGTCAATTTACCTATTTATTCTTTTGTTTTTTAATTTTTAAAATTTTATTTTTTATCTTTAAATAAAGAATAATAAAAATAATTATAAATATAATATATATACATAGTTAATTGATTTTTGTTTAAAGGTAAAAATGAAAATTAAAAAAAATAAGTGTATATATAAATAAGTGTGTGTGTATATATATTATTTAAAGATAAAAAATAAAATTTAGAAAACTAAAAAACTAAAAAACTAAAAAACAAAAGAATAAATGGGTAAATTGCCAAAATCGTCCCGAGTTTATGAAATTGCCAAAATCGTCCTTGAGTTAACGATGCATTTTAACTGAGTTATTGTTTTGGATGAAAATGGCAACAAATACGAAACGTCAGGGGTCCTATGACAAAAGAAAAATATCTTATTTTGGATGTAACAGGCAAAAGTGCCCAAACCTTAAGGACAATTTTGACATTTTACTCTTATTTATTTATTTATTATTATTAATAATTATTAATAATATTAATATCGTTATTTTTGTCTATATTATGTTTTCTTGTTAGTGCCTATTCTTATGTACCAATATGTTTTCTTGTTAGTGCCTATTCTTATGTACCAATATGCTTAAATAAAGAGAGTTAAAAGTCTTTCAAAAAGCGGAAATTCGAAAAAGATCAAGTTAGAACTTCACAGGCAACTACTAAAGACTCCTCATCAGCAAATTTGTTAGTTTCTTCTGACGGAGAGGACATGTACGATCGCAATCAAGAGGCAAAAGTTATGGATGCAGGTAAATGGGGCCCGCAAAGAGACAATTTATCTTACAACACCACATCCGATTTTGAGAAACAACCAGGGGCGGACCCAAGCACACCTCAAGGTGGGTGGGCGCACACCCGGGGAAAAAAAATTAGGGCTAAATTCCGTCGAAAATCCCGTCCGCACCCCTTGGAATTTTCGACCGCACCCTTTGAAATTTTTTGTCCGCACCCTTTAGGTAAAAAGTGTTATCAATTTATATTTTAAATTTTTTTTAGTAAACTCTTATTTTTTTTAAAAATATACTACCTAAATTATATAACTTTTAATACCTAACCAACTAAACCCAAATACCCATACCTTTACTCACTTATAATTCCTAACTAGCTAGCCCACTAAGTCTTAGCCCATTAACCAAACCCAACAATATTTCAAACTATAATAAAATAATTAAAGCCCAAAACCTTAAGAAATTCTATCCCGCTCTCTCTCTCTCTCTTGCGTCCCTACACTGCCAACGAACAACATCACCCAGCGACAACAGTCCAGCAGCCGGCGACCACCGTAATCAGCCACCATACCACCGTCGTTTGACACCAAATCTAACCGGAATCCGAACACGGGTAAATTTCTTTGTTATTTTGATGATTTTGGTTGATATTATAGGAAAAAAAGGGTAATAAAGTTGTTAAATAGATTTGAAATTTTGTGTGTTTTGACGTTGTTTATGGTTGTTTAGATGATTTTTAGGGTGATTATGTTGTTTATATATTTTAGTGTGATTACAACTTACGTTATGATTTCTAGGGCTTGAATAGTTGAAAATTAAAATTGAAACATTATGTTATGGAGCGATGAACTTATGTTATATAGAGAAAGAATTGCTTAAAAAATTAGCTTTAGATGATGTTTTGGATAGATTTCAAAAAATGAAAACCCGTAGGGCGTCGACGTTTTAATTATGTTTGTAAAAAGGTTTGACATGTTTTTGATGATTATATAAATTTAGTTTGATGTTCGTTTGTTTTACATGACCTGACCCGACCCGATACGAACCGATTTTTTTACTTATATACTTAGGGGCCTAAAATTTTTAAAAATGTTCCGCACCCCCATGGAAAAATTCCCGGGTCCGCCACTGGAAACAACCTATTCCAAGCTCTTCAAATTACGCCTTCAAAAGTCGGGATGAAAGTGGCTTCGAACAGGAGAAAGCCAATGCAAAGAACACTTTTAGCGGCTCCTATAATCAGAGAGTATTCCCTAGGCCAAGTACGGTTGATACAACAGAAGAAACCGTGCATAGGGTATCACCACCGCGAAGAAAAGTTAACTGGCAGAAGAAGGATAACAGTGATGAAAAACCTGAAAAAGGCTGGTTAAAAAGAGATGGAATAATACTGATATTTCAAATATCCCGAATGCTAGTTATATGGCGTCAAAACAGTCGGAACCAGAGCAGCTTCATGATGAGAATGTCAATGAAATACTTGAGGTAGGTAGTTAATATGTGGTAAATGATGTTTATACGGTTGACCAAGTTTGACTGTACATCTATGCTATGGGTGCTAAATGGGTCGTGTCAGCAGGTTGACGGGTCCAACCTGGCCCGGACCCAAAAATTTTAGATGAACCTGAACATGGCCCAAACCCAAAATTCGTGTCATACATATGAACCCGAGCACGACCTGAATATTCGCGGGTTGACCCGAACACGACTGGTTTAACCCGATTTTTTTTTTATTTTTTGAGGTTTTTTCGCAAATTAGTATATATTGAAATTAAGGTTTACTACAAAAAACCACAAATGTTTATAATACATTTACATTTTAATTATGAAATCCAAGTTCTCTTTTCAAGCTATAATTTTGGCATAATATACCCACCCAATTTAATTTATAACATAAAACATATAGTAAAAAATTAAATATAATATAAATGGGTTCAACGTGTCAACCCGCCAACCCGCCCAGGTTGACACGAACCCGACCCGTTTAGCTAAACGGGTTCGCGGGTTCAACCTGAAACTTACCCGAGCCCATTAAGACTAAACCCAAACCCGTGAATTTCATGTTAGGTTCGTGTCACAAATTGCAACTTAAATTATGCTCTTAATTGCAACTTAAAACAGTATTATGATTTTGTAGGAAGAAGAAGCTCTGATTGCAGCTCACAGGAAAGAGATTGAAGATACAATGGAGATAGTGCGTGAAGTAAGTGCTACTGCTAGTTTCCATCAAACGTTCCTGTTTTACTTCAGATTCGTTTTCTTAGAGTAAAGTACACAGATGGTCCCTGTGGTTTACCAAAATTTTGGATTTGGTCCTAGCTTTACAAAAGTACACAGATGGTTCCTATGGTTTGCACTTTGTAACGCATTTAGTCCCCAACTTTTTCCCAAAAGTACATGGATGGTCCCTCTGGTTTGCACTTTGTAACACATTCAATCCCTAATTTGGACATGCTAAAACCTTTAGATTTGTTGGCTGAGGACTAAATGCATTACAACGTACAAAATGCAAACCACAGGGACCATCCATGTATTTTTGAAAAGTTAGGGACCAAATCCAATATTTTGGTAAACCACAAACTATTAAAAAAAAAAAAACTATTTTTATTCTGTGAAATGGTGTAACTAATGGTGCAATTTATTTGAAACCAGGAAATGAAATTGCTTGCAGAAGTTGATAAGCCAGGTAGCCTTATTGACAACTATGTGACCCAATTGAGTTTTGTGTTGTCACGCAAAGCAGCAAGTCTTGTGAGCCTTCAGGCTCGCCTTGCTAGATTCCAGCACCGACTTAAAGAGCAGGAGATTCTCAGCCGTAAGAGAGTACCTCGTTGATACAAAAAAAAAAAAAAAAAAAAAAAAAAAAAAAAAAAAAAAAAAAAAACACTTTTTGCCATGTAAGCACACATTTTCTTTATTGACATCTAGAGGTGGCATAATGACACTATTCTAATGGTTGGAACGAGGGGTAGCAATTCTCGACACGACTTGAAAATAATGAAGTTTTGGGTTGTCATATCTAACTAGTTTAATAAACATGTAATATTCGGGTTTAAGTGTTTAATTAAGTAGTTGGTGTTCGGGTCGACAATTTTAACATGTTTAAATAAACAGGCCAAACAGTCAACCCATTTACGATCTGATTAAAACATTTACGAACTACGACTTGATTACTACTCGCCGACCTGTTTGACACTTTAGATAAATCCATTCAACAGGTTACATGGTTTCAAGTGTGTATAAATATATGGGTCATGTTTGGTTGAAGATTTCAACCCGCCAACCCGAAACCTGACATGAAAAACACTACTAGACTGCTTGAAACATGACTGGAACCACTATTTTTGATGTTTTTTCTTATAAACAGTAAAACAGTTGGTGATTTCCGGTGGTTGCAGATCTGATGTTGATGTGGCTGTGGTTGTGGCTGTGGTTGCGGCTATGGATATTTGTTTGGGTTAGTTTTGAGTGTGGGGAAGAGAGATGTGTTTTGATTTGAATGGGGGAATTTGGATTGTAAAGATTGTGAGAGTAGTAGAAAGAGAAAACACAAGTTTACCCTAAAACTACTACTACCACTGCTGGTTTTTATATGTAATGGTGAATTACAGCTTCCAACATACAACTCAACTAATTATACTCACTGTCAACATTTATTACTGTTATTATTATTATATATAGATAAATGAAAGAAATGCATGAGGATGAGAGCAGGGGAGGATCTTAGTTAAGCCCCCCCTCCCGTCTTTGTTTTTTCGCTTCGAAGTATAAATTTTATTGAAAAATGTAGCATATACGATGACAGCATAGACATGGGTATACGGGTTAGTAGTTCTGCTTGCGATGCACAATTAGCTCTCTATATAATCCCATTTTTTCGCAATTTAGTTGTTTTAATGTAGGGCTTTTCATCGGTTTGTTTGTTTTTTATTCGTTTTTGGGGTTTATTCGACAGTAACCGTACCAAACTGAATCGGATAAGATAAGTGTTTAACCGAATTCAACATTTTGTAAAACTGGTTTAAACTGGATATTCGGTTTTAACCTATTGAACATTTTATAAATCCGATAATCATCATCACACTCGGTAAATCCCAATAAAAACAAAGTGAAGGTAGGGTCTGTGGAGGGCAAGATAACTGGAAAACCGAATCGATTGAACAAAGAAGTGGAAACTAAATTTCATTTCTTAACTAGTTTGGTTCGCAAAATTTGTTAGAATTAAAATATGAATTACAAAGATAACATGTTTGATCGAGAACGTAATGGAACTGGATTGATTTGAATGAATTTGGAACTTGAATGATTCAAATGAAATTCACTCATATAAAGAAATTTAACCAAAGGAATGGAATCTTTGCTTTCTTGCCACCTTCGCATCCGCCACCCCCCACACTACCATCCACACTACCGTTTCTGCTGCCATCACTACCTTTCTAGCACCACAGTTGCTGTCGTCGCCACTCACTGCCAACATCATCGTTTTCATCATCACCAATTGTCACGTGCAACCACCTTCTTCATCGCAACTCCAATCGCCAATGCTAGTCCCACCCACTCGCGTTGCCACCAGACCCACTACTACCACCCCACCGTTAACACCACTATCCCTATCGTCAACACCACTCCTGCCATCATTTCCACTCCTCACTGTCATCGCAACCCGCCGCTGGCAAAGTCGCTACCCCCATCGATATGCAAGGGGGTGTCATTAATGTGATGGAAAGGATGGCCTCGAGAATGTGGTGTAGTGGCGACGACAACGGCAACATAATACTTTTTAGCCTCGCTTATGACAGCTTCCTAACGAGCCTGAAAGCATTTAGAAAAGTGGTAAGATGAATAAGATATTGATACTCAAAATTGTGTGTTTGAAATGTAAGTGTTGTGAAAAATTGGGTGGAAATGTAGCTCACATAGGAGTATGGGTGTTTATGGTTTGGACAGGCCGGTTTTTACGAAAATTTAAGGCTAAAACGCTAACTACGTTTCAGAGACGACAAACCAAACTAGTTGGCTGCGCTTTCATGAAACTTTGCGCTAAACCGCAAAGTACGGTTTGGAGGATGACACACCAAACCGTTATTGGTTAGTTGGACTTAAAAATAGTAAAATGAAATGGCTAGATTTTGCAAACTGCAAGCGCAAATGGCTATTTTCGTATTCCAACATTTTTACTCCATACAGCTGGAACTTAATATTTTTATATACAACCATGAATCATTGGGTTGACTTTGGACATCACAACCTAAGGTGAACTAGAGAGACGTGTAAACCACTCACAATGCTACAGATTCTTTAGACTAATGTGTCAAAGTAGAGAATAAAGAGAATAGTTGTATCATTAACCACAAATGAAAGGTACACATCTGCTTATATACATAAAATAAACCACTTCAACTAACTCTAACAAGCTAACAAACTATCCAACCTATCCAACTATACAGCACACATATCACACACTCATATACACTAATACGCCCCCTCAAGCTAAACAGGGAGTATCCACGTGAAACTTGAACCTCAGACTGTCAAATCGAACACCAAACAGTCCTTTGGTCAAAATATCCGCAAGCTGAAGCATAGTAGAAACATATCGAACATGTAGAGAACCCGCCAAAACCATGTCACGAATAAAATGCAAGTCAATCTCCAAGTATTTGGTGCGCTGACTGGGTTGACTACAAGATATGTGGCCCTGAAGAAACACAAAACTAATTTTAGGGTTAATTTAGTTTGGTTTATGTTTCAAACATGAGGGTTAATCTTCTTAAACTTTCCTGAGCTTCGATATGATCCAATCTTCATGCAAAACAGCAACATCGTTAGCTCGTTAAGAGGGGAATGTGGGGGTTTCTCTCTTAACCAGACTCCGGCGTGAGAATAAGTAACTGTTTTGAGGAAATAAGTGTATGTTAAGAGTGAGAGTAGAGGGAATGGAATGTTCAACCTGAGTACGGAGGTCCCTATTTATAGCCGGAGAGGTGTAAGAGGAGATGGGCTGATGAGCCTTGGGCCGAAATGCGACAAGAAGGAATATCCTCCTTGCCTCACTGGTATCGACCGTTAGTGGTTTCTAAAAGATTTCCGGTGCTGGCGCACCTTGATTGGAGCCACGTGTCCCCGTTGTCGGCCTTGTTGTCCCTCTGCCATCAGCCGGTGAGTGGAGATCATGGGGCAGTTGTTGCCGCCCCCTGATTGGTGCCACGTAGGCGTCCTTGTGTACTATCTGTCTCCTGCACGTCAGTCGATCGTGGAGCACGATAGAGCACAGCCTGATGGACGCTGATTGGTTCATTCTTCTGACACTCGTACCTTTGGTAGTTCCTGAAATGGCCTTGCGCCGTAACTCCTGCGCGACCCTTGCTGTGCACGTCACTAGCCTGCGCAGGGTTGTAGGAGTTGAAGGCTCTTATTCAGGGTACTAAGTGTAAAACTAATGTTATCTATTTCTTGGGCCTCGCGCGAGGCTTAGGATATGTGCCAGTAGCCCGCGCGAGGTCACAGAATCAATCAGTTGTTGATTAAGGAGTATGGTCCAGCGCGCTACCTTCATGGTATGCACGGCTTTTTGGGACCATACCCCTTCAAGTCCCCCAGTCCAGTGCTGCTTCCATGCGCGAAGTAAATGGTTGGAGCTCTGGACTTAGAAAAAAGAAAGTGGTAGTTTTGAAAATTGCTTGTTAGATCTTGTTAGGTGGCGCGCGTGTAAGTGGTTGTCAGTTACTAGGGCGCGACTACCAGAGTTGCTTGTTGATATTCTTTTGCTTTTGAGGTTAAGCGCGCGGGTTAAATGGAAAATCATGAACATGGCGCGGACCTTGGTAACTTCTGCATGAAGTTTGTATTAACTTTGAGCGGGAAAAACCTCGAATTTTGAATTCTGACAAGTTGGTGCAATTGTCGTTAATGCCGACGGTTGAGTTGACTGCTGACATGGCGGTAATCATGCTGTTACTGACGGTTTGGCTTTCTGTCAGGCGAGTGAGGCCCACGCGCGCGTGGTAATCGTCACTCCGAGAATTTCGCCTTACGTGGTAGCTGCTGATTGGTCGCGTGCGTGGTGATCCTGGCACGTTTACCCATCGCATTAAATACGATGGGTATATATATCTGACGATAGGATAGAGGATTTGCACAATCCTTCTTCTGCTCTCTCTTTTCTCCCTCGAATATTCAAAACATCTTCAAATCTTTAAAGATTTCACAGCAGATCTTCAAGTTTTTCTTGAACATTCTTCGAGTTTCCCAGAGTTGTAAGATCTTCACATTCAAGTGCTCTCATGGCTGAAGAAGTTCACGTTGAAGAAGGACCAGTCCCTGTTCTCAAGTGGGATCAGGGGCTGTTTGAACAACTAGTTCGAGGCTTTCAATTTTTGGCAGAGTGGGATGCCCGGTATCCTCAACAAGGGCAGACGGCCGCCGATTCACCACCGGGTTACATCACTCTCTTCGCCGACTTCTTTCTTGAGGGAAACTTCCGGTTGCCGGCCACCCATTTTATGGCGATGATCCTGCATTTTTATGGCTTTCACATCTCGCAGATGAGTCCCATGGGAATGGTCAGGGTACGACACTTTGAGTTTCTTTGCAGATCCCATGGGCTCGAGCCTGACCTTCACAAGTTTAGGTCGATGTATCAGTTGATCAGAAATATGGGTTGCTATTCTTTCGCTCTTCGGAATGTGAAGAAAATCTTGCTGAATCCTCCCAAGAGTTTCCATGATTGGAAAATGAAGTTTTTCTTTATCCGAGAGGAAGTCATGCCTATTGCAATGATATTTCGAGAATCTGATGAGATTGTGAAGGGGGATCTTCCCTTACCGAAGAAGGAGATGTGGTATGTGCGCTTGACTGCTACGCCCAACAGGATCTTTGGAGAGCAGGTGCTTGTCGCTGCTGGCATGAGCGATAGATGGCCTGCGCGCAGCACAGAGGTTCCGGTTTTGTTGCTCAATGGCGAGGGTATGTCCTGTGTTTTCTTGTTTTTTAATTCAGTGATAGTAATGACTGATCATTCCTTGTTGAAGCAGTCAAGCAGCTGTATCAAGCCACTTTTACTACCTTCGGAGGAGCTATGGGTGTGCGCCCCTTGGAATCTGGTGAGGTATACTGGTATGAACAAATCAAGGACAACTTCATGTACCCTCCCGCTGGAGTCTTTGCCAATCCTCCCGCTGCAACTGAAGGTGCGCATCTACCCAATCTCAGGCCCTTGCATGCTGTTACTTCCGCTGGGAAAGAGATTCTTTATCTTTCCAGCGAGGAGTCTGTAGGGTCATCGAATGGGGAGCTAAGTTCCTGGTCTAACATCTTTGCAGGTGTGTTGTGCAACCTAGGAATAGACCCTGATGAGAAGAAGAAGAAGAAGAAGAAAGCGGGCAAGAAGAATTCGAAGAAGGTGATAACCATTGATGCTGAAGCGAATAGCAAGAAAGGCGGGAGTAGCCGCGTAACTGCTGGAGCCCCTGATAAAGGTACTCTTCGATTTCGGCAGAGTAACCTGGATGATTATCTTGTTGCGAGTGACTCAATGGATGGTTTGTCCCGTATAGGTGAGAAGAAGGCCAGCGCAGCTGGCTCAAAAAGTTCTGGAAGCGCGGGATCCCGGATCCCAGAAGCTGGCGCGACCCCTTTGTCGATCGCCCTGGATGAAGAAGAGGAAGAAGAAGAACATGAAGAAGTTGCTGCTCAGTTGGTGAGCAGGAAAAGAAGTAGAGAGGAGGTTGCTGCTGAAGTCAAAGCAGCGCAGAAGGCTGGGGGAGCCCCAGTGATAGGGAAACAGAGCAAGCTGCGCTCCCTTTACAAGTTCTCTCCAGGTTAGTGTTATGATGCCCTCCATATTTTCCCTAGTAAAATTTTCCTAACACTTGATTTCTGCACAGGCTTTAAAGAAGACCCCTGAGAAAACTAAGGGTGTTGAGTTGAAGGACCTAAAAGAGTCGGCGCCGAAGAAAACCATATTTATAATCAAGCCCCTTAAAACTGTTGAGCCGGAGGTTGAGAAGGAGAAGGAGAAAGAGAAATAAAAAGAGGAGAAAAAGAAGGCCACCGAGACCGCTGCTACCACCGAGCATGATACGGTGCCGGGCCCGGAGGTCATGCGTATCACAGGGCTTGACCGGCCCTTTAAGGAGAAAGAAAAACACCTGCCCAGCAGAAAATGCCTGAGGTGGTTGAGCCGACTGAAGTTGCGCAACGCGACGCCCCCGTCCAAACCGTACAAGTTACATCTGCTGCTAGGGGGTCGACTGCTACTGTAGCGAAGCATGCGGCACATAAGGAGACTACCACTGCTGCGGGTGGTGCGAGTGCTGGTGGTTCTGGTGGAAGTGCAAGCGCTGCTGGTGGTGCTGGAGGATCGATGCCACAAGCTCCCATTGGTCCTAAGGATACTTTAGGAGATATTTACTACAAGACATATACTGAAGAGGTGCGTGGCAATGCTCCTCACCAACCTGTTTGGGATTTAAAGCAGAAGGAAACGTTCATGGAGTTTGCGGCTTGTCGAGATTGGTACTTGGGCTCCTTCCTTCCCGGTGAAGTTAACAGGCAAAGAGCGCGAACCCATGATGGGTTGTATCGTGCTTACATTGTTGGGGAGGCCAACACCCGCGCTGCTAACCATCAGATTATGCGCGAATGGCGCACAATGGTTAGAGAGCGGGGGTATTGGGAGAAGTACCGTGAGCGCCTGCTGAAACAGGTTCAAGACTTCGAGAAGGTGAAGAGTGCCTTTGCTGAGGAGAAGGCCGCCTTTGAAGCGGAGAAAAAGTCTGAAGAATGGGGCCGCGAGGGCTTAAAGAGCAAACTGCATGCTGCTGAGGAGCTCTTGTCGAAGGAGCGAGCTGAATGGAAAGAGGTATGCAAGAAAGATAACCAGCGTATGTATGCTGCCCGTTCCAAAATTACCGACCTTGAGGCTCAGATTGCCACTTTAAAAGGGAAGGTTGAGGAAGTTGAAGCGGACAAAGGGCGTGTTGAGGTTCAACAGTCTTAAACCCTTTCCTTTTTATGTTTTGCACTTGTCAAAATATTGCTAACTCGTTGTTCCATTGCAGGCTGAGTTGAAGGCGCAGGTTGAGAGCAAGGATAAAGACTTGGCTGCCAAGGATGTGGAGATTGCGGAGCTAAACCGCCGACTGCATGAGGCTTATGACAAGAATGAATCTTTGGAGATAGACCTTGAAGCTGAAAAGGTGAAAGCTGCTACCGCTGAGGAGGCCAAACAGAGGGCCGACGAGGAGCGAGATATTAGCACTTCCGCCGTTAACGTAGCTAAAAAAAACTATGCCGAGGCATAATTAATTGTGGACACGCTAGTTTCCGAATCCGAATGGATGCGCAAAAGAGGAGTAGCTGCGGTGAGTTTCTCCTCTTTTATCTTAGGTTTTATTTATTGTTGTTTTGTTCTCATCTGTTGCCTTTTGTGTAGATCGCCAATTCAATTCTGAATGCTACTGAGATGAATGCAGCTGTTGCCGCACTTATAGATGCTTCACGTGCTGTTGGGCATCGCGGGGGTTATCTAGAGTGTGCTCATCATGTGGAAGAGGACTTTGGTCAGGAGTTTGATACTCACCATTGTTCGGTGACTGATCAGGCTGATGCTATGCTAGCTCACACTGAAGAAGTCTATGACCATCTTTCGCTGCCTGTTATGGAGCTGGTCACTGAAGCGCTAAAGCACGATGACTGGTGCGCGCAGCTAAAGTCTATCCTTGACCCTCCAGAAACTATGGAGTTGACAGATGAGGAAGAGGCAGCTGGCGGAGATGGCGATGACGATGGAGATGGTGATGGTTATGAGTAGATAATAGTGTCTGCAGGCTGGTGCCTTGTAATTTCTGTTTTTGACTTTGATGTAATCATTGCGCGGTTGCGCTTTTGGAATATGACATATTATGTTTGCTTTCTATTTTCCAAGTTACAATTATTGCATTGTTGTTAGGAACTTTGGTTAAATTAGCTCGAATAAATGTAAGTGTGGCTCGTGTATGAGTGTTACTGCCCGGTCTCGCGCTATGTTCGCGGAGGACCTTGGAGGCATAACTCAAGAGCTCATAATTTACTAAAGTGTTTTCGTGGTAATCAAAAGTTAACATGCATTTGTAATGTAGAGAACATGATGATAAATCATAAGGCATAGCCAATGCTTGCATTAGGTAACTTGAAAACAGGGGCGAGGCCAACATACATAATCAAGGTAAAAGGCATATAGCCGACATAGTTAAAAGGCGTGTGGCCGACATAGCTAATAGTAAAGGCGCGAGGCCGACATAGAAGATTGAAATGGCGCGTGGCCCAGGGTATTCACATGTAACACTTGCGCAGTTGTTGTGCGTTCCACGTGCGTGGGATGATGTGTCCATCCAGAGTGCACAGCTTGTATGCCCCTTTTCCTAGCACCTCATGAATTAAATATGGGCCTTCCCATTTTGGTGCTAGTTTCCCGGGGCGTTCAGCATTGGAGGCTTCGTTATCTCTGAACACGTATTCACCTGGAGTGTAGGTACAAATGCGCACCCTTGCATTGTAGTACCTCTCCAGTTGCGTCTTTGTCACACCCCCAAAATCCACATGCGGAGTACCACCGCTTGGAGGCGTGACTTACCAGGATCCAACCACCAATTATACTGAGCAGTGGTTAATAGCAAAAAAATGTTCACCAACCACAATAGTCATCATAGTTTAAAGTTTTAAAAGTTTAAGTTCAAATAACAGTTTAGGTAAGCAGCGGAAGCATAAACCAAATAGTTTCAAAACGAAGTTCATAATTCAAGATTATTTAGAACCCAACACATGGGTTAGACGACCACTACACATTCCCAAGCTGCAAGCTCCTGAGTCACTGGGTACCTGCAAAGCATGGAGTAGGGTATCAACAAAAATGTTGGCGAGTCCATGAGTTGTCCAGTTTTTAATTTCCAAAAACTCGTTTCACTAGTTAATTTATCCTTTTATACATGCCATGGGGAGCTACCCCATAAGTAAGCGACTAAACTGTTTTTCCAATACCGAATACTAGGTGACCGTACGTTTCCGCAGTGCCCCATTTGTCAATGTTCTATCGTCATTGACGGTTTGCCAGAGTACATTAGTTCACGACAGATCCTCTACAGGCACGGTGTGAGGCTGGTAAGACCTAAATAGCGCTATCAACTAATAACCCGTTCGCCAGGCCCCGGCGACTAATCGGTATTAAATGGTAGGGACTTGAGTGATAGAGTTTCGTTTAGTGTTGCTCGTTGCATTCCGTATAAACAGTAATTAACTAAGAGTCCCATATAGGGGAGAAAAGTATGTTTGTATCCCTTATGAGGGGATAGCGTTGTTTAAGATTTCCGTTTCCCAAACCACCGAGAACGCATGCTTTAATAGTTGTGAACTCACCTTGGGTTGCTCGGCAGAGTAGTTTACTTGGTCAAGCACGCTGGTCACCACGTCCTAACATGGTTACCAGTATGGGTCAAGCTCGGGTACAAACAAGTCACGTATATGCTACACATAACTAACACATAGCATGCATAACATATAAATATCCACCAAGTTATTGGGCCTGTTCTAATACATAAGCAGTTAAACAGTAACAGTTAACACATAACATATATTTCGTTCAAGGTTATTGGGCCCGTCCTATCGTGCTAGCAATTTAAGCAGAAATCCGTTAACACTTAGTCCATTCAAACAGGTAGTCTAAACACATAGTGGCCCAATAACCATCCGTCCCACTCGAAACCACTGGGAAGTGGTAAAGAGTCGCAACCGCTGATGTGGACGTGGACAGGGGTTTCGAGTGTCATCCATTGTTGACGGTGATCTCGAGTTGCAACCGCCGGTCTCGAGTCTCGTAATCAAGTGCCGCAACCGGACAGTGTTTCGACTCACAACCACTAGTGGTCTCGAGTTGCAACAATTGATGGATCACTTGCTGAGTCGAGACCTTTGTCGAGACCATTGATGAAACAACGGTTCTCGAGTAGTACGTTGATGGTCTCGGGTTGGCTCCTTGATGGTCTCGAGTCGAATCCAGAGGTCTCGACTCGCAACAATGGATGCGTGCACATGAGGAGGCCTTCTAGAACCTCAGCTGTACTTATCCAACAGAATTGGAATTTCATGTAAAAGTGTACTATCCAATTAAATCACACAAACATGTTTTCTTGTCTAAATCCAAAGCAAAATAGATCAAACAACAAGTTTTCAAATATTCAACACATCTTCAAACAATTCATCTTTTAGGGTTTTTATCATATTTAAAACACATTCATTTAAACAAATTATTCAAACATATCACACTTAGGTAGTGCATCATCATCGATTATTCAAGAACATGTTTGCATAACACTTATTCATTTCTATACAACTTAATTGTCAAGTTAGCATGATAATCATTAAATCACTTCAATCTTCCTAGCCACATAAGAGTATGCGTGTTATACAAAAACATGTGTATCCTTCAATAAATAAACATCATTTAATAAACAAATAACCATCTTTTATCAAACAAACACCTTCATCATGGATAAACAACAATTTCTCATGTATTTGTCAATAAACAACTAAAGGAGACACTAACCGGCTAGAGGGTATGAAGGGTGAACTTCCGAATGATGATTCCAAGCTTGAACCGAGGGTCCTAGTGTTGCCGGTTTGAATCCGAGAGATGGGAGAGGAGGTGATGCTTGATTGTTAGGGTTTAAGTTTTTCTAGAGAAAGAGAGAGTGAGGATGAAGTGGGAGAGAGTGTAGAGGAGAATGTGTGAGGGTTTGGGTTTTTATATAACAAAAGGTGCACCCTAGAGGTTTTCGAGTGAACTAAGGGTTGCGGCCCAAAGGCTCAACCGGTTTGGTTCACTCGAGACCAAGTGGTCTCGAGTCAAGTCCTTGTGGTTTCGGTTCACACATTATCATATTCATATATATATAATATACACATACTTAATGCAAGGATCATATAACACGTCAAGATAATTCACGAACTTTCATTTAATAATATGTACACGAAATACTGAAACAAGAAGGTTGTTCGGGAAAATCCAGAGTGTCACAGTCTTGTACTTGGCCTCTTTGATTCGCGCTATTTCACGCCTTTCTTCGAGCAGGTCCAAGTCTAGACGGCGCTCCGCCTTATTATCAATCTTGTTAACAGCTGATAGCTGTGGCAAGGGGAGGCCTATCTCGGCTGGGATAACCGTCTCTGAGCCATAGACCAGGCTAAAGGGGGTTTCGCCTGTGACAACTGTGTTCAATAATCAATGTACAATGTAAAACAATGTTGATTATTAATAAAACAATGTGCCTTGGTGTTATTATATGTGTTTTGGTGTTATTATGTGTGTAATTGTATTTGATGAATTTACAATTTGATTCGATTCCAATTTCAAGCTTTAAATTGCTTTCTGGAAGGTTATAAGCAAACTGGTGTGTAAACGCAGTCATTTTAACGCGACAAACACTCCGAAATAGTGACATAGGCTTAACATACCTTAAATAACCTCCACATAACTTAGAAATAAGTTTTGGATGGTTTGGTGTGTTGAAAACAAGTTTGTTCGATCAATTGGACTAATTGTGTCAAACTGCGAAACTATACCGATTTGTATAGTAATGAACATTCCGGAACTTGATCATAAGTTAAACATACCCTAAATATCCTTTACATATCTTAGAAATAGGCTTTGAGGGGTTCGGTATGCTAAAATAAACTTATTTGATCAATAGGGACTAAAAGCGTCAAAAAGTGCACAAGTTTGCATTTTCGCGCATATCTTACGTTCTGAATATATCCGGACATCCAAAAATTTATGTAATCATTAAAATATTTTATTTTAGTGATTGGCATGATAAAATTTCATTCGTTGCGTAATTTGGATCGTTTTTGCGTTCGTTCCGACTTCCGTCGTAATTAACCGAACAACGCAACCGTACGACCAAACGAGCCGACATCCGAGATGTTTTTGAGCATGTTTTGAGTTCTATATACTTTAACTTCATTATAGAGCCTTGAAATGGGGTTAACGGGGCTTAAACGTGTCAAAATAAGCCAAAATGCAAGTTTCTCAAGTGAAGGGACTAAATTGTAATTTCTGGAAAGTTGCCAGGCGGGCCGCGTAAGCCTGGTGTCTATGGCTACGCGGGCCGTGACAGGACCCCCAGATCAGAAAACCTACTGATTTAATCAGCAGCTGGGTTTTTATGAGTTGCACCTGGTTTTTGAACAATCTATGGGCTATTCTAAGGTGCCCATGGTATTTCAAAAGTATGGGTATGATGTGTACGGTCCAGATTTAAGCACGGTTTACGAGGAACGATCCTAACGGTCCTAGAAATCCTATAAATACCCATGCCTTCTCATTGTTGCAACACACAATTTGATCTATTTGCTCTAAGTTGGGGCTTAGCACCTCATACCTGAGCAAGTTGGATCTAGATTTCCATTCTTGGACCCTTTGTAAGTCCTCTTTCGTTCTTTTATGCGTTTCAAGCATGAAAGTCAAACGGAGTTTGACTTTCAGCTTTGACCAGTTTATGGTCAACACAAAGTTCGTTTGAACTTTGCAACGTGAGCGTAATCACGTTGGTTATAGTCCCTAGTGACTATACCTACTGATTACCACGTTGATTAGGTGTAGTGACGAGTCGTAGTTTCGGTCAAAATGCGTATTTAAGCGTATTTTGCAACCAAACTACTTTAGGGTATCAAAACTGTTTGTTTTGATATCTAAACCTGATTTCCATCTTAGTTAAGCATGTTTTAACATGTTTAGCTCGTCACTTTTAGATTAATGCTTGTATAGAGTCGTAAGTCAAGCGGACTAAACACCCGCTTAGACTTTCGAACTCGACCCGTTTGGTAGATCATTACGATCCGACCAAACATGTTTAGTGACCATAGTTGCATAGGGAATAACCTTCCGAGGTTATACCTTATGGTCACTTAGGTTTAATTAGTTGTATGATAGGTAGTTTATATGCCTTAGGTAAATGACCAAAATGCCCTTTTCATGCATAATCGGTAATTAAGCATATGTAACATAAAATTTTGTCACTTAATTGATTATGCAACATGTTTAGGCATATAATACTTGTCATAGGACTAGTTAGACGTCTCGAATGCGCGTTTGCGCGAACGACGCGTTAAAGTAGCGTAAGCTACCTTAATGGGTCATAACGGGTCGAAAGCACTTAGGTTAGGTTCCGATCTAGAATGTAGACTTTTTTTAAACCATATCACATGAGTTCCAACACTCATTTGGTTACAAGACCTTATTCTATCCGATCTTCCGATTAAGGTGTCGATTATTTGACTAGTGATTTGATTACTAGGTGCTGCTTGATTTCTCTGGCTTACATGAGTTTGTTGAAGTTCTATTGATTGAGGATACTTTGCACTTCATGTGAGTACATAGTTCCCCTATTTTACTGTTTTCAATTGTTTTAGGGTGATTCATATGTATCAAAACGATTTTCGATATTTTAACAATGGTTTCAAAAACGATTAAGATGGTTTATACTAAACTAATAACGATTTCGATAATGTGAACGGACTTGTTGGTTGTAGTTACATAACGAATGACATTCATTAATTTTGGCCGAACCGACCAGTATTAGGTTATGGTACCATAGGATCTGACAAATCCCGTTATCAGACTGTACCCATGGTTATGTGTGGGTTATGTGGGTAACGACTGAATCTGTGATTGTTAACTTACCCTTTGGTGGTTTGTTAATGCGAGAAGCGAGATAGTCGAGTCACGAAGGTTTGAATGTTATTAGCGAGACGACCATAAATAGTTTTCACAATTAAAACGAGGATGATTTAAACGAGTTAAGGATTTGGAAACGATTTGAACAAGTTAAACGAATTGGATAAACGATTGGTTTTTGGTTAACTGTTTAGATAACGGGACGGGTGTAATGTGGTGAAAACATGGTAGATACGCTCTGGTACTTCTTATATATAAGTGTTTACAACATATTACATGCTGTGGCGTTATTTAGTTCACTTGGGTAAACGATTATGAAACGATGTCACATAACGATGTTTTCGAAAAGATATAAACCATACTAGTTTTATTAATGAGTTAATACGAGATGTTTTACAATTTGGTTTACTAAAACAAATGTTTTTGAGTTAAGAATCATGGCTACGAGGTTTTATAAATTATAACCCGCTTGATTTGAGTTGGTTAATTATGTTGCAATATTATACTCTTTTCAAAACAAGGTTTTTAACAAGGTATTGCAACATATAAACGAGCCATGAATCCGATACTCATATAAAACCAATGTGCTCGCCAGCATTTCTTTGCTGACTTTGTTTTTACATATGTTTCAGGTGTTGTTGCTTGATGTTGATTGCTAGGATGCATGAGTCACATAGGATCTGGACGAGGCCTTAGTGACTTAATAACAGTGATAGTAGATATGTAACTCGTTTGTTTTGTGTTAAAACAATGTAAATTACTTAATGAATAAATAAAACAAAACTTTTTTTGTATCCATGGTTGTGAAACAATAATTCTGTTACAACACTCCCCGAAGTTTCCGCCACGATTTGTTGTTTTACGTGGTCGGGGTGTGACAGAAGAGTTGGTATCAGAGCCAATTGTTATAGGGAATTAGGTTATTAGTAATGCTTTGACCTAGACTATAACTTTCTAGGACCCCAATGCAAGTTTTCTTGCGTTTAGATTTTTTTTAAAACAAAACCGTCACCTACCCTTAGGTGATAACCACAACGAGAACACAAATTTCGAATCTGCTTCGAAAATTAATCATCCGTTCTAGGATAATTGATTACTAGGTTTTGAACCCTTCCAGTTTGACTCATATTTGGCTTGGTGCCTTCCGAGTTTTCAAAATCTCGTCAAAGTTTGGGTCTAAATGATGTGAACACGTGCAAACTGGAAGAGTGAATGCCTGTACCCTGAGTTTTCTGTCTAAGGCTAGAGTGTTCGTACAAATCCACATAATCGGACCAGTCATTCTTACCTGGGAACTCTTGGGGTGAGTGTTCACTTGTAGGCGAGCATGTCTTCGCGATACGTTATTTTGACCCATTTACTTTGATTAGTCACTGCGTGTCATTTGTTTGTTCGAGGTAACGAACAAATGATCGAATTCCTTGTGTTTTGTCGATATTTTCAATACCTCTTTTGTTTTTCCTAATTGTCGACCTCACTCGTTTCTCATATTTCCTTTTAGACAATGCCTCCTCGAAGTGATACATAATCTTTTACTGCTGAAGAAGTCGCAGCCCTTGTCTCTCAGCAAATGGTTGTTGTGCTTCCAGGCGTTGTGACCCAAATCCATGAGTTATACAACAACAATAATAATAACAACAATAATGCACAGTGTAATTTCAAGAATTTCAATTCTGCTAAGCCGTTGAAGTTTTCTGGGTCTCAAGGAGCAACTGCGCTCCTTCAATGGTTCGAAAGTATCGAGAGCACGTTCAGACATGTGCAATGTCCGAATGAGCGTAAGGTTGAATTTGCATCAAGTGTGTTTGAGAAGCGTGCTCTTACGTGGTGGAACGGAGTGATGCGTGATAGGGGTGCCGAAGTGGCATTGGCACAGACATGGGAAGAGCTTCGAGCTCTCATGATGAAAGAGTTTTGTCCCCGTCACGAAATTCGAGCTTTGGAATGAGAGTTTGACGATCTAAAGCAAGATGGGGGAGAACACCGTGTGTATACGGATCGTTTTGAGGAGCTCAGTCTTTTGTGTCCTACTATGGTTACCCCGTTAGAGAAAGCGATAGAAAGGTATATCGATGGTTTACCCGATTCCATACAGGATATTGTAACTGGCATTAATCCTACTACTGTTCATCATGCGATCGAGTTGTCTGCTACCCTGACAGAGTCTCAAGTCAGGAAGCGTAAACTTACCCACAAGGGTGATAAGAAGAAGTCGACCGATTCTGTCAAGGAAAAGGGTAAGGGTAAGAAAGGTGAGTCGTCGAAGAAGTCGAGAAAGCGAAAGGGTGCTCAGAATTTTGCAGTAACAGCTCAGAACCCTCAGAACCCACCGGCTCAACCGCCTGCGAAGAAAGTGTCTGCTGGTACCGCACCTCATTGTGCTCGTTGCAACGGTCATCATGTTGCACAACAAGCTTGTAAGCAATGCACTACGTGTGGTAAATTTGGGCATTTGGCCAACATTTTTCGTTTGGGACAGAATCAAGTTGCCCTGGTTCAAGCTCCGGTTCAGAGGAATGCTGCGAGATTCCCACCGGGTTCATGTTTCAATTTTGGAGAGTTTGGTCACTTCCGCAACAACTGTCCGAGGTTGGTGAATGCATATGCGAATCCGAACGTGAATGTCAACACGAATGTGAATCCCGCTCGTGGACGAGCGTACAACTTGAATGCCAACGAAGCGAGGGCTGACAACGAGGTTGTCAATGGTACGTTCCTTGTTAACAATCGACCTGCATCTATTCTTTTTTTATTCTGGTGCCGATAGAAGTTTTGTTTCGCTATCATTTGAGCCTTTGCTTGCGATACCTATAACTAAACTGAGGAAACCCTTATCTGTCAAAGTTGCTACTGGTAAACCTCTTGTTCTCGATTCTGTTATTCGTGATTGTCAGTTGAACCTTGATGACCATCTTTTTTCCCATTGACCTCACACCGATGCAACTTGGGAGCTTCGATATTATCAATGGAATGGATTGGTTAACCAAACACCATGCTGAGGTGGTTTGTTTCGATAAGATTGTTCGTATTCCTCTTCCGTCTGGCGATGTTCTGGAAGTTCGTGGCGAGAAACCTTCAGGTGGATTGAAGCTTATGTCGTGTACAAAAGCCCAATGTTATTTGCGAAAAGGATATGTTGCTTTCCTGGCACATGTCACTGAGGAGAAAGACAAGAGCAAGAGTATTCAGGATGTTCCAATTGTTCGGGATTATCCAGAGGTGTTTCCTGATGAACTACCTGGTTTGCCTCCAGTTCGTCAAGTCGAGTTTCATATTGACCTTGTACCCAATGCCAACCCGATTGCGAAAGCACCTTATCGTCTTGCACCGTCGGAGATGCAAGAGTTATCAAAACAACTTCAAGAGTTATCTGATAAAGGATTCATCCGTCCGAGCTTTTCACCATGGGGCACTCATGTTCTCTTCGTGAAAAAGAAAGATGGATCTTTTCGAATGTGTATCGATTATCGTGAGCTTAATAAGCTTACCATCAAGAATCGATATCCCCTACCTCGAATCGATGATCTCTTTGACCAGCAGCAAGGTGCTTCGTGTTTTTCCAAGATCGATCTGCGTTCTGGGTATCATCAACTTCATGTTCTCGAAGAAGATATTCCTAAAACTGCTTTCCGCACGAGATATGGGCATTACGAGTTCACTGTCATGCCTTTTGGTTTGACGAATGCCCCAGCTATCTTTATGGACTTAATGAATAGGGTCTGTAAACCTTATTTAGACAAGTTCATCATTTTGTTCATCGACGATATTCTCATTTATTCGAAGTCTCGAGCCGATCACGAGCAACACCTTCGTTTGACATTGGAACTCCTAAATAAGGAACAACTTTTTTGCTAAATTCTCAAAGTGTGAATTCTGGCTTAAAGAAGTTCAGTTTTTGGGTCATTTAGTCAACGAGCAGGGTATTCATGTAGATCCATCCAAGATAGCTGCTATTAAGGATTGGAATACACCGATGACACCTACAGAGATCGCGGTTCATTTCTAATTTCTCGAAGATCGCGGTTCCACTCACTGCTTTGACTAAGAAGAATAAGCCTTTTGAGTGGGGACCCAAGCAAGAAGAAGCGTTTCAAATGCAGAAACAGAAGCTATGTGACGCTCCTGTTCTATCTTTGCCCGAAGGAAATGATGATTTCGTTGTCTACTGTGACGCATCTAATTTAGGCCTTGGTTGTGTTCTTATGCAACGAGGTAAAGTTATAGCTTATGCGTCTAGACAGTTGAAAGTTCACGAGAAGAACTCTACGACTCATGATCTTGAGTTAGGAGCTGTGGTTTTCGCGCTTAAAATCTGGAGACATTATCTTTATGGCACAAAGTGTGTGGTTTTCACAGACCACAAAAGTCTCCAGCATATTCTTAATAAAAAAGAGCTGAAGATGAGGCAGCGACGTTGGGTTGAGCTCTTGAACGATTACGATTGCGAGATTCGCTACCATCCTGGTAAGGCGAATGTTGTAGCCGATGCGCTTAGTCGAAAGGAGCGAGTCAAGCTTCATTATGTTCAAACTCTATCTGATATTCAATCTCGTGTCCTTCAAGCTCAACGATCTTGTGTGATCAAAGGTTTATTGAAATATGAGCTACCGCTTCAACTTGAGCTTAAACTCGAAAGGAAAGACGATGGTTTGCTTTATTTCAAGGATCGTTTGTGGATTCCGAAACAAGACGATCTTCGCACCTTGGTAATGGACGAATCTCATAAGTCTCGACATTCTATCCATCCTGGTGCTGATAAAATGTACAAGGATCTTCATACACAGTATTGGTGGCCTGGTATGAAGAAGGATGTTGTCTTGTATGTATCGAAATGCCTAACTTATCTCAAAGTCAAGGCTGAACATCAACGACCTTCTGGTTTGCTTGTACAACCAGAGATACCAGTTTGGAAGTGGGAGAACATTGCTATGGATCTCCTCACTAAATTACCGCATACATCTAAAGGTCATGATGCTATATGGGTTGTTATCGATCGGTTAACGAAGTTAGCTCATTTTATACCGATTCGCGAAGATCTATCTGCTGATAAACTTGCAAAGGTTTATGTTGATGAGATTGTATCACGACATGGTGTTCCTTTGGATATAATTTCCGATCGTGATGCTCGGTTTTCATCTCATTTTTGGAAGACCATGCAATCTGCTTTGGGAACCCAATTGAATCTAAGCACTGCTTATCATCCCCAAACAGATGGACAAACCGAGAGGACGATTCAAACTTTGGAGGATATGCTTAGAGCATGCGTGATAGACTTTGGTGGTAATTGGGATTCTCATCTGCCATTGATAGAGTTTTCTTACAACAACAGTTATCATGCTAGTATCAATATGGCACCATTCGAAGCTCTCTACGGTCGAAAATGCCATTCACCTGTCTGTTGGAATGAGATCGGTGAAGCTCAGCTTACTAGACCTGAGCTTATTCTGGAAACAACAGACAAAATCAAGAAAATTCGCGACAATCTTGTGACAGCTCGAAGCCATCAAAAGAGTTACGCGGATATGCGATGCAAGCCCTTAGAATTTCAAGTCAGAGACCGTGTCCTACTCAAGGTGTCACATTGGAAGGGAGTGGTGAGATTTGGAAAGAAAGGAAAACTTGCACCACGATATGTTGGACCATTTAAGATTGTGGAAAGAATTGGGAAGGTTGCCTATCGACTAGAGCTACCTCTAGAGCTTGGAAATATACATCCGACTTTTCATGTGTCCAATTTACATACGTGTTTAGCTGATGCTGATCTTCACATCCCTCTCGACGAGATCCGAATCGATGAAACGATGCACTTTGTCGAGATACCTGTGGAGATAGTGGACCGTGCATTCAAACAGTTGAAGAACAAACGGATTCGATTGGTCAAAGTTCGCTGGGAATCCAAACGTGGCCTAGAGTTTACTTGGGAACGTGAGGACCAGATGAAGACAAAATATCCGCATTTGTTTTCACAAGTTTCCTCTAAATAAAATTTCGGGACGAAATTTCCTAAAGTAGGGGAGACTGTGACAACTGTGTTCTATAATCAATGTACAATGTAAAATAATGTTGATTAGTAATAAAATAATGTGCCTTGGTGTTATTATATGTGTTTTGGTGTTATTATATGTGTTTTGGTGTTATTATGTGTGTAATTGTGTTTGATGAATTTACAATTTGATTCGATTCCAATTTCAAGCTTTAAATCGCTTTCTGGAAGGTTATACACAAACTGGTGCGTAAACGCAGTCAGTTTAACGCGCAAAACACTCCAGAATAGTGACATAGGCTTAACATACCTTAAATAACCTCCACATAACTTAGAAATAAGTTTTGGATAGTTTGGTGTGTTGAAAACAAGTTTGTTCGATCAATAGGGACTAATTGTGTCAAACTGCGAAACTATACCGATTTGTATAGTAACGAACATTCCAGAACTTGATCATTAGTTAAACATACCCTAAATATCCTTTACATAGTTTAGAAATAGGCTTTGAGGGGTTCGGTATGCTAAAATAAACTTATTTGATCAATAGGGACTAAAAGCGTCAAAAAGTGCACAAGTTTGCATTTTCGCGCATATCTTACGTTCTGAATATATCCGGACATCCCAAAATTTATGTAATGATTAAAATATTTTATTTTAGTGATTGGCATGATAAAATTTCATTCGTCGCGTAATTTGGATCGTTTTTGCGTTCGTTACGACTTCCGTCGTAATTAACCGAACAACGCAACCGTACGACCAAACGAGCCGACATCCGAGATGTTTTTGAGCATGTTTTGAGTTCCCTATACTTTAACTTCATCTTAGAGCCTTGAAATGGGGTTAACGGGGCTTAAACGTGTCAAAATAAGCCAAAATGCAAGTTTCTCAAGTGCAGGGACTAAATTGTAATTTCTGGAAAGTTGCCAGGCGAGCCGCGTAAGCCTGGTGTCTCTGGCTACGCAGGCCACGACAGGACCCCCAGATCAGAAAACCTATTGATTTAATCAGCAGCTGGGTTTTTGTGAGTTGCACCTGGTTTTTGAACAATCTATGGGCTATTCTAAGGTGCCCATGGTATTTCAAAACCATGGGTATGATGTGTACGGTCCAGATTTAAGCACGGTTTACGAGGAACGATCCTAACGGTCCTAGAAATCCTATAAATACCCATGCCTTCTCATTGTTGCAACACACAATCTGATCTATTTGCTCTAAGTTGGGGCTTAGCACCTCATACCTGAGCAAGTTGGATCTAGATTTCCATTCTTGGACCCTTTGTAAGTCCTCTTTCGTTCTTTTATGCGTTTCAAGCATGAAAGTCAAACAGAGTTTGACTTTCAGCTTTGACCAGTTTATGGTCAACACAAAGTTCGTTTGAACTTTGCAACGTGAGCGTAATCACGATGGTTATAGTCCCTAGTGACTATACCTACTGATTACCACGTTGATTAGGTGTAGTGACGAGTCGTAGTTTCGGTCAAAATGCGCATTTAAGTGTATTTTGCAACCAAACTACTTTAGGGTATCAAAACCGTTTGTTTTTATATCTAGACCTGTTTTCCAACTTAGTTAAGCATGTTTTAACATGTTTAGCTCGTCACTTTTAGATTAATGCTTGTATAGAGTCGTAAGTCAAGCGGACTAAACACCCGCTTAGACTTTCGAACTCGACCCGTTTGGTCGATCATTACGATCCGACCAAACATGTTTAGTGACCATAGTTGCATAGGGAATAACCTTCCGAGGTTATACCTTATGGTCACTTAGGTTTAATTAGTTGTATGATAGGTAGTTTATATGCCTTAGGTAAATGACCAAAATGCCCTTTTCATGCATAATCGGTAATTAAGCATATGTAACATAAACTTTTGTCACTTAATTGATTATGCAACATGTTTAGGCATATAATACTTGTCATAGGACTAGTTAGACGTCTCGAACGCACGTTTGCGCGAACGACGCGTTAAAGTAGCGTAAGCTACCTTAATGGGTCATAACGGGTCGAAAGCACTTAGGTTAGGTTCCGATCTAGAATGTAGACTTTGTTAAACCATATCACATGAGTTCCAACACTCATTTGGTTACAAGACCTCATTCTATCCGATCTTCCGATTAAGGTATCGATTATTTGACTAGTGATTTGATTACTAGGTGCTGCTTGATTTCTCTGGCTTACTTGAGTTTGTTGAAGTTCTATTGATTGAGGATACTTTGCACTTCATGTGAGTACATAGTTCCCCTATTTTACTATTTTCAATTTTTTTGGGGTGATTCATATGTATCAAAATGATTTTCGATATTTTAACAATGGTTTCAAAAACGATTAAGATGGTTTATACTAAACTAATAACGATTTCGATAATGTGAACGGACTTGTTGGTTGTAGTTACATAACGAATGATATTCATTAATTTTGGCCGAACCGACCAGTATTAGGTTATGGTACCATAGGATCTGACAAATCCCGTTATCAGACTGTACCCATGGTTATGTGTGGGTTATGTGGGTAACGACTGAATCTGTGATTGTTAACTTACCCTTTGGTGGTTTGTTAATGCGAGAAGCGAGATAGTCGAGTCACAAAGGTTTGAATGTTATTAGCGAGACGACCATAAATAGTTTTCATAATTAAAACGAGGATGATTTAAACGATTTAAACGAGTTAAGGATTTGGAAACGATTTGAACAAGTTAAACGAATTGGATAAACGATTGGTTTTTGGTTAACTGTTTAGATAACGGGACGGGTGTAATGTGGTGAAAACATGGTAGATACGCCGCTGGTACTTTTTATATATAAGTGTTTTCAACATATTACATGCCGTGGCGTTATTTAGTTCACTTGGGTAAACGATTATGAAACGATGTCACATAACGATGTTTTCAAAAAGATATAAACCATACGAGTTTTATTAATGAGTTAATACGAGATGTTTTACAATTTGGTTTACTAAAACAAATGTTTTTTAGTTAAGAATCATGGCTACGAGGTTTTATAAATTATAACCCGCTTGATTTGAGTTGGTTAATTATGTTGCAATATTATACTCTTTTCAAAACAAGGTTTTTAACAAGGTATTGCAACATATAAACGAGCCATGAATCCGATACTCATATAAAACCTATGTGCTCGCCAGCATTTCTTTGCTGACTTTGTTTTTACATATGTTTCAGGTGTTGTTGCTTGATGTTGATTGCTAGGATGCATGAGTCACAAAGGATCTGGACGAGGCCTTAGTGACTTAATAACAGTGATAGTAGATATGTAACTCGTTTGTTTTGTGTTAAAACAATGTAAATTACTTAATGAATAAATAAAACAAAACTTTTTTTGTATCCATGGTTGTGAAACAATAATTCTGTTACAACACTCTCCGACGTTTCCGCCACGATTTGTTGTTTTACGTGGTCGGGGTCTGACATCGCCAGTGCTTGTTTTTGGCATGGTTCGATGAGCCCATAAAATGTTAGGGAGTTCATCTACCCAGCTTCTTCTCTTGGTGCCCAATCTGGCTTTTATCCCTTCCACAATGCTTTTATTGACACTTTCTACTTGGTCGTTGCCCAGAGGGTGCGCAACGGAAGAGAAAGTGTGCTCAATGTTTAGCTCTTTCATCCACTCTTGAAGGTCTTCAGAAGCGAAATTGGTGCCGTTGTCGGTTACGATCTTGAGTGGAAGGCCGAATCTGTAAATGATGCGTTCCTAAATAAATTTTCGCACCATCATTGCAGAAGTTGAAGCGAGGGCCTTCGCCTCTACCCATTTAGTGAAGTAATCAACAGCAACAATTATGAACTTCACCGCACCAGGAGCTTCAGGGAAAGGTCCCACCATATCGATTCCCCGCTGCTGGAAAGGCCAGGCAGTGGACACAGGGATCAAGTCATTCTTTGGGCGCAGGGTTTTTGGAGCGTGTCTTTGGCATAAGTCGCACTTGCGTAATTCCTTTAAAGCGTCGACATGCATCCCTGGCTAATAGTATCCCGCATTCATTATCTTTGCAACAACCATGAGCGGGTCCGCATGAATGCCACAAATGCCTTCATGTATCTCTCTTATCAGATAACTCACGTCTTGGGGATCCACGCATCGTAGCAGTGGTCCTAAGAAGGATCTTCTGTAAAGGATGCCACCATTCATCTTGTAGAACAACGTTTTGTTTTGTATCTTTCTGGCTTCGCCTTGTTCTCTGGGAGAATTCCTTCTTGAAGGGATTGGATGATAGGGGTCATCCATGAAGGTGGCCCTATCTCAATCACATTAACTTGTCGTAGCAAAGCCAATGGGTTTTTTAATACTTCGATATTGAAGCAAGTTTGGTTAGCGCGTCTGCTGGTTTGTTTTCTGATCGGTTGATATGAACAACCTTGTAGGATTTGAACTTTTGGAGTAGCTCTTTCGCTTGTTCTAACTATAGGGCCTTGACTTTGCCCTTTGCATCATACAACCCGTTGATTTGACTTGCGATCAGGAGAGAGTCGACATGCGCTTGTAAATTTTGTACTCCCATTTTGATGTCCAGGCGTAAGCCTACCAAGAATGCTTCATATTCAGTCTCATTGTTGGTATTTTTGAAATCCAACTTAATGGCATAGGTGAACTCATGCTTCTCTGGGCTAACAAGGCGCAAACCAGCTCCTTCGCCGTCTTCATTTGAGGGTCCGTCAGTGAATAATAACCTAACTCATCTGAGGTATCCTTGATGGGAGTGTCTACCACCTCGCATTCTTTGATCTTGTCTTCTGGGACTTCAGAGTGATGAAGTCTGCTAATACGTGCCCTTTAATGGCTGGGCGCGGCCTGTACAGAATGTTGTGGCCCCCCAGTTCAATTGCCCACTTGGCCAATAGTCCTGATGTCTCTGGTTTTTGCAAGATGGTACCGATATGGAAGTTAGTGAGTACAGTGATTACATGCCCAGTGAAATACTTGCGCAACCTCCTGGAGGCGTGTAGCAGCCGAGCACTAACTTTTCCATGGTTCAGTACCGTGTTTCTGGATCCGTGAGTACCCTGCTGACATAGTAGATTGGAGTTTGAACTCCGTCTCTTTCTACCAAAAGTACTGACCCAACTGCCTTGTCCGAAGAAGACAAGTACAGAATGAGTGGCTCTTTCTCAAATGGCGCGGTTAAGGTTGGGAGCTTGATCAAACACTCTTTCTTCTGTTGGAAGGCTGCTTCTGCTTCTGGCGTCCATTTGAACTCTTGCTTTTTTACACAGTTGCGCAAAGTACTGATGAAAGGGTAAGACTTTGCAGCATGGTTTGATAAAAAAACGATTAAGCGCGGCGAGGCGACCGGCCAATCTTTGCATTTCTTTTATCGTTCGTCGTGATGGCATCCGCTGAATGGCTTGAACCTTTTCGGGGTTAACTTTGAAACAGCCGTTTGTAACCACGAAGCCTTGAAATTTGCCTTCCTCCATACCAAAAGAACATTTCGCTGGATTCAGCTTCATGTTCACGCTCCTTAAAGAATTGAACGTCTTCTCAATGTCTTTTAGCATCTGGTCCTCCTCAGGACTTTTGATTACAAGTTCGTCAATGTATACTTCGATATGCTTTCCGATGTCATCAGCAAATATCTTGTCCATCAGTCGCTGGTAGGTTGCGCCAGCATTCTTGAGCCCAAAAGGCATCTTTGTGTAGCAGAAGATTCCGATGTCAGTGTGAAAAGCTGTCTTATCTTCATCTTCCAACTTCATTTGGACTTGATGATACCCCTTGTAGCAATCCAAAAAGCATTTCCACCTGTATGGCGTGAGAGAGTCTATCTTTTTGTCGATCTCGGGCAATGAATAGCAATCTTTAGGGCATGCCTTGTTGATATCTGTGTAGTCAACACACATTCGCCATCCCCCCGTAGACTTCTCGACCATGACAGGGTTTGCAACCCAGCTTTGATAGCGCACCTCTCTCAGTATGCCAACCTTTAAAAGTTAACAGACTTGTTCATTCATGGCTTTGGTCTTATCCGCTCCTAGGCTGCGCCTTCTTTTTACCTTTGGCTCGATGGAAGGAGATGTGTTCAAACAATGTTCAGTTATGTCGCGCGGGACGCCAGTCGTAACAGATGGGGTCCAGGCGAAAATGTCCATGTTCCTGAACAGTAGTTGCTTAAGGTGCGACCTGATGCTTGGTGAGACAGTGTGACCGATCGTCACCGTATGTTCTGGGTATTTACGGTTCAAGACCCATTTTTCAGGTTCGGTTGTTGAAATATTTGCTGCCTTGACTGGGCGCGTGTCGTCTGTGGCCATTACCTCCTTCTTTGCATAGATAATCGTCACGCCTATCTCAGTTGGGAACCCGATGGCTGAATGGGGCGTGGAGGTTACCATGTTCATTTCTCCTTGGGTTTCTCTCCCAATTAAAACATCATGCCTTGACTTGACTGGCACACCATAAAGTTGACGTTTGTAGTTCTTGAATGTTTCCCGTCAGATAGCGTGATGGGGAAGCTGATCAGGCCCAATGGGAAGATTGTTTAATTGCAAAATCCGGATAGGGGGTAATCCACATGCTCAAGACGCGCTTTGTCTTCGTCATCAAACTGGTTGAAACATTGTTCATAGATGATATCAGTTGTGCTTCCCGGATCGATGAAAACGTACTCTGTTTCATAGTGGCCTATGATACCGGTAATGACAACGGGGCGCGTGGCGCGTGGTCCCCCGCGTACTACCGGAAAGATGACTTCTTATTCTTGCCATGCCGGTTCAAATGGGCGTTTGCCCTTCCTTCTTGCGCTGTGTCGTGGTCTATCGACCATATGAGTTTCTAAGCGCCTAACTTTTTTCTGGTTACCATCATCATTCCTTTGGATTTGGCGCGTCTCCTTGCGCACATTTTTAACCAGATGGCTTAACTTGCCGCTCTTTAGAGCCCTCTCGATCTCTTGCCTTAGACTGATACAATCTTTTGTCAAGTGACCCGTAACTTTGTGAAAATCGCTGTAAAGATTGGGGTCTTGCCCCTTCTTGTTCGTCATAGGCTTTGGTGCCTTGAAATCGTGGTTCTCCGTCATGAGCACCTCTTTGGGTGTTTTAATGAGCGGAGTCTAGTGTTTTTCCCGATTTTCGTTCTTGACGGCCTTTCGATAGCCAATGCGGTCAATTGTGTCTCGCGCGTCTTCTTTAAAGCGAGGCCTTTCATCATAACCACTGGATTGGTTTCCCCTCCATCCAGGGTTTCTGCTTCTGTTTCGCCTGCTATTGTCGCACGAGCTTCCTTTTGAAAAATGATCTTCGTTGTAAGAGCTTTCGGTACCAGCCAATGATTCTTTGGTTTGCGCTTCAATCTTTGCAGCTGCCATGAGCTTGTCCCATTCTTTGGGCATACCGTCTTTCCCAGTGATAGTCCTGATCAGACTATCGCATCGAATGGCTTTTTTGAAGTGAGCGCGCATTAGTTGTTCGCTTACATCTCCAATCTCTAAGCACTACTTGTTGAAGCGAGTGATAAAGTCTTCTAGCCCTTCGTTCTCCCCGCACCAAATGTCTGTTACTTCAGCTGTATCACGCTGGTAGTGTCTTTGTTGGCTAAAATGGTTTACGAATTAGGTTCTGAAGTCAACCCATGACTTGATTTTTCCCGATGGTAGGCTGTCGAACCTGACGCGAGCAGCCCCTGTGAGAGTTTGGATGAACAGATGGCACCACATTGGCATGGTCCATCCTCCTAAAACACCAACGCTTGTAAATACTCGAACATGGTCGTCAGGGTCGGTCAGACCGTTGAACTTTCCCACTGTTGGGGGTAACTTTTCTTTTTCTAGCGTGGCTAGAGCAATCTTCAGGATAAACTTCGAGTGTTCGGCATCTTTGGCTGGTCTATAAACGAGGCTGAAATCACGTTCTGCTTCCTCGTTGTATGCGATGCGCGACCTTGGTCTGTAAGACTCGTGATTTTTCTGCAAACGATTGAAGACTGACAAACCTTCATCATCTTGCCAAGTAGGGTCATCCGGGTCAGTGTTGTCCCATTCGTTATTCATGTTGCGCGGCCCTAGCCGGCTATGAACTGAGCGCTTGTGTTGCACATTTGATGGATGGTCATAGTAGCTGCCTGTCTCCTCATATGTGTCGCGCGTGTCGTGCACGCTTTGTCTTCTCTGGGGAGGAGGTCTATTGAACTGCCCTTGCATGTTTTGCTGAGGGGGTGTCTGGTGCGCCCCCTAAACTGGACCCGGAGGAGTAACCAAGGATGGTTCTGCTTGGAGAATCGCTTGTTGTGCGCTCAATGACTGATAAGCAGCATTGATAGTGGCAATTTGCTTGGCATACCAAGAGGCTAAAGTCTCTCCCTCTGGTAGACCAAATAGCACTGAGATGTTTGGATTTGGAGCTGGGTTTAAAGGACCAGCGACATTACTTCCTGGGGTACCCATTTGAGTGATGCGGGTGATACTCGCGTGGGGTCCCCCCGTGTTCGTTCCTTCTTCTTCGACAATCTCGTCAATTGGATGGGGTTGGACGTGCGGGTTGTCTTCTCCCGTCCCCACTTGAGAAATAGTGCCAAAACCGAAATCAGGAATTATCCCTTGACCAGCCATGATCAAGGGAAACAGAAAAACTCAGAAACTCAGAAAAAAGAAGATGACGTGATTGTAAGAAATCGGTGGGCGCCAATGAAGAAACACATAACTAATTTTAGGGTTAATTTAGTTTGGTTTATGTTTCAAACATGAGGGTTAATCTTTTTAAACTTTCCTGAGCTCCGATATGATCCAATCTTCCTGCAAAACAGCAACACCGTTAGCTCGTTAAGAGGGGAATATGGGGGGGGTTTCCATCTTAACCAGACTCCGACGTGAGAATAAGTAACTGTTTTGAGGAAATAAGTGTGTGTTAAGAGTGAGAGTAGAGGGAATGGAATGTTCAACCTGAGTATGGAGGTCCCTATTTATAGCCGGAGAGGTGTAAGAGGAGATGGGCTGATGGGGCTTGGGCCGAAAGGCGACAACAAGGAATATCCTCCTTGTCTCACTGGTATCGACCGTTAGTGGTTTCTAGAAGATTTTCGGTGCTGGCGCACCTTGATTGGAGCCACGTGTCCCCGTTCTCGGCCTTGTTGTCCCTCTGCCATCAGCAGGTGAGTAGAGATCACGGGGCAGTTGTCGCCGTCCCCTGATTGGTGCCACGTAGGCGTCCTTGTTGTCCCTCTGCCATCAGCAGGTGAGTAGGGTACTAAGTGTGAAACTGATGTTATCTATTTCTTGGGCCTCGCGTGAGGCTTAGGATATGTGCCAGTAGCCCGCGCGAGGTCACAGAATCAATCAGTTGTTGATTAAGGAGTATGGTCCAGCGCACTACCTTCATGGTATCCGCGGCTTTTTGGGACCATACCCCTTCAGGCCCCAATATTGTCACACCAAAGAGAAGGTGGACAAGTCCTCGTGATATGCAACTCCTGTAATATAGATGTAATCCAACAACTCGGCTATATGAGCAAGAGCTCGGTACTCAGCCTCTGTACTTGACATAGCAATAGTATGTTGTTTCTTGGAACTCCAACTGATAAGGTTGGGCCAAAGAAAAACACAATATCCTGTAGTAGAACGGCGATCATCGGGACATCCAGCCCAATTAGCATCAAAGCATGTAAATCAACACAAGTAGACTGACGTATACATAATCCATGAGAGATGGTACCCTTAAGATGCCGTAAAATACGCTTGAGAAAGTTAATGGTAATAACCTAAAAATGTGAGTTGTCACAGTAGGAGGATCACATGATTTGAAGTGTTTGTTGGAACACTTCGAGGTATTAGCTCCATCGTAGGCCTCTTGGTTATTGAGGGCTTGTTGGATTTGCACGACGATGTTTGGAATAACGACGGCCATCTCCTCGGCGATATGGGCCTTCATACGCCGGCTGGAGTTTCCAGCACGTTTCCCGATACGGTGACGTCTAGCCGACAACTACAAGATTAAACACAACAATCCGTGGGTTTGTGAGTAGAAATTAGTGACACAATGTATAATGTGACAAATGTGAAACTTACGATTTGCGAAAAATGAAAATTCGAAATGCGACATCACATAAATCAAACATAACCAACCAAATCCACATAAAATCACATGAAACTTGAAAATAGAAACAAACTTATCATAAGTTGATATTTCATAATGAAATTTTGAAAATTGTTAGGTTTGGTATGTAAATAGGTTTTTGTTTGTTTTTCATGCGTCACTTTCGTAATTACGTGGACCCCCGCAATTACCGAGCTTTCGAATGATCTACATATTTTCACCCATTAACATACACTTAACCCAAAAAGAAGAAATCATGAAATTGATAAAAGTTGGGGTGATATGAAATGACGTTGGAAGGTATCCATGACTTAAAACGGACACATTGACTTATCAAAGTGTTGTTAGTTTAAGTGACGTTTGGTGTGACATGCTTTGGCCTAATAGGTATCAGTACTCTCATCGTTAGTCCCCAGGTAGGCAAACTGGTCCTTATTGGATTTATACGATTGCAAGCTTAAACATGACGTCCCGACTGTCGGTACCTAACCCTTCCAGTTACTACATGTCCGTCACATAAACTCACTTTAATGAGATAGAGAAATTCAAATGAAATTCGAAATTGAAAACAAACTAAAATCCAATAGTTAAAACTTTAGATAAATAGGTATAGGAATTAAATATTGAAAAATATAATATTTATATCATACTGTGTGTGCGAAGTGCAAAGAGAGGAAATATAATAATACTTTAGATAAATAATATATTGCAATATAACATGTAGCACATAATATTAAGCATGTGATAGTTAAAGTGATCATGTGCATGCTTTAAATAAATATTAGCTATGACAAATAAGCACATAAGCATATAAGGTACTTAAGGTACCTACTAAATTATAGTCTAAGTCTAGGGGGTCTAATAACCTAAACCTAATTTCCTAAAATGACCCCAAAGCCCCTGTACTTGAGTTTCATAGTTCGATAAAATTGGTCCTTATAGTTATAAATCCTCTAATCAACACTAAACTAATAAATTATAAGCCTCATTTATTATACTACTTAGTTTGATGTTTATATTCAAAACCTAACTTAGTTAAAAGTTATAATTTAGCTTAGTTATGTATAATAATTAACTTGGTTAATTGTTTTACCATACATAATCTAACTTAGTTAATTGTTTTCTTTTATAAGATTCAATGGAACTAACCAATTATATATATTTTATGAAAATGCATCTTTAATCCCGGATTTAGTTATGTTGATTATCTAATCCACAAAATATAGGAAAACAGTAAAGATAATAAACTTCGCACTTTTATTTATAATATTCCGGATTCGATTTATTGTTCAAGTCGGGTTTTGGGGATCCGTTTTCGACGGATGTTACAATAACGAATTTCACATTTGTAATCAATCATTTAGAGTTTCCATCCATCAGTGTTGACGTATATTCAAATCCTTCTGATTGAATATGTGTTGTAGTCTTTTATGGTCTATATGATAAACATTAAAATGAATGAGATATCAATACTCAAAGTTGTGTTTTTGAAATGTTACTGCTATGAGAAATTGGGTGGGAACGTGTCCTATGGAGTAAGTGTTTTTATGGTTAAATTTGGCTGGATTTTACGAACATTTATGGCTAAACTGATAACTATGTTTTGGAGAACAAAAAACCAAACTAGTTAGTTAGATTCTATGGGAAATTTTAGACTACACTGCTAAGTACGATTCAAAGAATGACAAACCAAACCAACAGGTCGAGTGGGTTGACTGGACTAATGGGTTTTACGGGTTTGGCGGGTCAATGATTCGGTTTTGTTAGTTTAAGGGTTTGGTTTTGTCGGTTAAACGGTTCGATTTTGATGGTTTGACTCATTTAAAAAATCATGATTTGATATAAAAATGATAAAGGAGGTTCATAATTACAATACATACATACATATATATATAACTATATATTTCAAGAATATAAGATATATAATAATAAAAATTAAACCTACAATTGGGTTTACATGATGATCTGACTTGAAATACTCGAATTGGTGAACCGTCAAACTGAAATTATGTATTAACCGAACCAGCCTTTAGGTGTGTTTAGTATTTCAATCAGACTTAAAATACTAGAACTTCGATTCGAATCAAATTCAAACTTGGAGGTTCGAATTCGGTTTTCAAATATTTAAAACCAAATTCGATTTGGATCGAGCAGAAGAAATGCAGATAAACTTGTTTTTTTAAAATATAACAATACTATCAAATTACTCGATAGAGAGGCCTAGTTCTAAACTTTATTGCCACACCAATGTCATTCAAAGTGATGCCAGTGGGAGTTGAACTTGGGACCTTAGTGAGAGAAAACAAGTGACTAACCACTAGACCAACTTGTTAGGACGGAATGGCTGTTTTTAAAAACCGAAAAATCAATTTTCGTGATCTGTTTTTTACGCTATACAACTGTAACATAATATTTTCATATACAATCATGAATATTAAGAGGGTATTTGGGGTTGAGTTTTGAAAATAGATTATGCGTTTTGAATAATCAGAATCTGATAATTAACTGTAATAAAACGTGATGTTGAAAGATAGTGTTTGGATTTGATTATGTTGTTTGATATCACAATAATCAGATAATCAACTATTTGAGTGTTTGACAAATATATATTTAAAAAAAATAAACAAGTGAAAATCCTGTTCTATGTAATCATGTGAAATCATGTGTACATGTTGAAATGTCAACACGTTCTTTGCATATGAGGCGGTGTATTATATATTAAATTAATAAAATGTAATTATTGAAGTGGCGTAATATGTATTACTTGTTAAAATGACACATTTTTAAATCTTGCAATTCTATTATATTTAGAGTAAACTGCGATTTTGGTCCCCGTGGTTTGGTTGAAGACATCGGAGATTAGAGGGGTTTGAGATTGATATGGGTGGTGTGGGTGTACGGTGGTGGAGGGGAGACGGTGGTGTGAGTGTACGGTGGTGGAGGGGAGACGGTGGTGGTGGGTGTATGGTGGTGGAGATCCCATGGCGCCGGCGATCGAATTCTGTTTCTCTCTCTAGCTGTTCACCGGAGCCTCCGGTAATGTCAACGACGGTGCCGCCGCACCACCGCTAACACCGCCGTTGCTGCTGCCCAAGCCTCTAACTGTTTCTCTCTTTAACTGTTCACCGGAGCCTCTGTTTCTCTCTTTCAATTGATTGCATATCAAATAAAGTTGTAGGTAAAAAGCTTGATTCTATCAATTAGAGTTTTAGAAGGTTGTTAATTTGTGTTAAGTGTTAACCCTAATTAGGGTTTAGATTAGGATTTTCTGGTGAAATTGGGTGAAATGAGGAAGACAAGGGTGGTGGTGGTGCAGTGGTGGTCCGGTGGGGGTGCAGTGGTGGTGTTAATGGAGAGGGGAGGAGGTGGCGGTGGTGAGAAGGGGGGAGAGAGAGAAGAGAGAAAGGGGGTGTGGTGTTTTACCGGCGCTGATGGTGGTTGTGGTGTTTTACCGGCGTCTCTGGCACCGTCACACCAGCACCAGTGGGATTGTGGTGGTGGGGACGATGCGATGGTGGGGGTGGTGGTGGTGTGGTGGTAGTTCAGAGAGAGAGAGCAGAGTTTGTATGTGTGTGTGTATATATATATATATTAATTGTTTTAGGGTATTATATATAGATAATTGAGTTATAATAATTTCAAAATGACTAAAATACCCCTGAGGATAAAGACAAAATATCAAGTTTTAAGTTGGAGAATCTGGCCAAATTTCACTTTTGGACTAAAATGGCAACAAAATTGAAACCACAGAGACCCGGATTTAAAAAGTTTGAGATTTGGACTAAAATGACAAAAATGCCCAAACCACAGGGACCAAAATGGCAGTTTACCCTTACATTTATTATTACTTGTTTTAATGCATGGTATTTGTTTTTCATGTTGTTGCTGTGCTGGGCCTGGAGCTAAAGTGGAAGAATATTGGGCTTATGTCGCTGTTGGGCTGAAGAAATGGACTGCGCATTTGAAGATTACATGAAGTCTCCGGGTAACCCGGAAGTCGTTATGTGGATCTGGGTTTGTATAAAAGATCCAGTCCTGGCTTATTGTACACGAGACAATTATTCATCTCTATTATTGTTTTCAGACTCTTTCCAGTTTCTCTCACTTAGGGTTTTACACTTTTCCAGTCAACGTTGATGATCTCTTGTATCATATTGTTAGTTAGATCTATTGTGAGTGTATTCGGATCATCGTGTTGATGATCTGCTTGTGAGGAAGTTAGGTTGTTCTTTGTTTTCTGTCAGTTGACAGTTTCTTTATACGAATTTTAGGTTTGATTCCATGTAATATTTGAAATGGTATCAGAGCTTCTGTGAGCTCTTGGGTTTGATATTGTTCCGCTGTGGATCTGATTGAAATCGCTTGAATCGCTTCGGTTTGAAGATTCGTCTCTGTTCAGATCTAACTGGATCTGACTTGAATCTTTTCAGTTTGAAGATCCGTCTATTTTATTTCTGGCCTGTCAGCTAATCCAATATAAAGGCATTGCCTTTCATTTTATTTCATTCATAACCATCTTTCCATTCCCTTGTAGATATACAAACACCTTTTATCTCCTGTCAACCTGTGCACTTGCAATTACTTGGAACCCTTTTGAATTTAATAATTATGATTTCATCCACATATATGGAGGCATACTTGCAGAAATTCTTGCAGCCGTTTCAACATCTTAAAATCCAACTGGAAGAGATAACTTCAGCCACCAACAACTTCGACGATCAGAATAACTGTATTGGACGTGGTGGTTATGGGAAAGTTTACAAAGGGGAAGTGTCTCACTCTAAGGGCAGAAGCGTGGTCGCTATTAAGCGTTTGGATCATGCCAGTCAACAAGGAACACCTGAGTTCTTGAAAGAGATAACCATGCTTTCTGATTATAAGCATGAAAATGTTATCTCACTTCTGGGATTCTGTTGTGAAGGGGGTGAGATGATCCTGGTGTACGAGCTTGCATCTCGTGGAAGCCTTGATCGCTATTTAAAGTCCCCTCTTCTCACTTGGAGACAACGTTTAAAGATATGCCTTGATGCTGCGAAGGGAATAAGCCACCTTCATGATCCAAGGGAGACGCACCGAAGACTTATCCATTGTGATGTAAAAAGTGGTAACATCCTTCTCGATGACCAATGGAATGCTAAAGTTGCTGATCTCGGGCTATCAATAATAGGGTCAGCTAATGAGCAGCACTCAGTTATTGTCACTCCAGCAGCAGGTACAGGGGGGTACATTGATCCAGTATACTGGATGACACATACCCTAACGAAAGAGTCGGACGTGTACTCTTTCGGTGTGGTCTTATTTGAAGTTTTATGCGGGACATTGTGCTGTACTTATAGCAATGGTCGTGTTCAGCAGAATTTAGTGACCTGGTGGATTGAAAGCTATAAAAAGAAGAAGTTGTATGATATCATCTTTAAAAATCTGACCATTCCTTCACTGGATCAGAGTACTTTAGAAATATTTTCAGACATTGCGTATCGATGTTTGAATGAATCTCGTGAAGATCGACCTACCATGGATGAGGTTGTGATAGCACTTACGACTGCACTTAGACATCACGAGGTAATATAGGAAGTTAAATTAGGGTTATAGGGTGTTAGCTTATTTGGGAATTTCATTAGCTAATATAGAATAAAGATGCATATTTTTCAAAGTGGTGCTTCTTTAAACGGCATAGAAATTTTTTTGTTGAAATGGAAATATGGAATTTAATCAATTCACTTCAAACACCAAAGGAATTAGATTGCCGAATTAAAATCTAAATAAGAGAAATATCACCAAGGAAATGAAATTCATGGGTTTTTACTCTATAACCTCTCTTGTCAATGTAGGCATTCTTGCAGCAGTATCAACTTCTTAAAATCCCGCTGGTAGAGATTACATCAGCCACCAACCACTTCAAGGATGAGAACTGTATTGGAGGGGGTACTTTTGGGAAAGTTTACAAAGGAGAAGTGTCTCACTCTGAAGGGCGAGGCATTGTCGCTATCAAGCGTCTGGATCATGCTAGTCGACAAGGAGTACCTGAGTTATTTAAAGAGATAACCATGCCTTCTGATTATAAGCATGAAAATGTTATCTCTCTTCTGGGATTCTGTTGTGAAGGGGGTGAGATGATCCTGGTGTACGAGCTTGCATCTCGTGGAAGCCTTGACCGCTATTTGAACTCCCCTCATCTCACTTGGAGGCAACGTTTAAAGATATGCATTGATGCTGCGAAGGGACTAAGGTACCTTCATGATCCAAGGGAGACGCACCGAAGACTTATCCATTGTGATGTAAAAAGTGGTAACATCCTTCTCGATGACCAATGGAATGCTAAAGTTGCTGATCTCGGGCTATCAATAATAGGGTCAGCTAATGAGCAGCACTCACTTATTGTCACTCCCGCAGCAGGTACCGTGGGGTATATTGATCCAGCATACTGGATGACGAACACCCTAACGAAAGAGTCAGACGTATACTCTTTCGGAGTGGTCTTATTTGAAGTTTTATGCGGGAGGTTATGTTATACACTTGATAACAAGGGTCATGTGGTTAAGGAGATTCTCACATGGATTAAGAGCTATGAACAGAACATGTTAAAGGATATAATTTTTGAAAATCCAAACATTGAACCAATGCATCAAAATGTTTTAAAAAGATTCTCAGGCATTGCATATCAATGCTTGAAGGAATCTCGTGAAGATCGGCCAGAGATGTCTGAAATTGTCACAGAACTTGAGAGTGCCCTTAATATTCACGAATTATTCCAAAATGAAGAGTTTATAGGTAAATGGAACGAAAAACTTCATGAGTACCAACAGATGATAAAGACTGCAGAACCTCCTCTGAACAACAAATCCGAAGATGAATTGATGGACCATCTGTCAAAAGGGGTCCTCTTTAACGGTGGCAAAACGGTATGTAATTAGCTGCTATGCTATGCGTATAATATACTAACATACCACATGCCAATGTTAATTATATACACCTGAGCCCTTGCACTAATTGCATATGTTCAAATAAATAGTAAATTGATCAACAAAGATTGAAAAAAGATATTACAATTTTAACATGCACCAACTAACTTGAACTTGTTTGATGGACGTACAGTGTTTATGGTTAAATAAGAAGGGAGAATATTGTGAGATGATATCTATTGGAGAATGTTTGGTTTCAGATTTCAAGAGACGTGATTTCTCATCTGAATATAATTCAAGGTGAGTTTTCCTGTTTCTAGCTTTTTAGAGTATTTGACAAGTACTTGCCACCTACAATGTATCATTCTTTGTTGCTATTCACGCAGATTTGTTGTGGGCACCTACGAACGGTATAGATATGAGATATTGAAAACACATGCAAAAACTCAGTTCTTGTCACCAGGACTCACATACACGGTGAACCTTGTGTTCAAGTTTAAGTACGAAAGGGAGAGATGTCACCCTATGCGCCTCAAATACAGATTAGAAGGGGAGAGAGAGAATTCAATTTCATACCTTGCATATGAGAGAGAAGATGGATGGTGGGCATGTGAATTGTATCAGCTTACTTGTGACCACAGAATTGTTGATCTTCAGATTATGTTCGAGGGCTACGATTATGACGATCCCTTACTAGTAGAAGGCATAGATTTCCAGCCCTTGGAGAACGTAAGTTTACAAATTAAGTACATCATTAATTAATAAATATCTTTTAATTTTCTTTTATTGTCCAGCCACTATAACATTAGTTATTTTCACTGTATATTAGTGACCAATTCAAAGTCTAATAGGGTTATGTTGTTCCACAGGTAGAACATATAGAGGAGAAGCAACTCATATCAGATTTAGATTCAGATGCAAATTGGGAAGAAAAACTGCCAGTTGATTATGAAGACATAATGAAAAGGTCAAAAAATAGCCTGCAATGGACAACCAAGGAGGAAGCCTACTCAATTATTCGCAAAGGCTTCTTAATAAGTGACGACGAGAAGAAGAGAGGCATTGTAAGTCCTTCATGCTTTTGTCATATGTAGTTGTTGTGGAGCCTATGAACATGGTTCCACCAGAGGGGAGAATTATATATTGAATTGCTAAACATATCTATACACTCGTTGCTTGATAGTGGTTTTCTCTTGACAAACATGGGAAGAAATGTCATATGCTATCAGCAGCTTTCATGGCGTTTTATGACAGTTATGAGAAGATGTTTTTTTCCGAATCAAGGTTATTTTATCTCCCTGTCAGTTTTGTTATCAAAATTACTATTTTTGCAAATCTTTTTACATGTAAAATGATTTTCTAAGATTTCTCAGATTTGGAGAAACCGTTTGGTTGAAGGATCAATATATAATTATCAAGACTGAAATCCAGTCCCAACTAGTATCATCTGAAACAACATACGCATGTTACCTTGTCTACAAATTACCAGAAGGCCAATCTGGTTTTAAGGAACCTATGAGAGTGGAAGACAAAAAATGTGATTCAGTAGATAAAATTTGGTATATCTATTTAACAAGTCCTCAAACTCCAGTTATCAGACCAAAGGCTGGTCAAAACACCCACAACCCACTCAATAGACCGAAAATAAAACGCCTTCCACAAACAAGGAATGATGGATGGATTGAAGTGCAAATTTGGGAATTGCGAGCTGCTACTACAATCAACATGGAACTTACGTTGGGACTTTGTGACGAGAAGAAGTTTAGTGGGCTTATTGTTGAAGGCATTGAGTTTAGAACCATATAAATTTTCCTTTTATATTAATGGATAAGGCTGGCAAATCGTGTCTTAACAGGTTTAACAGGTTTCTGACGGCGCGCACAACATAAGTTTCAAACATGATTACGACTCGTTTAACTACTTTCTACCTCATGTTTATAAAACAGTTTTATGTTTTATGTTTTATGTACAAAGATGAATAAATGATAATACTAACATTGTAATTTTAATTATTTTAAAAATTAAAAAAGTCAAAGGGTGTATTTTTCAGTCAAACAGGTCTAATCGTGTCTTAACAGGTACCCAATTGCCAGCCCTATTAATGGACGAAAGTTAGTTGTAAACACAATTTGTTTTCTTTTTTTCTATTTGAGTGGAA
Organism: Helianthus tuberosus; assembly: GCA_030545235.1. NCBI lineage: Eukaryota > Viridiplantae > Streptophyta > Magnoliopsida > Asterales > Asteraceae > Helianthus > Helianthus tuberosus. The sequence continues at coordinate 94,283,902 of CM060426.1, read as the reverse complement.
GTACATTTTGATTTCTATTTCCATGAAATAAGTCTTTGATGATGCTAACAAAAAAAAAAGTATACTGATCACAAACATATTATTACACTAATGCAGTTTATTAATGAAACAGCGGAGAGGGTTGTCAATAGAACAGTATAAGGGTGAACGGGGCACCATGCGGGGAGTGGGGCGGTGACCCAAGTCCCCGAGCGGGAACACCGCCGCCATCGCTTCGGGGAGGGGGATCGGGGAGGGTTCACCGCACAAGAAGCACAAGGATCGATGATGTGTATGTTGGGCAACGGTCATTTAAAAAAAAAAATCAATATTAACAATATAAATAACCAACTTAATCTAATTTTTTACCACACCCATTCTCAAACTCACTCTAAAAATTTATCAAATACAACACAAAGCCAAACCAATCTTTAAAAAAAATGGATTCCAAGTTCCCTTTTTTTCTCCCCTACCCGACTTTTCCGACGATGAAGATTCATCGTCAAGCGATGGTAGTTTAATTTTCTTCCAAAATCTCATCCAACAAGCGGAGCTACTAGACACGGCATCGTCTAGTAAAAAAAAAAAAATTGTCCGTCGAGATCGTGTGGGAGGCCACGAAACACTCATGGCCGATTATTTTGTCGAAAATCCAAAATTTAATGCCGATATTTTTCGTCAGATGTTTCGTATGTCCAAGTCTTTGTTCCTAAAAATTGTTAGTGACGTGGAAGCGAATAACGAGTGGTTTCAAGAGGGCTTGGACGGGAGAATGGAGAAAAGTTTCACGCCGTTGCAAAAGGTTACTTCTGCGATTAAACAACTTGCAACCGGTAACCCACCAGACGAAAACGACGAGTATTTAAATATGGCTGAAGGACATCTCGTGAGTGCCTTGAATATTTCTGCGAGACGATCTGTACAATGTATGCCGGTGAATTCTTACGTAGACCAACGAGCCACGACGTTGCGCTATTGTATCAGGCTCATGAGGAGAGACATCACCTACCTGGTATGTTGGGTAGTCTGGATTGTACACACTTCGTCTGGAGAATGTGCCCCACAGAATTGCGTGGACAATATATGAGAGACGATCATCAATACCCGACAGTTATGTTAGAGGCGGTGGCGTCTCAAGATTTGTGGGTTTGGCATGCTTTTTGTGGCCCGGCGGGTTCACAAAACGACAACAACGTGCTCCAACAATCTCCGTTATTTCTTACTCAACGAAACGGAACAGCGCCAAATTGTCCATTTCAAGTGAACGACCACTTATACAAACGCGGGTATTATCTTACTGATGGGATCTACCCTAGCTGGTCCGTGTTTGTGAAGTCTTTTCCATATCCTCACATCCCGAATGAAAAAAAGTTCAAGAGGCAACACGAGGCCGCAAGAAAGGTGTGTTAAAGGCGAAGTGGGGAATACTAAATCGTCCAATGCGTTCCAAAACGGTGAAAAAGATAAGGTCCATCGTGTATACGTGCATTATTTTACATAACATGATTATAAAAGACGACGGAAGGGCGATAGCACCGGTACACATTCAAGATCCTCCAGTCGAACCCGTCTTCAATGATACAGCTTATAGCGAGCTCATTGACGAAGAAACGCATTGGAGACTAAAACACGATCTCGTTGAGCATCTCGGACGTTTAGATCTACCTCACCTTGAAGTGAGTTCCGACGACGAGTAGTTTGTTTTTTTATTTTTCTAGTTTGAATGTAATTTTTATTTTTAATTTAATGAAGTGTCTTTTATTAAATTTTATTAAATTTTTATTAATATTTGTTTAATTTATAAACATGCATAATTACAACAAATAAAAAAAAAAGCAAGTCCCCTAAGAGGGGAGTGCCGCCATCAAATTGAGGGTGTGAGGGGAGTTGACGTGGCAAGTGCTGGTTGGCCGTGCGTAAGAGAGGGGCCTCACCCTAATGCCCTTTTAGAGTTGTATTGTGATTTCTTTTAACTAAATTTATTATAACTATCTGAATACAGGTTAGCATATGTTTTCTTTGTTTAAACTCATGTTTTTCTTGAAAAAACCTCAGATTTATTAGAAATATTTCGATAAATTTCTAGTGGCATGATGATTCTGTTAGAAATTATGTCTGGTTCGATAAGTCAACGTTGCCGACCGGGTCTTGACCCGTAAGAGTTACACCTTGGGCAACGAACTAAAATCCACTTAACCTGTTTAACTGGTAATCACGAACGATACGCGGGTATTAACTGAGAGACGGATACATGGACCGGGTGACACTGGTATTCTCACCCATTGCCACTTGTCGCGCACCAAACCTTTAGCCAATCACAACACATGCATTATGCATGGTGTGACACTTGGCTAACATGCAAAAGTGTCCATACCTTTTATATTTTGGGTCTTGCATTGTTTGTTGGATGAACAAAAGAAGGGAGAATGCAAAATGCTCTCAACAACACCCACATACACAACCGGCCACCAAGCCACCGCCGCGGGCCGCCGTCGCCGCCCCCGCCCCCGCCTCCGCCGTCTCGTCGCTGACCACCACCGCCCTGCTGCCGCTGGCTACGGCCGCAGCCTGCTGCCACTGCTGCCGCCGGCCACTGCCGCCGCTGATTGCCGCGGCTGCCGTCGCTGTTTGCCGCGGTTGGCCGCCGCTTGGCACCGCCTCCTCCGTCGCGTTTCGTTGGTTCGTTTACTAGCACTTGTTCGTTGAATCTCGGTGTCTCAACCGGTTAGTCATTAACCGAGTTATAATTTTTCTCATCGGTAGTTAAATATTTTATTGTGCTCGTATTTGCATGTAACAGGATCCTGTCGGGTTTCGTTTTGATGATCATTAGTTTATATTTCCGCTGTGTTTTATTAATTAACTCGCTTAATTAATTAACTATTATTTATTGAACCGGGTTTTTTGATAAATAAAATTTTAACCGATCACCTCGGAAATTAGTATATTTATGAACTCTAATTACTTATATTAATATGACTAATTAGTATATTATGAACTCTAATTTAGTTGTGTTTTCGGATGAATTGTAATATATTAGATTGTTTGTTCAATCATGTTAATTTATGTTTGTTTTTGTTTATTCAAATATGTTCAGGTTTTTTTTTTTTTTTTTTTTTTTTTTTTTTAGTTTTTTATGTTCGTTTGTGCTCGTTAATGTTCGTGAACTGTTCGTTTAGGCTTTAAACGAACGAACACGAACATGCCCGATTTCTTAATGAACGAACACGAACAAAAAATATGTTCGATTATATGTTCGTGTTCGGTTAAAGTTAAGTGAACGGACACGAACATGCCTATGTTCGTGTTCTTTCGATTCGTTTACAGGCCTATATAGAACCAAGACTCGAGCATATACAAGAACATAGTGACTTGATAAAAGATGAAAGAATGTAGAGCTGATCATGGTATATTTTCGTATAAATATGATGAAAGAACGACGGTTAGCATACAACAAGAAGTTAAAACCGGTTTAGAACATGAAACCAAGTTAAAAGAAAACGACGAACAAAAGCTAAACCTAAATATCATTAAACAACATCAATGCTCTCAAACAGAATCAAAAGGAGCTTTTGCAACATGTTTGAGATGTCAGGAGCCAAGGCTAAGCGGTTTTCGTGGAATCGCTACTACTATATAGTATCACTTGATAAGGATGCATCTAATGGGAGATCCTTCAGCTCCAAGTAACCTCAATGGTAAGCAATGGACCCTGTATATTCCCGCTTCTACATCGTCAAGTTTCAAACCTTCAACAAGTATGATATCCTGACACCACACAAACGATATTGATCAGAACAAGAACGGTTATCTTTACCATCAGATTTGTAGCAATTTCTTTAAGTATGAGACATTTGACAAGCAATCAAACACCCTCCGTAAGTACATTGTTAATTGATATTGCTTGATGACTTACCCTGCTCTCAAAGAAGACACGATGAGTAGCTACAGAATCAACAAATGCAGCAGCTGATAAGTAATCAATACCTACAACATCACAACAAACGACTCTGAATAAACTGAAACCAAAGCACAAAACAATATTGGTGAAGAATATTATTTTCTGTGTATTGAATAACAACTTAAAGATAAATGATAAATCAAATAGTAATATAACTATAAGAGTAAACTGCCAAAATGGTCCCTGAGGTTTGGTCACTTTTGCCATTTTAGTCCAAAACTCGAACCTTTTGAATCTGGGTCCCTGTGGTTTCAATTTTGTTGCCATTTTCATCCAAAAACAAAATCTGGTCAGATTTTTTAGTTAACATCCAGTTTTTTTGTCTTTCTTCTCGCTTTTAATGAAGGGCAAAATGGTCAGGTTTTTTTAATTTGTTATAATAGAACGTTAAAAGACCATTTTGCCCTTTATTAAAAGGGAGAAAAAAAGACATAAAAGCTGGATGTTAACTGAAAGATCTGACCAGATTTTAATTTTGGATGAAAATGGCAACAAAATTGAAACCACAGGGACCCAGATTCAAAAGGTTTGAGTTTTGGACTAATGTGGCAAAAGTGACCAAACCTCGGGGACCATTTTGGCAGTTTACTCTAACTATAATAAATAACAAGAGTTAATAGCCAAAATGGTCCCTGAGGTTTGCTCACTTTTGCCACTTTAGTCCAAATCCCAAATTTCTTAAATCTGGGTCCCTGAGGTTTGCATTTTTTTGCCATTTTAGTCCAAATTTCAAAAAAGTCAAATTTTGTCAGGATTTCTTACTGATTTTTGTCCTTTTCCTCATTTCTCCTAGGGGCAAAATTGTCATTTTGGATTATTATAAAGTAATTTATATTAAAAAAATCAATTATATATAATATATATATATATAAGTCAGGGACCACCATCACCGCCTTCTACCACCAGCATCACCGCCTCCCACCACCACCGTCACCATCCACCCCACCATCATCACAACCTTCCACCATCTCTCTCTCCCTCTCTCTCGTCTTCATCTCTTGAATCACCAAAAAACCCCCAATTTCTTACAAGTCACCAAAAACCCAGATCAAGAACCCAACACAAATCATAAACAACTGAATCATCATCATCTTCACAATAATATTATACAAACCCAGATCAAGAACCCAACACAAATCATAAACAACTGAATCATCATCATCTTCACAATAATTTGAAAACCCCATATCCAAAAACCCTTAACCTCAAACAAAAAACTGAATCAACCCAGATCACCACCATCACCACCGTTCAACCCAGATCACCACCATCATCATCTTCACAATAACTGAATCAACCCAGATCACCACCATCATCATCTTCACGGTTCACAGAAAGAAAGAGGGGTAACCTAAGAGAACAGAGAAGAAAGAAATAAAATCGGAAGGTTTTTACCGGGTAAAAGACGTCACCGGACGGTCCGTCGGTCGTCCCTGTCTCACCGCCGCTATCGGAGAAACGAGGGAACCAGCCGCCGCCCTTCTTTTTCTCTCAGCGTCTCCTTCTTCCTCTCTCAGCTTCGTGTCTCTTTCTCTCCGCGGTGTGTGGGGGTGGTGGTGGTAGTCTTTGCCGTTCGAGAGAAAGAGGGATGGATCGAGATGGTGGGGGTGGTGGTGGTAGTTCAGAGAAGATAGAGAGAGAGAGAAGAGAGAGAAGCAGAAGTGGGAGAAGAGAGAGAAGCAGTGGTGGGGGTTTTTATTCAAGAGAGAGAGATGCATAATGACTAAAATACCCCTGAGCATAAAGACAAAATAGCAGGTTCTTTTTTGAAAATCTGACATGATTTCGTTTTTGGACCAAAATGGCAACAAAATGCAAACCTCAGGGACCCAAATTTAACAAATTTGGGTTTTGGACTAAAGTGGCAAAAGTGAGCAAACCTCAGGGACCATTTTGGCTATTAACTCAAATAACAAACTTGGTTAACAGACCCATAATACATAACCAATAGAGACAGAGAGAGAGAGAGAGAGAGATTTACCAACAAGTTTAATGTCGGAGTTGTCCTTAAGCCATTGGGCTCCATCCCTCAAGAATCCAACATAGCTTGTGTCAAATTGCTTTTGCCACATCAGCCGCCTGAAACATGATGACTCGTAAATCTCAGCAAAAGAGAGAGATTTAAGTAAACTGGAAGTACTCTCCTATTTAGTTAACATTTTTATATACAAAACAAGGAGATTACCTATCAGTGTTTAATGTTCTGAAAAGCACACGCTCTACGCCCTTGGGAATGTTTAAGGACTTCATAACTTCAGCTGAAACAAGTCAATTTGCATATCAATTAGTAAATTAGTTGCTTGAAGAAGACTCACTCATCCACACACGGAAGATAATCACGTGCAGTGGGAGAAAGAAAGAGAGGCAGTTAGAAACCGTCTTATATATCACATGTGAAGTGAAATGTACAAGTGTCTATGCGATTCACGCAATTTTTACTTAAAACTGGTTACATATTGATCATGTAAATACATTTTGTTGACCAACGCCAACAACTTCAGATTACAGGGTAACGCACTATAGTTGAACAAGTACCTGTTATGTTGCTATCCCTAGGAACATCAACTAGTAACGCTGGGCCTGTGAAGTAAAAAAGAAAAAAAAAAAGAAACGTAAAGTTAGTTATAACTTTCTTCAAAGAACATGTATTTTTTCCTTAAGGATGAATTATGAGTATGTTGGGTTTTCAAGCTTCAAACACACAAAAACCAAACTCAAGAACAGAATAAGTTTTACTGCTTAAAGAGACACAATTCATTGCAACATCACGAAAACTGAATAGACTCAACATAAATAAACATGCTCCCACTATCTAAAGAGCCACTCTTTTATTTGACCCAATAAACAAAAACTGGCCCATGATCTAATTAAACACATAAAACATGTGACTAAAAAACTTTCTGTTGACCCGACTTTGACCCGTACCCATCAAGATTAACGTACAGAGTATATGACAAGAAAAATATAGAGAAGTAGAACATACTAGAAACTCAGTTTGTGTCAATGGTTAAAAAGCGTTCAGAACTATGTTTCAACCAAGTTTATAACTAGGGGTGTAAACAAGCCCAGAGGCTCGAGAGCTATTCATGATCGGCCCGGTTATAAGCTCGGACGAACCGAGCCTTAATGAGCCCGAATTCGACCCTGAAATACAATGCTCGTTTAGGCTCACGAGCCAAAACGAGCCCAAACAAATTTTGAGTTTTCTTATATATAATATAATAATAATAATGATAACATTGCGAGCCGAGCTTTGGCTCGTTTATGCGATATTGTAGCAAGCTCAAGCAGAGCTTTTAGCTCGTTTGAGGTTTTTCTCAAAATAGTTCGAGTCGAGCTCGAGCTCAAATAAGTAGGCTCGAACCAAAATTACAGTTTTATCTTGCATCATTCAGAATCAAACATTCTGCGGCGCAGAGGGGCCCTCCCATCTCTGCGGCGAGCCTAACGGTTTTCTGTTTTGCAGGACTGTTCCTCAAACCTTCTGACAAGATCCAAACCCTCGTTTACAGGCTCCGGCCTAAACACGATTCTTTGGTTCTTCAATTGGCGCCATCCGATCTCAAAGCTCTTAGTCCTTCACTCTGGTGAATTTCTTGAGCAAAGAACTGACAAATGGCGGCCTCAGGTTCTATGAATCTAGGATCTACAACTGTTAGTACACAAACTACAACACCAGCAAGTACAGTTTCCATAACCCCAGATGTCACACCCGCTCATAGCGGAAACGCAAGGTGTGATCTGTCTGGTTTTCATTGCATAAATATCGATGTACATGAACAAACTATATGAATAAAACAAACTCCATTGCCATTACATAGTGTTTCAAAAGATTACAACATAAGTTTAGTGTGTCGGTTACAAACCATTAACATGAAAATAAACTACTAAAGGTTAAGCCATCATATTTCCTCAAAGAGGCAGAATATAATAGTTAAACCCTTCAAAAGATGGCATGGAGTTCTTGTACTTGCTATCTTGACTGGGAAATCCGACATGGTCCTTTAATTCCCTGAAATACATGTTAAGTTTGGAAAACATCAACAAAAGTTGGTGAATTCATGCAATTTAGTTGTAAACGATGTATGAAAAATGTGAGTTGTAGTATGTAAAGCGTCAATGAAATCGTTGATCATTAATGTTTTGCAAGGACATTAATATGTGTGACGAAATAGGAAGCAAACCAACCCTAGACGATTTTTAATTGTATCGACACCATGTCGTAGGGCAACAAATGCACTCCTAGGCAAAATGGCCATGAGTGGGGCTCGCTAACACCCATTAGATCTAAACCTTTGTTCCTTGGTCCAAACTGGATTAATGGTGCTTTAGTTATGGCCCTAATTTCTCACATGATCTAGGTGTTTCATTCCTTGACTTATCATACTATTGTACATGTATTTTCCCCGATAGTTGTAAAGCTTGAAAAACATTTAAATGAATAGGGGAACATGAACTCACAGTATTGCGTCCTGAAAATAGATGTAAATAAGATCTCACGTGCGGTCGTCCTGAATAGCGTGGCGACCTACAAACGTTCTTATTTTTGTTAGACACTTCGGTCTTTGAAAAGAACTTGAGTACAAGTCTTGTGTCTTGAGTATATGTAAGACTTGTATGTCTTTACTGTTTGTTAACTGTGTATTCGATGAATGAGTTGTATAGTCGGATCTCGTCCGCTGAATCTCGTGTCTTGTATGTATCACTTGTATAGTTGTTTTTCCAAAAATAGTATCATTGGGCCAAGCCCATGTTTTCATGTTATTGGGCTTAAATAGTACTGGGCCTCAAATAGTGTTGGGCCTCAAATAGTGTTGGGCCTCAAATAGTGTTGGGCCTCAAATAGTATTGGGCTTCAAATAGTGTTGGGCTTGAATAGTGTTGGGCTTGAATAGTGTTGGGCTTGAATAGTGTTGGGCTTTAATAGTGTTGGGCTTTAATAGTGTTGGGTTTTAATAGTGTTGGGCTTTGGCCCATATGTTTAGTATTTGGGCTTAGCCCATTAACTTATGTTAAGCCCATTATGAAAAATAAGCCCATTTATAAAACAATAGCCCATTACTTAAACTAGCCCATTTGTTTATAAAAAAATAGCCCATTAAGTATAATAAGCCCATTTGTAGAAAAATAGCCCACTAATACATGTAAGCCTTTCATTTTTATAAAAACCCTTTTTATAAAAATTAACTAAGTATAGATGTTAGTAATAAAAACATACTAGTTTTTATAAGTTTCTAAACATCCGAAAATTTGTTATCGATAGTATATTTATATTTCGTGTCGAAAGATCGTCTAACGTCGTAGTAACTCCCCGGATTGGTGACTCGTTTAAGGATTCGTCCGTTGTCCGTTTTGACCATAATTGATGTCCGATTATTCTAATCGTCCGCAACTCGTTTTAAGGCGTAATTATGTGAAGTCTCGTAGGACTTTTGTTATAACGTGTTTTGAGTTTAAAGGTGACATGAGATTCAAGTTCCTACAATGATATATATAACTAATACACCAAGTAATATATCACTCAAAATTTGTTAAAGTAACCAAATATATATTTTCTAAAAAAATATATATTTTTCTTGTCTTTTATTTTATAAACCCTTCTTTAATAACCTTTATAAATCTTGTATAGATTTACCCAAAAATGTTGTTATTTTATAAAACAAAGTTTTTATAAAAATTGGCCATATAACCTTGGCATTTTTATCTTAACCATGTTTCATTAAACATATCATTTTCTTTACTAAATCAACAACAATTTATTCATCATCTTAACTAAAAAAATATGAGACTTTTATAACATGAATTTATTAAGATGTTATGCAAATCATGTAGGGTTTTAAACATGATCCTTTCATATGTTAACTAGTTCAAAAACCAAGTTAAATTTTAGTTTTAACAACTTTTATAAAAATCTTTAGTTGTATGTTAATTTTTATAATCTTGTGAAAGTCTTGTTTTTAAATATAAACCCTAAATACTTTCACAAGATCACTAGATATGATCATTCCTTTAATTCTTTATGTTAAAACCCTTTAACATAAATATGTATAAATTTTTGATCATAACTTTCAACATCTTCTAACACTTTATTTGTAGCATAATAATCATAACAAGATCTAATATGCATATAACAAGTCTAAGATCACAATATAAACAAACATAATTATATCATGATTTTTATCTTTGCTTCATTGTATTTTTCTTGTTTATTATGTATGATTATATAGTTATTATTAGTTATAATAACAATCATAAACATAATATGTATAAAAAATAAATAAATAAAGAAGCTTACTTCTAGCACAAGGCTAGGGATGCTCTTAGAGATTATTAAGAATAAGTAAGATGATGATCTTGATGTTAGAACACTTTGGTATGGATGAAAAACCCTTCCTTATGCTTCCAAAAGCCTTAGATCACCCTATGTTCCAAAGAAATCCATGTTGATAATGAAGAGGATGATAAAAATAATTGGGTTTTTGGTGGGTGTTCTTGAGAAAATGATGAAGATAGTTAGAGTGTTCTTTGTTCTTGGATGATGGATGATGAAAGATGATAGAATAAAGTCTAGTAACTTAGTGATTAAGTCTTGTAAATATTCACCAATATTTACCCACTTGAAACTAATGAAAATATCTAGTTATTAACACTTAAACAAGTTGAAAGAAAAGTGGGGCCCACAAAGGGTCTTATAACCGTGAATGAGGGGGGGTCTCATGTGGTAAAAATGTGTTAGGATTATTTAAGGTTTCACATGAATTAAAAAGTTTAAGTCTTTTAAGAACTTTGACATTTTATATAAAAATATCTACAAGGTTTTAAGCCTTCATATTTTAAAGTAGTGTGACACTAAGTAAAACTAGTTCACCGAAATTTTTAGTGTGTAATTCGGGTGAAAAAGTCAGTTCAGGTCCTGTACCGGGTTAACTACTGACACCGTGTTTTATTTAGATAAAAACATAACAAGAATTATTTTTGTATTTGTTTTATTATCCAAATATTTAATCCAACTTTTTGGACTAAAACTTTTATTATTTTTGACACGGTTCCGGTACCGGCTTTGCTGACTGGCAGTTTACTGAACTAGCCCTGCAGCTTAATGCAATAAGATTCGATTGCGGATTGTGTGTCGTTTTTACTACCCATTATATTATTTATGTCAAATAATATTTATTTTTGGGTTTTTCAGATAATTTCTGTTTCGTTCTGCGGAAATGCTGAATTTTGCGGAAAATTCATGAAATGGTCACTTTTAGCGCATTTCGGACAGTTTTTAGTGCTACCGGACATTGGTAATATATTAACTAAACCCTTGTATTCCCACATAGGATTTAATATATAATTGATGTTGGACTCTCATCCGAGTCCTTAAGATGTCATTTTAGATGTTTTCTGCGGATCTGGAGTTTTCGTCAGCACTCTAGTTCACTAGGCACTACTCTAGTTGTTTTGGTGAATTGTTTACACTATTCCAAATGTAACCAATAAAAATGAATAATGTGCATCATAAATGAATATTCCTTGAGTGCTCTAAGATGTATATCATGTAATCATGCAGTTCGAGTGTTCGAAATGCATAAAAAATGTAGCTAAAATGAGTACTTTAAGTGTAAGAAAGTTACCGAAAAGTGGCAGTTGTCACACCAGATGCTTTAAGCTCAGGGCCGGGAACAACCTTGCCATTCGTTCTAATCCCTACTTCGCAAACATCTGAGTTTGATGCGGAGTTTCTCTCCAAAAATGCAAGTCTCCTGCGACGATTGAAAGCACAACAGGCTAGAGATGAACAAATCCTCGGTTTACGAACCAGGTTGTTTCAAGAAGAAGCCCCGGTAAGGACCATAGGTCCTACAATGTTTACCCCTCCTACTTTTTCCACAGTTGTCACCTCGGAAATTTACACTGGGTACGTCCAGGGTTCGTCCGGACCCTCGCCGGCAATGGCAATACGAAATGAAGCACAGATGGATGTAGTTAATGATCCGGAACTTACCAAACCGTATCACCCAGTTTCCATGACTGCCAAGTCAAAATTTAGCGCTCGCATCACACATGCCAAGCTTCCTCCGAAGCTCAAAATGCCAACTACGGTAAAAAAGTATGATGGTACAACTGATCCAGATGATCATATGTTCGATTTCGACAGAGCCGCGCGAGTAGAACAGTGGCCGATGCCAGCGTGGTGTTTTATGTTCGCACAGACACTAACAGGAGCTGCTCGGGTGTGGTTTGATGCGCTGAATGAGGGTGAGATTAACGATTTTGAAGAATTCAGAAGATTATTTCTCCAAAATTTTAGCCAGCAAAGGCACTATTCCAAAGAAATCACCGAAGTTCACAATATTCGGAGAAAAGACGGAGAATCTTTGGATAGTTTCATTGACCGGTTTAACCGGGAGAGTATGCAGATCAGTGGAGTAGTTGATCAGCTGAGGATCTCCGGATTCTGTCACGGAGTCCGGAACAATCAGTTGGTTGAAAAACTACACGAAAATCTCCCAAAAACAATGGAGGTACTCATGGAGCGAGCCAGAGCTTTTGCTCGAGGCAAAAACGCATGTAACCCAGCTTCGGAGTCAGATCACAAGATGTCTTCCTGGAAGAAAAACGGTGGGTCGGTGTTCGATAAAACCCCATCCGGAAATAGGGGACGACCGCATCCCTACAGCAGGAATGACAGACCTCCCCGCGGAAGAAGTTCTGGGTCAAGGTTTTACAACTTATCAGATCTTTCCAAAACTCCCAGTGAAATTCTCAGTGCGGAAGGGGCAAACTTCCCTGCTCCACCAAAACTCCGAAACCCGGGTGATAAGAATTCCAAGAAGTACTGTGATTACCATCATGCTCGAGGTCACAACACAGATGATTGCTGGTCCCTGAAACAAGAAATAGAAAAAGCAGTACGATCCGGAAAACTGTCGCATCTAGTAAAGGAAGTAAAGGAAGGAAAATCTTCGGGAAATTCGGGAGATAATCCGAACAACCAGCCAGCAATTTGTATGATCAGAAGAGCAGACAATCAAGGCATCAAGCGATCCAGTCATCACATGGCCGCTTGGATGCAGCAACCCATCGCTTTTCCTCCTATCAATCCGGAAGAAATCAAGGACGGACCTATTATAGTGTCTGCAATCATAGCAGGTCACAAAGTCCGGAGGATTTATGTTGACAGCGGAAGTGCCACCGAAATCATGTACAAACAGTGTTTTCAACAACTAGCTCCACAGACCAAGGCAAAATTGATCCAAGTTTCAATGCCGCTGGTAAGCTTCTCCGGAGAGGTAGTACAGCCCATAGGGCAAATTACTTTGCCAACAACATTAGGAGACGGAAGTTTGGTTCGAACAGTCAGCTTGACGTACTTGGTAGTAGAAGCAAGGTCCGTCCATAATGTTATTTTAGGGAGGCCCGGTATGTGTGCTTTTGGTATCATCAGTTCTACCATTCACGGATCGTTAAAATTCCCCACCGAAGCAGGAGTGGCAACTCTGCACTCCGAATCAACGATCTGCGTAGCCGAAATACGACAAAGCAAAGGCGCTGACAAGCCTCCGAATCTTCTCACAGAAGAATGGGCCATCCATCCGCAATTCCCAGAGCAAAAAATTGCAGTCGGAGCTCAACTTCCTGAACGTACTAAAAAGAAGTTGTGGAAGCTTTTATCCAATTCGCTCGATGTATTCGCCTGGCAAACCTCCGATATGGTGGGAGTTCCTAGGTGTTTGGCTGAACATAAGTTAAAAGTGTCGCATTCGGCAAAGCCAGTGGCTCAAAGAAAAAGAAACATGGCTCCAGCTCGAAACAAGGCAATCTCCGAAGATGTGCGAAAGTTGTTAAGTGCCGGAATCATCCGGGAAGTACACTACCAGACCTGGGTTTCTAACCCAGTGATGGTAACCAAGAAAGATAAAACCTGGAGAATGTGCGTAGATTTTTCCGATTTAAACAACGCATGTCCGAAGGATTGTTATCCCTTACCAGAGATTGACCTAAAGATTGACTCCCTGTCCTGCTTCCGTCTTAAATGCTTCTTGGATGCATACAAAGGTTATCATCAGATACAGATGGCTTTGGAAGACGAAGATAAGACAGCATTCGTAACCAATGAAGGGCTTTTTTGTTATACCAAAATGCCGTTCGGATTGAAAAATGCTGGAGCCACGTATCAGAGGCTGATGGATAAGGCATTCAAGGACCAGATTGGAAGGAATTTGGAAATCTACGTGGATGACCTGGTCATAAAAAGTCAGGCCGAAGATAACATGATCGACGACATACTCGAAACCTTCACCAGGCTTCGGAGTATCAATCTTAAACTTAATCCCAAAAAATGCTCTTTCGGTTTAGAAGAAGGAAAGTTTCTCGGTGTGTGGATAACCCAGTCCGGAATCAAGGCACATCCGGATAAAATCAGAGCGGTAGTCTCCATGCAACATCCCAAAACTGTCAAAGAAATTCAGTCACTAAATGGAAAGCTTGTTGCTCTTCATCGTTTTGTGTCAAAAGCGGCTGATCGCTCTATTCCCTTCATGAATGTGTTGAAAAAACGAACGGGAAAAGGCCAAATAGAATGGACACCGGAAGCCGATTCGGCATTTCAGGAGCTGAAAGTCTGTCTTGGATCCTTGCCCACCTTAACCGCTCCAATCACCGGAGAAACTGTCACGGTGTATCTCTCCGCTTCTCATTTTGCCATAAGTGCAGTGCTCGTAGTGCATCGGAATCAAGCACAAATCCCGGTCTACTACGTAAGCCGCATCTTGAAAGATTATGAAACCCGGTACCCGATGATTGAAAAGCTGGCACTTGCTTTGGTACATGCCTCTAGACGCCTCCGAAGATACTTCCAAGCTTTCAATATAGAAGTATAGACAGATCTCCAGATCCAACAAATTCTTAGAAAGCCAGAGGTCTCCGGACGTCTCACTAAATGGTCAATTGAACTCAGCGCTTTCGACATCACATATCGTACCAGAGGACCGGTGAAAGGCCAGGCGGTGGCAGATTTCCTCACAGAGGTTCCGATCGGAGAGAGCACCAAAGAAAAATCCGCTCTACCAAGGGTATGGAACTTATATACGGATGGAGCCTCCAGCAAAGAAGGATCGGGGGCAGGGCTAATCCTTATAGATCCAGAGGGGATAGAGTACACTTATGCTTTACGATTCGAGTTTAAAACTTCAAATAATGAAGCAGAGTACGAGGCTCTCCTTGCAGGTCTCCAAACCGCGGCCAAAGCCGGCGCAACCTCCGTATTAGCACATGTTGATTCATTGTTGGTGGCTAATCAAGTCAGCGGAGAGTACGAAGCTCGAGAGGATAACATGGTTCGATATCTCTAGCAAGTTAATAGCTTAATATCCTCTTTTGACTCTTGCAAGATAGTACATATACCGCGGAGCAAAAACAAAAAGGCTGATGCCTTGAGTAAACTCGCGTCTGTAGCGTTTTGTCATCTATCAAAAGAAGTCTTAGTTGAAACCTTGCAAGCCCCGGCCATCCAGCAGACGGAGTCGGTCATGTCAGTCTCTATGGTAGAAAAATCCTGGATGACTCCGATTGTGGATTACTTAAAAGAAGGAACGCTCCCAGAAGACAAAGCTCAGGCTCGGAAGTTAAAGGTCAAAGCGCTGCAGTATCAGATCCATAACGGGCAACTTTACCGAAAGACCTTTTTAGGTCCGCTCTTAAAATGCTTAACGCCAGAAGAAGCCAGCTACGTCATAAGAGAAATCCACTGGGGAATATGCGGCATTCATGCCGGACCAAGGATGGTTATAGCTAAAGTAATGAATGCCGGATATTTTTGGCCGGGTATGCATCAGAGCGCAGTAAACGAACTTCAATCATGTGAAGACTGCCAACGGCACGCTCCCATTAGCCATCGAGCCAAGAACAACCTCGTTCCGGTAACATCGGCATGGCCTTTCCAGAAATGGGGGATTGACATTGTGGGTCCTTTCCCCGTTTCCACCGGAGGGGTGAGGTTCCTATTGGTTGCCATTGATTAATTCACAAAGTGGGTCGAGGCCAAACCTCTCCGGACCATCACAGGGGAGCAAGTGCTGAGGTTTGTCTGGGAAAACATAGTGTGCAGATACGGAATGCCGATGTGCATAGTCAGTGATAACGGAAAACAGTTCGCCGAGAAACCATTCAAAGCATGGTGTGAAAGAATGTGCATTGAACAAAGTTTTGCTTCGGTTTCCCATCCCCAAGCCAACGGGCAAGTGGAAAGAGCCAACCGCAGCATTGTGGAGGGCATTAAAAAACGCTTGGGGAAGGAAGGCGTCTCATGGGCAGATGAACTCCCGCACGTCCTATGGGCCTACCGAACAATGCCAAAGACGAGCAATAGGGAAACTCCCTTCAGCTTAACATACGGCACCGAAGCAGTCATTCCCGCTGAAGTAGGGATACCAACCCCCCGCATGCAGCTGAGTCAGGAAGAAAATGAACAGGAACTCCTTCTGAACCTGGATCTAGCCGAAGAAAGGAGAGAGCTCGCGGCGATCCGAGAGGCGAAATATAAACAAGAGTTGGAAAAGCATTACAACTCAAAGGTGAAGGAGGTCCGGTTCAAAGTTGGGGACTACGTCATGCGGAGTAATGAAGCGAGTTTAGTAGAAGGAACCGGAAAAATGGCACCAAAGTGGGAAGGCCCCTACCTGATTAACACTGCAGGAAGGGACGGTGCATATACACTCAAGAAAATGGACGGAACCATCATACCACGCACGTGGAACGGAGTTCACTTAAAGAAGTGTTTTCTTTAGGAAATTTCTTATGTTAAAATAAGATTGTAATACGGAAGCCACGGCCTCCGTCACCTTTTTATTTCCTTGTAAAAGCGGATGGTTTTTCCCGCACTGAACAATTTATGAATTCCAAGAACCGTGGAAGCTTTTACCCACGGAGTACACAAAATGTTTTTACTATGTGTTCGGAGAAATATAACTCCGAATATGAAAAACAGAATGATAGAATTTCTATCATTCAAACAACGTTGCAACACAAGTATAATCTTCGGCCGAAATAGGGATGCTAACCCTAAAAGGAAGGAATGAACTGGCTCCGTTCATATTCTTTCCTTCATTTAAAAATTATCCTGGAAAGTTAAAACAAATCGGATCCGTATTTTTAAAAAATGAACGTTCTGGAAAAATAAGAAATGTAAAACACACAACATGGACGCATGAATACACAAGTGTTTACGTCAAAAAACTAACCGGACTTGTATAAACCGGAAGATACATAATTATACACAGGATAATTGTTCAAACATCAGTAAAAACATCATTACATTCATCTGAAACAAGGTGCATGCCCCAAACTACCGGACATGTCCACCTTCCAAAAAACTAAATCAATTTTAAACTTCCAAGGTGCATACCCCAAAGTGCCGGGCATGTCCACCTTACTTCTCCAAAAAATCATTCACTTGCAAAACGAAGGGCTTTCTTAATTTCAGAAAGAGGCGCGTTGGCAAGCTTCGGCAGATCTTCTATCACAGGAAATGTGAGAGTATCAAAACAAGCAACTGCTGTTTTTAGATCCTCCGTGGCATTACGGTTTAACAATGGCACCTCTTTGTAGGGGGTTTTCTTCTGTAAAGCATGCACGTAACCAGCGTGCAGACCAGAGTTGATACCCACGGCACTCATCGCATTGTTAACCGCGGCCACGGCAGCAGTCATTTCCTTCCCTTTATGAATATTCTTTGCCAGAAGCTTCGCCCCTTCCGAAAGCATCCAAACCTTCGTTTCTTGAAGATCCTCTTCTTTAGCTTTCAGGGAAGCATTCTAAGCCTCGATTTCCTCAATCCGGTCCTTTAAATCAGCTTCCCCTGATTTTAGCGCATCCCGCTCTGGAAAAAGTGTTGAAAAACAGGAGAAATAAAAAGCAAGTAAGTCAGGAGAAGGACGTACCGGCCATCATGCTCTCATAAGCAAGACGAGCCTTATTAAGAGAATCCTCCATCTTCGTCAAAACTATCTTATGTTCTTCGTCCTTCTGCCTCATTGAGTCAGAGAAAGCCGTGAACTCCGAAGAAATTTTATCTCTGTCTTCCGCAGCAGCAGCAGCAGCTGCTTGGGACGATTGATTCTGAGCAATCAGAGAGTTAACCTTCTCTTGTTGAGATTGAAGATCTTGGGTCAACTGAGCTATTTTCTTCACCGCCTCCGGACTCCTCTGAACCTTACGCTTCAGAGAGCGAGCCTCCTTCTCCAAATTCTCCCTTACCGACTCCGCTTCCACCCACCGACGATATAGCTCCGTTACAAAGATGTTTGATTGGGCTTGATTAGTCAAAACCGCAGCCCCTAGATCCGGGTTCTTCATCTTCCGACTCCTTGCATGGTCTATCGGAGTGTTAATATTGAAGAGCATAGTCCTGGCAACCAAAGTATCCATCACCGAGTCTTTGTTCCGAATGTCCCAATCAGGAATGAATTTTTCTTCGGCAGTTGCCGGGTCAATCTCCATATCGTCTGAAAACAAATCTGCATATCGAAAAAAGGACATCAACTCAGGTCCGAACCAAGATGAGGGAAGCGAAGACACTTGATCTTCCTCATCATCTATAAAACAGTCCGGACCCAAAGATGAGCCCAAATGCGTACCTGAAAAAGTAACCACTTTCGGCTCACCATGAGCTTTTTCCTTATCCGTAACCACCGGATTCTCCACCTCCATGCTCTCCACCTCACTATCAGGAACAAAACCTGAATACGCAGGAGTTGGTTTAGAACGAGCCAGTGCGGCTTCCTCCCTAGAAAACTTACCTCCGGTAATGTGTTCGTCCAGCTCTTCTATTACGTTACCTTCGGAGTAAGAATCCTTCTTTGCTTTCTTTGACCTTGGCAATGGAAGAGGGTCGGTAGCACGAATTTGAACCGGCTCATTCTTCCTCTTACGAGAGCTAGCCTTCAGAACAACGCCTGATAGATCCACACCCGACATAACACCCTGGCTTTTTAAAGAAGGTCGATATTGTAAAGCCTCATCCAGATCGCGGAACTCCGGATCACTATCAACATCATCAAGGGCAGACTTTTTACCAGTTCGTGATCCGGACGAACCCTCAGCATCCTTTAACGATAATGGAATGGAAGAAGTAGCCTCAGCAGCAACTTGTTCAGGTACATCCTGAGGAATAGAAGAAGTTGCTTCTGCAGCAGAAGGCTCGGTCACGTTTTGAGTCACCTCCGGACGAATTGGTTGGGCCGAAGGTGCCACTTGTTTCATAAAAGGAACATCCTCCTCGCCTTGTTCTCCGAAATCAAAATCAAAAACATTCATGTTCGGGACCTTTAAGGCATCAAGAAGAGACATTGCAACACCTGCATCCCCAAAACAAAAAGAAAGTTAGCAAAATAAACAAGTAATGGTGCCGAAGGGGACGTAAAGGGCCGAAACTTACGATCACGCTTTCGGCGAATAATCGGCCAATCCTTATCCCCTTGGGCCCAGGAAAAACTGACGCGACCTAACCAAAGGAAATGCTCAGGAAGGGGACGAATGGGGGATTTATGCTCAATCAGGGCACGGACAAGACTTTCATCATAAACAAAGTCTTCATCAAAGGACATCGTCTGATCCTTGAAATGTCACCTCATATCCTCCGGTAGGCAGCGGTCATCCAGCCAGAAAAAATTGTCTTTCCAATTTTTTAGGCTAGACCGCTCGCCGGAGGATGGGGAAGGGACACCCTTTCGGTGCGCGAACGTATACCAATCTCCGGCCGTTATAAACTCGTAAAAATATCGAAAAACGTTCAGGTCCGGTTTCCGATCTAAGGCTCGGCAAGAAATTTCAAAATGGTTAATACGGCTAAGACCGAAGGGATTAACCTGACAAATATGAACCCTAAAATATTGTAAAACCCTAATCAAGAAACGAGAGAAAGGAACCCTATAATTCGCGAAGTTACAGACGCGAGTATAAAAGGGAAACTTCCCTTGACGGAACGGATATATTGCTTCCCTTTCGGAGGGAAGGACCGGGTAAAGATCTAGGGGAATCCTATAATCTCTAATGAACTTATCCAACTGCCGTTGGGTAAGCACGCTTACGCTCTCCGAAAGATTCTCCTTACCAGGAGCCATAACTTTAAAAAGTAAAAAGAATAAGGACGCACCTTTTTCTTTGAAGAAGAAGAAGAAATTAAAGAGGATAAACAGCAGAGAA
The DNA here is from genome assembly GCA_030545235.1 of Helianthus tuberosus. NCBI lineage: Eukaryota > Viridiplantae > Streptophyta > Magnoliopsida > Asterales > Asteraceae > Helianthus > Helianthus tuberosus. Next base: position 94,263,771 of record CM060426.1, on the reverse strand, counting down.
GATGAAAGAAGAGAGGAGAAAAGGTGAAAATGAAGTGGTAAAAATCAGATTTATAGGAAAAGTAAGTCGGTGGGGTGCCCATCATGTCAACCGTCACTTCCCACGATTCCCAACACGGGTTCCGCTACCGTCACCAGTAGGTGACTGAAGGTCAAGAAAATGAAGGTCACCCACACCATTCAAAATCTGCCACGTCATCAACTCAAGACCACTCCCGCGGCTACACGTCATCCGAGTAGGACAAAAAAGTTTGAAATTATAGTTTGCTAAGTTTTTACAAAGACTTACCAAACTGGGGGACTTGAAGATACATGTCCGAGGCCGGACATGATCCATGGGACGAACAAGACCCCACTTGGACGGACGTCCGAAACCTGTCCGTCCGCACCAAGAACCTCCGAGGACGAACTTTCATTCAAGTGCGTCTGGACGGATGATGTCATCTCAGTTGACTACTATAAATACCCCATCAAGTACAAAGCCAAGTACGATTTTCTGAACCTTCGTCCTTACTTTCTCTCTCTATTTTCTCTCTCTACCAATACTTATCCTCACGCCGGAGGGTGGTCGCAGAGGGGCCCTCCCATCTCTGCGGCGAGCCTAACGGTTTTCTGTTTTGCAGGACTGTTCCTCAAACCTTCTGACAAGATCCAAACCCTCGTTTACAGGCTCCGGCCTAAACACGATTCTTTGGTTCTTCACACATCAATGAGTTATGCTATTTTGATGTGTTAGTTGTCAATAGTTATAGGACTTAGTTGCAATTAACAACCGTTCACACTTGCATGTGAACACACATTATTTATTTTTTAGTCCCTCACTCTCCCTATAAGTAGAGGGGTTATTTACTCTTGTAAACACACATTCAATTAATACAATCTTTTTCCTTTCCATTCCATACCATTCTCTTTACATGGTATCAGAGCTAAAGGTGTTTTAGCTCAAGAATATCCTCGTTCGGGTGACCATTTCTGGCTCTTAGTTTAGAAAGTTCGTAGTATGCTCTGTGGTTGCAGCTTAGTCTGACCTTCCACATCAGAAACGGATTTTCTCTTTCATACCATTTCCGGTCACCACCAGTTCTGTCCGAAAAAAAAAAAAAACCATTCCAGATCCGTTCAAACACACCCATTACTTCAGCTCACATCAAATCTGTTCAAACACCCAAAACCACCACAACCCGTCACCTACTTTTTCAGATCCGTTCTTTTTTTCCGGCGAGTTAACATACATCACCACCACCATCGTGTTCGCGATTGCCCGATCTACAAAACCCCTCAAAACGCGCCGCCGGTGGTTACTGTTCATCGCGAGTACTGTTCATCCGGTACTGTTCATCGTGGTTACTGTTCATCCGGTACTATTCATTGGGGTTACTGTTCATCGGGGTTACTGTTCATCCGATACCGTATTTTTCCAGTTTCGTCGGAATTTGTTTCCGACCATTTCCGTGCAGTCGGTTTTCCGATCTGAGCAACTTTTTTGTTACTGCCTCGTTTTGCGTGCTCGTATTCCAGTTCAGTTTTTCAGTTTTCTGGTTTTTCTGTTTGAATATATTGTTGCAATGGAAGATAAGAGAAATCACAGTATTAGATGCACTAAGGAGGATTATGATTGGCTTCAACGGTTACTTGCCTTCGGGTCACAAAGTCCGCAGACCAACTCGGTATTCCCATGTACGTTGTCTGGCTTTGACCTATCCTGGATTATTGATTCTGGAGCCACTCATCACATGACTGCGAATCAAGAAATTCTCACTAGCCTTCATAAAACCTCTCACCCACCGATTAAACTTGCAGATGGTTCCTCATGCCCCGTACGCGGCATTGGATCCATTCACAACCCAGAAAACCTAAAATTGTCTTCTGTTCTTCTTGTCCCTAACTTCCCTACCAGCCTTTTATCTGTCAGCCAAATTACTAAACAAAATAATTGTTCCGTTACTTTTTATCCTACTCATTGTACCCTCAATGAACTGGGTACCAACCGAGTCATCGGTACTGGTCTTGAATCAGGTGGTCTTTATCGGATGTCCTCATTGTCTCCTCCCGAAGCAAACATCTGTGAGTCTAGTCTCTTTGAAACTCATTGTCGGTTAGGTCATTGATGTGTGTAAAATGCAACATATAAATTACATCAAATGAGGCATAAAACTAACCCTTTTTAAGTACTAATATTGGAAAAAGAGTGTTTTGTCTTCCTTTTGTATTTTCAGGATTAAATGAGCTCAAAAACACAAAAGAAACAAAAAGACAGCTAAATCCAACATAAATACATGGAAAGGAACATAAGTGGATTGCCCGACCCCTCAACGGCATCTTCCCAAGCAAAATAGAGAAGGCAGAAGACTGAACACGCCCCGTGCTCAGCCAGCACGGGGCCGTGCCCAAGAAGCAGCAGAAAAGACAAACCTATAGAAGCTTCTATTGCCCACCACGGGGCCGTGCCCAGTGAACACGGGGGCGTGTCGAAAGTACAGCAGGCGCATTAATTGTAATTGCGAATTACAATTAATGAGGAGAGAGAGTGTCAGACAGGCACGGGGCCGTGCCCAGCCTTCTGTTCAGCCTATAAATAGGAGTGCTTGGTTTCATTTCAACTCATCCCTTGGCACACCACCTCTCTCACACTTCATCCACCACCCACCACCATCACAACACCATCATCCACCACCATCATCCATTGTCCATCGTAGAGTGTGTGAGTCGTCTCGGGATCCAAGATTGATCGTAAGAGTTCTTGACAATCAAGGCCATGTTTGCCTAAGTCTCTTACATCACTTGGTGAAGACAAAGTGTTTAGTATAATACTTTTTATTTCTAATCTTTTGCACTTTTTATTTGGTTTTGTATTAATGAGTTTAATAACTAGTTACTTATGTTGAAGGTGATCTTTCCCTATCGTTTGTCCGTGGTGTCTTGGCATTATTTTACTGTCTATATAAAATAAAGGATTTTCACCATTCATATCTCCACGGTCTATATGGAGGTATGTTGGCTACCTGGTCAGGGGTTAAGGGAACGGTTTGGTAAAGGTCTTGCCATTGTTCAGCGTTTAGAGGTCCTGCAATGGACCTGGGTCAAATTTAGTAGGACCTCCTTCAATACTTCACGGTATTGAATGGCGGGGGTCCAAACTCTTTGATCCCCTCATAAGTTAACTACTATTAATACTATAACCCGGCTATTTAGGACTGTATCCCTGCTGACTCAGACTACTTAGCCGAGGGTAACGTCACCGCCAAAAGCGGGGCCTACCATAATACTGCATTAATAAACTTAATTCATTATCTTCCAATAATCCACCCTTTTAGGATTGTATCCTTGCTGACTCAAACTACTAGGGTGAGGGTAACGTCACCTTCAAAAGAGGGGCCTACTACAATAACTAAGATAATCTCTTAATTATGTGCAAAAGTGCGGAAATAATCAAAGGTTATACTAGATACGAGTCGGAACCAAGTGATTCATCTTGTCTATCTGTTTTTCTTTTATTTTTATTTTCAGCATTTTAGTTAGTTTTAATTTTTCTTAGTTTAAAACCTTTTTCTAAAATTTTTATTTTGATTAGACGTTGAGGATAAACCGGTACTAAAAGCTCTTGTGTCCTTGGACGACCTCGGTATCTTACCAACGCTATACTACGCTCACGATGGGTGCACTTGCCCATATGTGTGTTTAGTGTTAGTAAAATATCGTGTTTTATAAATTTAAAACTTGGCTAAAAATAAGTGTTAAAAAGGGCTTAAAATATACACCTAATATATACGACACTTAAACGCGCATCAAGTTTTTGGCGCCGTTGCCGGGGACACAAGGATTTTAAGAAAGCTTAAAATCTACGGCCTAATCAGTTTTTCAAAACCTTTTTAAAAGCGCGCACATTTTTCTGCATTTTAGTTTAGTTTTGCATTTACAGTAACCTGTACACGGGGCCGTGTTCACTGAACACGGGGCCGTGCTGCAGATTTTTCACAAACACCCAGTAACAAAAGCTTGAACACGGGCCGTGCTCACTGAACACGCCCCCGTGCTCAACGAAATCAGTAAATTTAATTAAAACGCCCAGATACAGATCCTGAACACGGGGCCGTGCTCACTGAACACGGGGCCGTGTCCAGTCTCTGTTTCCGTTTTTCTTTTTGTTTTCTGATCTCGAGACTTGGTTGTGGTCTGCTGAGTGATTCTTATGGATCAATACTCAGGAGGTTACAACTACACCTATGATGAGGATGATTATAGGGGTAATTATTGCACTAATTGTCGTAATGCACGCTCGGTTCAAAATAATCACTCATATCAACCATCCAATTCATACACCTACTATGAGGAGCCCAGGTACGAGCCATTAACTTCATACACATCCTATGAAGACCAAAGGTATGAACCTCCTCCCTCATACTCATATTTTGATGAACCAAGGTATGAACCCTCATACTCATACTTTGAGGAACCAAGATATGAGCCACCACCTTCATATGCTTATTATGAGGAACCATGGCGTGAACAACCCACCTCATATGAGTATTATGAAGAACAAAATTACGAACCTTATCCATCATATGCTTACAATGAAGAACAATGGTGTGAACCATCAACTTCATATGGGTATTATGAGGAACAAAGGGTCGAACAACCGGATTCAAGCTTAGAAAATACCGATTCTTTTTATATAACCGAAGTGACCGATAGGATATTAGAACATATTAGAGTTATCGATCGATGTATAAAAGAAGCTCGCGCAAGGGAAGAGGAGTCCCGCGCAAGAGAAGAATTAAAAAAGGAAGAGATAACTAAAAGTGTAAAAATGGAAGAACAAATAAGTGAAAAACCTACACATGAGTTAAACAACGAAAAAGGTGAGTCCGACAACGTTAAAATTCAAGAAGAGTCTAATTTTGAAGAAATTAATCTCTTGTCACCTTCTTTCGAAAATCATTGTTTAGTACCCACTCATGCTAAGTTTTTAAAAGAGTTAAACACTAACACTAAAATTGACGAAACGGTAAGTGTTAAGTTAACTAATGATCAAACTACACTAATAAAAGAAGACCCATTTGAAATTAACATTACACCGGTTCCATGTTTCTTTCAAAATTCGTTTATTAGTAATGTCACAATCGATAAAGATCTTTGTGTTAACATAATGCCTAACTACATTTTCGAAAAATTGAGTATTAGTGATTTTTCTCCACTTCAAATACCCATTTTTCTATCCAATCGGAAAGTAATAAAATCAATCGGTATAGTTGAAGACGTCTTGGTTCAAACAAATCAAATAGTAATCCCGAATGACTTTGTCATCCTCGATGACGCTCCTCTAGTGTTGGGACGACCATTTGTAAAAACTCACGAAGCTTTGAAAAACCGGAAGTTCAACAATCTACCTCTTCAATTAGGGGCATTTAAAAGAAGTGTCGATCTCGAACGATCAATGAAATATCCATTCGGCAATAATGACCCCCTAATTGAAGATGAAGATGAACCACCCGATACAAGTGAAGAGATTGACCACTTTGTTGAAGAAGAGGTCGCCATAGAACAAACTTTTAAAGTTCTTGATCGAAATGAGCAACCAAATAAGGAGTTTCCCAAAGACCCACCACTTAAGCTCAAAGAACTTCCAAAAGGTTTGGAATATGCTTTTCTAGACAAGGATGGTAACTTACCTGTAATTATTTCGTCTAAATTAGATAACTTAGAAAAGGAAAAATTAATTAATCTTTTGAAAAAACACAAAAACGCAATAGCTTGGAAACTTGTAGACATAAAAGGAATTAGTCCTTCTATGTGCACACACAAAATTTTGATGAATGATGACTACAAATCGGTCATACAACCACAACGTCGAGTAAATCCAAATGTTCAAGAAGTGGTTAAAAACGAAGTCATCAAGCTACTTGACGCCGGACTTATCTATCCTATCTCAGATAGTCCTTGGGTGAGTCCCGTCCAAGTAGTTCCAAAGAAAGGAGGTATGACGGTAATAACTAACGAAAAGAATGAACTAATACCAACGAGAACCGTCACAGGATGGAGAGTATGTATAGATTATAGACGATTAAATGAAGCAACAAGAAAGGATCATTTTCCTTTACCCTTCATTGATCAAATGTTAGAAAGATTATCCGGTCATAAATTTTACTGTTTCTTGGATGGTTTTTCAGGTTACTTTCAAATCCCGATAGCACCCGAAGACCAAGAAAATACAACTTTCACATGTCCCTATGGAACTTTTGCTTATCGACGCATGCCGTTTGGTCTATGTAATGCCCTAGCAACATTCCAACGTTGCATGGTAGCCATTTTCCATGACATGATAGAAAAGACAATGGAAGTCTTTATGGACGACTTTTCTATCTTTGGGGATTCATATGACCAATGCCTCGATAACCTTGAACGAATGCTATCCCGATGTGAGGAAACTAACCTCGCCCTTAATTGGGAAAAATGCCATTTCATGGTAACGGAGGGAATAGTACTCGGTCACAAAATCTCAAGCGAAGGAATGGAGGTGGATCGAGCCAAAATAGATACCATTTCCAGATTACCACCTCCATCCTCCGTACGAGCTATCAGAAGTTTCCTAGGGCATGCCGGATTTTATAGACGATTTATCAAAGACTTTTCAAAAATCTCAAGGCCTCTAACGAAGTTACTTGAAAAAGATGCTCCTTTCATCTTTGACAAGGATTGCAATCAAGCATTTCTAACCCTAAAGGAAATGTTAGTCAACGCACCTATCATGATAGCACCTGATTGGAAATTTCCTTTCGAAATCATGTGTGATGCCAGTGACTTTGCAGTTGGAGCTGTTTTGGGACAAAGAAAAGAAAAGCATTTCCACCCAATCTATTATGCTAGTAAAACACTTAATGATGCACAAGAAAATTACGCAACAACTGAAAAAGAATTACTAGCTGTGGTATTTGCTTTTGATAAATTTCGTTCTTATCTTGTTCTTTCTAAAACTATAGTCTATACAGACCATGCAGCCATTCGATATCTCTTCAAGAAGCAAGACACAAAACCACGTTTGATTAGGTGGATTCTACTCCTCCAAGAGTTTGACATTGAAATCAAGGACAAAAGAGGAGCAGAAAATACCGCAGCAGATCATCTTTCACGCTTAGAAGACCCAGCTTTAGAGGCAACCAGGGACGAGCAAATCAACGAAAAATTTCCAACTGAATCCCTGGAAATGGTGGAATACAAGGAAGAACCATGGTACGCCGACTATGCTAACTACCTAGCTAGCGGTATAGTCGCAAAAGGATGGCCACATCATCAAAGAAAAAAATTCTTTGCCAATGTGAAACACTACTTTTGGGAAGATCCATATCTTTTCAAAATGTGTGCTGACCAACTCGTCAGACGATGCGTACATGGTAGTGAAGCACGAAGAATTCTCCGCCATTGTCATGTAGGTCCATACGGAGGACATCATGGTGCTGCTAGTACCGCACGAAAGAGAACAGGTAATATTTCTTCCAAAAACGAAATGCCACAAAATGGCATTCTTGTTTGTGAAATTTTTGATGTGTGGGGACTCGACTTTATGGGACCCTTCCCACCATCGAAAGGAAACAAATATATACTTGTGGCGGTAGATTACTTGTCTAAATGGGCCGAGGCCGAGGCACTTCCAACAAATGATGGAAGAGTTGTGGTAAGATTTCTGAAAAAATTATTCTCTCATTTTGGCACACCTAAAGCTTTAATAAGTGATAGAGGTACCCATTTTTGCAACCATCAACTTGAAAAAATCTTAACAAGATATGGGGTCTATCACCGGGTTTCAACAGCATATCACCCTCAAACAAACGGACAAGCCGAAGTGACTAATAGAGGTTTAAAACGAATACTCGAAAAAACCGTAGGGTTAAATAAAAAGGAATGGGCTGATAAATTAGATGATGCTTTATGGGCTTTTCGAACTGCTTATAAAACAACAATAGGTACAACCCCATATAAGCTAGTTTATGGAAAAAGTTGTCATTTGCCAGTAGAAATTGCACACAAAGCCTACTGGGCAATCAAAAATGTAAACTTAGATTTAGAATTTGCTGGTAAAAATCGATTTTGTCAATTAAATGAATTAGACGAGCTTAGGAATTATGCATACTCAAACTCTGAAATTTATAAGGAAAGAATGAAAAATTTGCATGACAAACATATTAAACCTAATGAATTTCGGGTAGGGGATCTAGTTCTTTTGTTTAATTCACGACTTCGATTGTTTCCTGGTAAATTAAAGTCTAGGTGGTCAGGACCTTTTTCCATCACCCATATTTTTCCACACGGTGCAGTAGAAATTAAATCTCGAAATGGGCCACCATTTAAGGTCAATGGCCAACGGCTGAAACTCTATCAAGGATTCATTGAGGATGAGGAAGAAGAGATCTCGCTTCAAACGGTGGAAGAATAAAAACATCATGCCTGGTAAGTTACGAACGATTGAGACGACAAAATAAAGCGGTAAGTTTTCTAACTATAGCTTATGGGAAAAAGGGGCATTCACACGAGCACTAAAAAAAAAAAAAAAAAACCTGCTCGACACGAGGCCGTGTCCGCTGGACACGGGGCCGTGTTCGCGCTGCAGACGGGATAAAACCCCTTTTTCAAAACAGTTTCTTCATTCCACACGCCCCGTTTCCCCACAAAAGCTCTGGTTCCAGGCGATTTTTCGCAAAATTTCGACGTCTCCTATCTATCTAACAACGTCAAGGTATGATTCTATCATTATTTGTTGTTAAATTAGTTACTTGCATGTAGTTAAAACACCACAAATTTGGGGAAAAATCTAGGGTTCTTGAAGTTCATCCGGATCGAATCTCAAATTTTTGCCTAAATCTATTTGCATTTAGTTAGATTAGTGTTAAGGAAAGTAAATACACTTGTATTGTTCATAGATTCAACCGATTTCTCACAAAAACCCCAAACCCTTGTTCTTGAACCGAAAAAGATAAAATTGATAGGGTAAACGGGATATTTTGGGAAAAACGGCACTTATGGTTTCATTTTCGGGGGAAACCGCACCTATTGGACCAAAAATTTTCAAGTTTTCGAAATCGGGTCGAAAAATGGGATTTTTGAGTAACAGACCTCTGGACACGGGGCCGTGTCCGCTGAACACGGGGTCGTGTCCAGGCCGCTGTTTGCAGTTTTGTCCGAAAATATTTCTGTTTCATGCTAACTTTTGGTGTATTCTTACAGATGGCCAGAAAGTTCACAAGATTCAACGCCAATGAGCTAGATGCAAGAGCTCGATACGAGCTTCTTCAAACAAGGCCGGAAGAATACCCGAGGCAAGCTTGCACAGAGTTGCTGACCATGGTGAATCAAATTGACCGTTTCAATAACATCGTCACGGGACCACTCAGAGTCACCCTAACAACTCGACTCCGTTCCGTTCATGAATGCACCTTAGAATTTTATAGCACCTTTGCATTCACTTCAAGGTGCGACCCGTTCGACAATGACGGGGTGTCATTCGGATGTGGCGGAACGAGGTACTCAATCTCTATGGCACAATTTGGGTCAATTATCGGGTTGTATGCGGAAGAGGATGCGGGAAACGAAGAAAATACTGGGGGATTGAGAGAGATCGAAGACAACGAACGCCAAGCCATGTGGGCTCAGATTGGAGAAGGATTTTACAATCCGAGCAGCACTAAGAGTACAAAGCTGAGGGATCCGCTCTACAGATACATCCATAGGCTCCTCGGCTATTCTCTTAGCCAAAGGCATGAAAGTAGTGGCGTCGTTGGGTTAAGAGATTTGCTTGTCCTCCACTGCATCCACAACCGCAGGCCGCTCGATGTTCCGTTCCTCATGCTCCGAAACATGCATCACAACCGCCTTGCTAGTGCACCGACTCCTATTTTCTTTGGGGGATGGGTGTACCGTCTATTCAAGCACTTCGCTCACATACCTAGGGCATTTTAGAGAAGCCCATGGTCGGGACGAGTTGACTACCACATTTGCCGAGCCATGAACTTACTTTATGAGGCGGAAGACGGAACGGTAAGCTTCCAAAGGACGCAAGGTTATGCATGGAACCCGCAGGAGGCCCTAGTTCTTCGCGCACCACCTCCCCACTACCAATATCAACCCCATGGCGATCCGGGTCAATCCTCCTCACAAGGAGGCGGTTTTCCTAATTTTCAAAGTTTACATGATCTTATGCAGGAAAACCTTATGTGTACCAGGAACACCTACAACCTCGCCAACAACACATACCAACGGGTCGGAGCTATTGAACGCAACATCAATGATATACAAGACGATATCAGAAGCATCCGAGAGTATATGGCGGGGCATGGGGATGTGGGTGATGATAGCGATGAAGACATGGAGTAGGGAGTTTGGAGGAGCAAGACCAGGTTGATGGCAAGCCCACAGGTTTAAGTCCCTTTTTAATCTTGAACAATTGGTGGCATGCGTGCCAAATGTTGAACAATTTACTTTCCTTGACTTCTTTTATTTTTCGTTTTATTTTTCTTTTTCTACTTTATGCTTGGAACAATTAACTATGGTAATGTAGGATGTTTGTGTTACTTGGTGTGGTATTAAGTGATGAAACAGGTACAAACCGAGGCTTGGAATGATAAGCCTCAGCACTTATAGGACCAGGATGGAAAAGACGGGGGAAGAAACCTGTTTTTCAGGCTTACAGACTGTCCACACGGGGACGTGTCCAGCCAACACGCCCCCGTGCTCACCTCCCAGACCTGCTGTTGGGTTACTGACCTGCAGATTTTTGTCAGACACGGGGTCGTGTCCACCCAACACGCACCCGTGTTCACCTTCTGTAAGTTCTCGTTACTGGCACCTGAACACGGGGTCGTGCCCACTCAACACGGGGTCGTGTCCAGGCTGCCAGTAACACAAAATTTTTGCTTTTTACACCTTTTTACACATCTAATCAACCTAAAAATTTATTTTTGGGACACATTGAGGACAATGTGTAATTTAAGTGTGGGGGGGATGCTAAAACCTTGAAATTTTGCAAGTCCTAAATACAAGCCTTACACAAAACTTTGTTGGAACCGCTAATCACCCCAATTTTTTTTCAAAAAATTCATTTTTCTTACTTGTCTAGGTTTAACTCGGGAAATTCAAGTTCTCAAAAAGGTTATATTTTTACGAATTTACAACCGATAGCGTAGTGATAAAAAGAACCAACATAAGAAAATTATGAAAAGGCATGACAAACTTAGTTAAAATTTGATTATATATACTTGATCACATAAAAACTCATTCCCACAAAAGTGAGTTTTGAGCCTTTATTGAGCATACAATTACATATCATTAGACTAAATGCTCATTTTTCGTTTCTTGTGTGAATAGCCGCTTGGTTCTTACGACTCTAGAACTTGCCATGACGATACATTCCCGGTCCTTATCAACTTAAACCCGAGTAAGTAAATGATGGAGGCATTAGGACTAACCCTTTTTATTTCTACACCATTATTTTTCTTTTTCTTTTACCACCTACCCAAAAAATCCCCCTAGTTAACCCCTTTGAGCCTAAACCTTTTCATTTCATCACCCAAACCAAAAACCCTTTTACCCACCAAAACCTTTTTATTTTTAACCCTTTGTTTTAGTAACAAGTTCGGTTTTTCGTAAGTTCGTTCAAAAAAAAAATATGTGTGTTGATGATGAAGCAAAAAGAAAATAAACAAACAAGTTCATCAAGAAATAACTTTGTTTGAATAAAAGCTTCATCAAAATAAAAAGTTACAAAAAAAAAAATAGAAAGTCTTACGAAAACAGACACTTGTTACGCTTTTCGCCCTTTTTCTACTAACCACTAACCACTATCCCAACTACCTACCTTTAACCCAAGCCTAACCCTTAACCCACAAAGTCCTCTTGATATTTACAAAGGTATAAAAGTTAAAAAGGAGGAGGATTGATTGCTTGGCAAGCTTATGGTAGGAATAAGTTCCATGCCGCTCTCGAGTGATTCACTAAAAATACACCTTCGGCCGAGTGTGAGTGATTTCTCCCGCGAGGTATGTGAACTTATATATAAATGGAATTTTAAAAAGGCATGTTATGCCCAAATAAGTAATTTCTCCTATGAAACGTTCTAAATAAATCATTACGAATAGGATTGTAAATAGATAAAAATAAAACCCAAAAGGATCTTGGATTCCCAACACTCTACGACAAGCCAAAAACCTTCTCTTCTACCCATTCCATTTGGGAGTGTAAGCCACATATTAAAGAGTTTTGCTTGAGGACAAGCAAAAGTTCAAGTGTGGGGGTATTTGATGTGTGTAAAATGCAACATATAAATTACATCAAATGAGGCATAAAACTAACCCTTTTTAAGTACTAATATTGGAAAAAGAGTGTTTTTGTCTTCCTTTTGTATTTTCAGGATTAAATGAGCTCAAAAACACAAAAGAAACAAAAGACAGCTAAATCCAACATAAATACAAGGAAAGGAACATAAGTGGATTGCCCGACCCCTCAACGGCATCTTCCCAAGCAAAATAGAGAAGGCAGAAGACTGAACACGCCCCGTGCTCAGCCAGCACGGGGCCGTGCCCAAGAAGCAGCAGAAAAGACAAACCTATAGAAGCTTCTATTGCCCACCACGCGGCCGTGCCCAGTGAACACGGGGGCGTGTCGAAAGTACAGCAGGCGCATTAATTGTAATTGCGAATTACAATTAATGAGGAGAGAGAGTGTCAGACAGGCACGGGGCCGTGCCCAGCGGACACAGGGCTGTGCCCAGCCTTCTGTTCAGCCTATAAATAGGAGTGCTTGGTTTCATTTCAACTCATCCCTTGGCACACCACCTCTCTCACACTTCATCCACCACCCACCACCATCACAACACCATCATCCACCACCATCATCCATTGTCCATCGTAGAGTGTGTGAGTCGTCTCGGGATCCAAGATTGATCGTAAGAGTTCTTGACAATCAAGGCCATGTTTGCCTAAGTCTCTTACATCACTTGGTGAAGACAAAGTGTTTAGTATAATACTTTTTATTTCTAATCTTTTGCACTTTTTATTTGGTTTTGTATTAATGACTTTAATAACTAGTTACTTATGTTGAAGGTGATCTTTCCTTATCGTTTGTCCGTGGTGTCTTGGCATTATTTTACTGTCTATATAAAATAAAGGATTTTCACCATTCATATCTCCACGGTCTATATGGAGGTATGTTGGCTACCTGGTCGGGGGTTAAGGGAACGGTTTGGTAAAGGTCTTGCCATTGTTCAGCGTTTAGAGGTCCTGCAATGGACCTGGGTCAAATTTAGTAGGACCTCCTTCAATACTTCACGGTATTGGATGGCGGGGGTCCAAACTCTTTGATCCCCTCATAAGTTAACTACTATTAATACTATAACCCGGCTATTTAGGACTGTATCCCTGCTGACTCAGACTACTTAGCCGAGGGTAACGTCACCGCCAAAAGCGGGGCCTACCATAATACTGCATTAATAACTTAATTCATTATCTTCCAATAATCCACCCTTTTAGGATTGTATCCTTGCTGACTCAAACTACTGGGGTGAGGGTAACGTCACCTTCAAAAGAAGGGTCTACTACAATAACTAAGATAATCTCTTAATTATGTGCAAAAGTGCGGAAATAATCAAAGGTTATACTAAATACGAGTCGGAACCAAGTGATTCATCTTGTCTATCTGTTTTTCTTTTATTTTTATTTTCAGCATTTTAGTTAGTTTTTATTTTTCTTAGTTTAAAACTTTTTTCTAAAATTTTTATTTTGATTAGACATTGAGGATAAACCGGTACTAAAAGCTCTTGTGTCCTTGGACGACCTCGGTATCTTACCAACGCTATACTACGCTCACGATGGGTGCACTTGCCCATATGTGTGTTTAGTGTTAGTAAAATATCGTGTTTTATAAATTTAAAACTTGGCTAAAAATAAGTGTTAAAAAGGGCTTAAAATATACACCTAATATATAGGACACTTAAACGCGCATCAGTCATCCCTCTGTATCCGTCCTAAGGCAAATGAGACCTGGCATCTCTATTCCCGATAACTTCCATTGTGAGTCATGTCAGCTTGGTAAGCATACTCGACGTCCTTACCCCCCAAAAGTGTCAAGCCGAAGCATTTCCATTTTTGAACTTGTACACTCTGACGTATGGGGTCCATGTCCAGTTAAGACTCCATTGGGCTTTCAATATTTTGTTACCTTCATTGATGACTATTCTCGTGCTACATGGGTTTACCTATTGAAATCCCATAGTGAAATCAACTCAATCTTTCATGAATTCCATGCATATGTCAAAACCCAGTTCAAAACATCCATCCAAACCTTACGCACCGATAATGCTAAAGAATATCTGTCCACCGATTTCTCTACATATCTCAAATCACAAGGTATTATTCATGAGACTTCTTGCGCATATACATCTCAACAGAATGGTGTTGCTGAACGCAAGAACCGCCATCTGTTGGATGTTACTCGCACACTCATGATTCATTCTCATGTTCCTCGTCACTTTTGGGGTGATGCTGTTCTTACTGCGACTTATCTGATTAATCGTATGCCATCGTCTGTTCTTCATGGTCAAACCCCGTTCTCTGTTTTATTTCCTAGAGGAACTCCATTTCCTCTTGAGCCCCAAACTTTTGGATGTGTAGCTTATGTCCATGATCATCGTCCCGGAGTCCCTAAAATCGACCCTCGAGCCATTCGTTGTGTCTTTGTTGGTTACTCGCGTGTCCAGAAAGGTTATCGGTGTTATAGTCCTTCCCTTCGCCGATACTTTACCAGTGCTGACGTCACTTTTGATCCGTTGCGTCCTTTCTTTCCAGAATCTTCCATTACAGTTTCTGATCTGTTTCCCGATCCTGATATACCTGAGTCTCACATCATCCCCACCTTTCCTATAACTCCTGTTCCATCTGTCCCTCAGGTCTCAGACACCACAACCCAGGGTCCTACTGCTGAGGACCTACCAACCGATCCCCCGCCATTACTCTTTACATATGCTCGGCGAGGAAAGGATCACACGTCAGCAACCATTGATCCCCAACCTACCCATACCTCTGGTACATCCGTTCAACCTGCCATGACTGAACCAGATACTCCCTTGCCAGTTCCTACCCATACTACCTCGGATATCCTTTCGGATACTCCTGCTTATGACCCTCCAGGTGCCCCATATCCCGATATACCTATTGCCTTCCGCAAAGAACCCAGACGCTCCACTCGTTATCCCATTCAGGATTACGTTGCCTACGCTCATCTCTCTACTGAGTCTCATGCCTTTACCACTTCCCTGGATTCCTACCCGATTCCCAAGAATGTGATGACAGCTCTGGCTCACCCAGGATGGCGTCAAGCCATGGAAGACGAGATTGGGGCCTTACGGGCCAATCAGACTTGGGATCTTGAACCGCTTCCTCCTGGTAAGCGTGTTGTTGGTTGTCGTTGGGTCTTCACAGTTAAACTCAACCCTGATGGTTCTCTGCATCGTCTAAAAGCTCGTTTGGTTGCTAAAGGTTACTCTCAGGCTTATGGTATTGATTATGACGAGACTTTTTCCCCAGTTGCCAAAATGCCATCTGTGCGTATTTGTATTGCTCTTGCTGCCATTCATCATTGGCCGCTCTACCAGCTTGATGTCAAGAACGCCTTTCTCAATGGTGTTCTTGAGGAGGAGGTTTATATGGAGCAGCCACCAGGGTTCATTGTTCAGGAGGAGGCCTCAAAAGTATGCAGACTACGTCGGTCCCTATATGGTCTTAAACAGTCTCCAAGGGCATGGTTTGGTCGTTTCTCTAATGTTTTGGGAGAATTTGGAATGGTTCGTAGTACATATGATCACTCTGTATTCTTTAGACATCATCAGGGACGAAGGATCCTCTTAGTTGTTTATGTGGATGATATCATAATCACAGGGGACGATGAAGAAGGAATTACCAAGCTCAAACAGTTTCTTCATTCTCAGTTTCAGATTAGTGACTTAGGTCGGCTACGGTACTTCCTTGGCATAGAAGTATCACGTTCTCCACAGGGAATACTTCTCTGTCAACGAAAGTATGTTCTTGATATGCTAACTGAGTGTGGCTTGCTGGGTTGCAAACCTGTTGACAGTCCTATGCTTTCTACAAGGAAGCTTCTTCCAGAGGACGGAAGCCCAATGAAAGATCCTGAGCGATACAGACGATTGGTCGGAAAACTCAACTACTTAACTGTCACCCGACCAGATATCTCCTTTGCCGTCAGTGTCCTAAGTCAGTTCATGGCTACTCCGTACACGGGACACTGGGATGCTGCTCTTCGTGTCTTAAGGTATCTCAAAACCACACCAGGTCTAGGGATCTTATATTCTGATCAAGGTCATTGCCGTGTGGGTGCTTTTACAGAAGAAGGAGATGGTCGTATATCTGGATTTTCAGACGCAGACTGGGCAGGTTGTCCTATTTCTCGCCGATCCACCACTGGGTATTGTGTTTTCGTTGGAGGAAATCTTGTGTCCTGGAAGAGTAAGAAGCAACATACTGTATCCAGATCAAGTGCCGAAGCAGAATACAGAGCCATGGCAGATGTAACATCAGAGATGATATGGGTTCGCCGTCTCCTTAGAGAACTCGGGGTTATCTCTGATGACTTGATGCGATTATATTGTGATAATCAATCAGCTATACATATAGCCAAAAATCAAGTATTCCATGAGAGAACTAAACACATTGAGGTTGATTGTCACCTAATCAGAGATCGGATAGTCGGCACTCAAAAGGATCCTCCATCCATCCAGCCAATTCATGTTAAAACAGAATTCCAACTAGCGGATATCTTCACAAAACCACTCCGAAAGACTCAAATAGACTTCATATGTAACAAGTTGGGCATGATTAACATCTATGCTCCAACTTGAGGAGGAGTGTTAGTTGTCAATAGTTATAGGACTTAGTTGCAATTAACAACCGTTCACACTTGCATGTGAACACACATTATTTATTTTTTAGTCCCTCACTCTCCCTATAAGTAGAGGGATTATTTACTCTTGTAAACACACATTCAATTAATATTCTTTTTCCATTCCATACCATTCTCTTTACATGATGCAAGACAACGAGCAGAACGAACTTGAAGCTCAATTGTTCAACCAGTGGCGAAGCTTGAAAAAAAAGTTCGGGGGGTCGGAAGGTAACGGACCTAAAAAAAATTTTATCGCGTAGTTTGGAGGTGTATGTTTGGGTCGGGTCTGGTCAAACATTAATATCAAATAAAAAACGTTCTCAAACATTAAAAAAAAGTTATCATTTTATTCTTCACCATAGCATAATCTAATAACAAAACAAGTTAGCAAATCACCCTAAATTTCAAACTCTAATTTCTATCTAAATCAAATCACAGTAAGATTAAATTCCGACCAATTTCACCCTTAATTTCAGCCTAAATCACATAAATTGTAGCCCTAAATTAAACCTAAAAATAAAAAACACATATCTTTAACTTTATGAAGATTGAAGATGTCGAACAAGAGTAAAGAACACAACAACAAGCAGCGTTTTGGCTTTTTTCTCTAACAAGAAGCTGAAGTCGAACAGTTCTGGAACCTGCGTTTTTCCCCCCTTCTGCAGTTCTGGCTTGTGGCTTCTGTTCTTCCGATCGATGTCCCAAAGTAAACGAATTTGGGTTTTTTTCTTTGATAGGGTAGGCTTTTAAGTTGGGCTATATAATGATTTGATTTGGGTTATATAATATACATTCTAGTATTCTACCAAATATAATGATTTGGGCTATAATATTTGGGCTAATTAAATACTTTATTTGGGCTATATAAATAAAAAAAATTTAAAACCGGGGAGTCGAAAACGTATATACCTATATTTTTTTTATAAAACCGAGGGGTCGAAAATGTATATACCTACAAAATCCTATACGAAACGTACATATATAACACTACTGACCGAAAAGTTCGGGGGGTCGGGCGCCCCTCCCCGCCCCTTAAATCCTGCGCCCCTGTGTTCAACAAGGGAAGGAGATGCACTTTTGACATGAAATGAAGTCTTCTTCATATCTAATAAAGGGGAAAAACCTGGGCAATGGAGTAATTTAGAATTCTTGGTGTAAAGTAATAGAACATTTGCCGTTCAAAAGAAATCTAATAAAGGGAAATTCATGTGACATTTTGACTAATTATATTATCAAAAAATCAATTGACCATTTCATTTTTTAATATTTATCAATTTGACCATTTCATTTTTTAAAATGAATTTGACCATTACAAAATCTCAAGATTAAAATTTAGATCGTGGAAAAAAAAAAAAAATATTTAATATTTATCAATTTGACCATTACAAAATCTCTTAATTAAAGGATACCCTTTAATTCTCGACACACAGACCATTTTTACGCAAAACTTAAACTTCATTTTTCATCATCTAAACATTGGCAAAAAGCCTATTGCTTTTGTGCCGGAGACCCATAACACATTGACACGTGTCATAAGTGACGCAAAACTTGCCATATACGCACCATCTGTGTCATCTTAATATGCTACACTTTTTAATGGGATGTAATTAAACATAAGTACATAAGACCAAAGGGTACGGGGCTCGGCACCGGGCCGTCACCCCCTTTTTGGGCCGTCGCACACCGCCCCCAAGGGGCCGTCTCGTCACTTCCGGCGGAAAAGAAACGTTGGAGACGGGGCTAATTTTTGAATGGGTGGGCCCCCCTAACGGTAACTTGCATCATTTATTAAAAAAAAAAAAAAATTCACCCCACCACTATAAATTAAACCACTTTTCACCCCACTTTTTTTACCAAATACTTCCACTTTTCTCCCAATTTTATAAAAAATCCTCTCCCAACCTTAAAAAAATTATGGATCCCTACAACCCAAATAATCCCAACTCAAGTTCACACCCGTTTTCGTCACCCGGCTACACACCCGTAATGGACAACTCTTTTGCGGGTTACCAACAAATGCCCAACGCTTTCAACCAACGATCAACCAAAATGGAAGGGAACTCGAAATGAGGTTGGCAAGTTGTAAAGGATCAACCAAAATGGAAGGGAACTCGAAATGAGGTTGCAAGCACGAAACGAGCAACGAAACGGTCTAAAACTTCCGAGTCAGGAAGTTATAGCGTTGGAGGCTCAACCGGTCGTTGCCAAATAAATATCAACGACGAGCCCGACTATGAGGAGGAGCCGATTGAAGATGGAGAACGTCCCCCAGGAAGGGACAAAAGTAAAAAGATAGCGGCTGAAAAAAAGAAACAAGCCGCATCAGGAAGTGGTGGTGGTTCGAAGTTGGAAGGTATTATGGCCGAGTTGAAAGCATTCAACCAAACCTTTACCGAGACGCAAACCGAGAAGGTAAAGATGAAAAAAAACTAGCCGAGGAGAAGCAACAAGAAGCGCAGGAGTTGGAGGAATGGAAAATAATGACAACCGACCTTAGCGAATATCCACCGGAAGACCGTCTCATTTTACAAATGATGAAGGAAAAAATGGAGTGGGGGAGTGTAGTTTTTTTAAATGTAACTTTAGGTTTTTATTAAGTGTGTTTTTTTATTTAAATGTAACTTTAGGTTGTTGTTTTTTTTATGTTTTATTTAAATGTAACTTTTTTATTTTTATTTACTTTGTTTTTATTAATTAATTAAATCAAATAAATAATAATAAAAAATAGAGGAGGAGCATCCATCACACCCTTGGGTAGTCTCCAAGAGGATGCTCCTCCACCAAAGCTTATGTGGCGCCTATGTGGCGGATAGTCTCTTTGGAGACTATCCTCCCCATACCTTATGGTCTAACAGTCAAATTGACAAATCATAAAAGAAAAGTTCAATGGTTATATGGAGGATAAAAAGTTTATTCAAACCGGGATTGTCGTCATTTTCCCTTAAGAAACCTATGCATATATAAAAAGGTCAAAAAAAGAAGAGTAAATTACAAAGTTCGTCCTTTATGTATGTCATAAATTACAAAGTATGTCCTTTATCTTTAATAAGCTCAGAAAACATACTCAATGTTTGTAAATCCTTACAAGTTATGTCCTTTAGTCATAACACAATTAGTTTTCATGGTTAAAGTTGACTAAGTCAACCCCACATAAGGGTATTTTAGTCATTTTATCCTAAATATTATAATAAATAATCATTAAACCAATAAATAAAACAAATTTAGAATTATATATGTGTATATATACAGATGTCTTCTCCCTCTCTCTCTTTCTAATTAACCTACCCCCACAACCACAACCCACCTGCCACCACCACCGCCACCGCCACCACCGATCTGCCACCACCACCACTTCACCTGCCACCGACGAGTCCCTGTTAAACGCACATCATCTACCGTACTTTCTTCTTAATTATCTTCTCCACAAAACCAGTTTAAATCAAATTAGAGCATCATCGTAACCATGTCGCAAACAACAATCCTCAATCACCAAATCTGAAATCAAATAACTTGCTTTTCTTTCGCTCTACTTTATCACAGAAATAACGACACTCAACTCAACTGTAACCTGCAACTCATCGGAGTTTGTGGCAGCTTTCCATCGTGGTGTGATCAGAGACTGAGTTGCAGGTTGATGTCTCGTTTCAGTCGAAGATGAGGGTGATTTGTTGAGGTGACGAGATCTGTATGTTTGTGATATTAAATTCGAAAATCAATTGTTGATTTGGTTCAGTTGCGATGGTAAAAAGTATTGTTACAATTGTTGATTTGGTTCATATTCGAAAATCATACCACCTGCAGATCGCCCACCCCTGGTTCTCTCTCTCTCTAACTATCATACCACCACCCATCGCCCATCTCTCTGAAAAAACAATTAAAACCCTAAACCAAATAGCATCCGTATCGCCCATCTCTCTGAAAAAAATCATCAAACACCTAATACGCAACCCAATTTCTCAAACAAAAACAACATACCTCACAAGAACCCCATTCAAACTTCTTGTTTCTTGAAGATTTCTGAGCAGCAACAGGGGTGGGCGATCTGCAATGAGAACTGAAAGTTAGAGAGAGAGAGAACCAGGGGTGGGCGATATGCAGTGAAGTGGTGGTGGTGGTAGGTGGGTGGTGGTGGCGGTGGAAGCGGCGGCGGCAGGTGGGTCGTGGTGGTGGAAGGTGGGTCGTGGTGGTGGTTTGGAGCAGAGTAAACTTGCAGGTGAAGTGGTGGTGGTGGTAGATCGGTGGTGGTGGCGGTGGCGGTGGCGGTGGCAGGTGGGTTGTGGTTGTGGGGGTAGGTTAATTAGAAAGAGAGAGAGGGAGAAGACATCTGTATATATACACATATATAATTCTAAATTTGTTTTATTTATTGGTTTAATGATTATTTATTATAATATTTAGGATAAAATGACTAAAATACCCTTATGTGGGGTTGACTTAGTCAACTTTAACCATGAAAACTAATTGTGTTATGACTAAAGGACATAACTTGTAAGGATTTACAAACATTGAGTATGTTTTCTGAGCTTATTAAAGATAAAGGACATACTTTGTAATTTATGACATACATAAAGGACGAACTTTGTAATTTACTCAAAAAAGAAAATGAAAGATTCGAGCTTTTAAAAACTTTTGTGCATATATGCAGAAGTTTGAAAATACAAACGATCAATGTCTTTTCATAAAATTACTAAAATAGTCAAAGTTGACCAAAAATTCAAAAAATATACATGGAAATTTAGATGCCCCAAAAGTGCGGGCTAAGTCTTAGCCGGCATCCAAAAGCACCGGCTTCGCCCGCGCATTTCACCTAAAGCGCACCAAAAGTGCGAGCCTAGCCGACGCTCTCCTAGCCTTCTTAGCTTAAAGTATAGGCTAGTCAGCAGATGTGACGGGTTCTCATAGGAGGATATGGGGGACAACTATTTTGGTGAAGGCTACATTTACGCGAGGGATGAGCAAAGGGTACCCGGTACTAAACCGTACCATACTGGGCCATTTTCGGTACCCACTTTTTCCCATTTTCAGTATTAGTACTTCCGGTACGGTATATCAGTATTTTTGCTTGATATACAAACCGAGCACTTTCGGTACCGATATCATTTTTAGTGATGTTCTCAATTTTGACAATTTTGGTAATATTGTGGTGTCAAAATCATGTCTACAATCAGTCTTCTTGCTCAAAAATAAAAGCAAAACATCTAAAATCAAACAAAAGGGGTATTTCATATCATTCCACCTTTTCACATACGCATTTCATCAAACACCTTAACTACACCAACAATCTTTCCCAATAAAAACACGCACCATTAAGCACAAGAAGATCAAGCGTATCAACATCAAACCCGGCATCAAAATACTCATCAATCATGTGCCCAGGAGCATCCACGTGGGTCCCAGTGTGGGTCACCAGTTTCATCTCAGAAACATTGGACCGTGACCCGTTCTTCATACTGTTCGGAAGCCGGAGAAACTGTCCAAGACCCTCGTCCGATCCCCATGACGGCATCTCAGGGTGGTACCGGTGAGTTATGTCGATTATACGACCGTTGTCGTAGACTTCTGATCGGATAGGGGTGGGAATGTCGCCGTTGTTGAGGTCGCAGGTGGTAGTGTATGGAGATGGGTACGCATCGTCGGCGGTGGAAGTGGAAGAGGAAGAGGAAGAGGTGATGAGTAGTGTGAGAAGTGTGGTGGTTAGTGTGTACAGTGGAGTCATTGGGACGAAGGTTAAGGAACAACAATGGCGATTGATTGATTTTACAGAGTGATTATGGAATTTAGATCATGGGGTATGGTTGGGTTTGGGTTGGGCATTGGTTGACACGTGGAATGGGGTGGCAGACATGGGTTAAACCCACATTCAACACGGCATGGTGGGGCGGGGGTTTGGGGCGTGGGTTTGGTGGGCTTCATGGGCTGACCCGTTGGGCTGACCCAATATTATTTAAAAAACAAATTTAATTTTTTTAATATTTTTAAATAAAGAAAATTACAAAAAAAAAATTCCTAACTTTTATATTTGTTTTTTATCTCTTCTCTCAACGCCAAGACTAGTTCTAACTCGTCACCCTGTAGGTGGGATAGAATTTTCAAATCATCCCGTCTTTTTTTCAGGGCATCTCTAGCGGCATCTCTAGCTTCTTTGCTCCTTCGTATTTCGGCCCTTTGTTGTTGGAATACGTTGAATGTATCCAACTTGCATGAAATGTCATCCAACTGGTCGCTGTATATTCCCCTACGCGAGCCAGAACTCCCAGCTGAAGGCTATGCCGTTTGTTTTTTAGCACGCCTTCTTGAGGCATTTCTTCCATGCTCAAGCCGGTTTGGGCTTGGCGAATCATCCAAAAGGTCCTCAAACTCTTGATCTCGTGCATCAGATTGGGCTTGGGACGAGGCCCTTGACCTTTTGGAAGACGAGTTACTTTCGCTACCAATGGGGATAGTCGCCCACGTTGGATGGAATTTACAAATCTCCCAACAATGCATGAAACGGAAGTCGGTCTTCATATTTGCTTTGAATGCGACCACTGCATTTGTCAAAATGTCGGCTTCGGTTTCACCACTTTTAGGGTTTTGCTTTGCTTTATTTAAAAACCCACTAAATTTTGTAAGTTGGGTGCTTATCTCGCTCCACTTTGAGGATAAGCTATCGTTTTCACGATAAGTCTCCTTAACCATTTCTTCATGGAATAGTCTACAAACCGATTCCCACAAGGCAGTTCGATGTTGCGAATTTCCTATTTTAATAAAAAATATTAATATATTACAAACTCATATAAAAAATAACCATTTCATTAATATAAACAAAGGTTAAGAATACCTAAAGTTGAATGTTGAGATTGTTCACACCAAGCCCTCGCCAATGCAACTTCTTCAGCATAGACCCATTTTTGTTGTTTTCGTTTGGCGGTTTCAACTACTTTATCCTCCTCGGTTTTTTTTCTTATAACTTCTCTTTTTGATGGGTTTCGATGCGGAAGGACCATCATTGGGTGGTTGAGTTTCGGGAACGGATTCCTTTTGTGAAAGGTTGATGGAGGTTGGTAAAAGGTCGATGGGCGATTGTGAAAACGGGGTAGGTATTGAATCTTCGGTGTGTGGGAAGTTAGTAAACACACGATTCCCGATATACGATGCATAACTCGCCATGTCGGGCATAGGAGAGTGTATGAAAAATGGACGAGTGGGTGGTGGGCTAGGATTATTTTCTTGGAATCCATACGGGTTGTTCGGGTCATAAGGACGGTTGTAAGGATGCATTTTTTCGTTTTGTAGAAGGAGAATTGAAGATGTATAGAAGATGTGGTTGAATGTGGTAAAAAATAAAAGAAAAATGTGAGTTTTATAGTGAAAAAATGGAAGAAATTTTTTTTTTCTTTAATATAGCTGTTGGCCAACGGCTCTTTTCTTTTGGCCATTCACAAACCGCCATGTCACCTTGCTCCCCCGCCCCACGCCCGGCTTGAAACCCAAGCCCCAAGGGGCCATGCCCCAACCCAAGCCCCATACCCCATGGCCTTAGTAAGGTAAAAGGAAGGCGTTAGGTGGCCGACATGTGTGGTGATTTTGTATAATCTTAGGAATCTAAAATGAAAGGGTTATTGGATTTTATCACCCCTAATTATTGGCTATTGGCCACTGCCACCCCCAACTATCACTTTGACGCCCGACACCCCCAACTTAACACTTAATGTGTTTTGTCACCACGTCGTTAACTAATCACTAACTTTTGATTCTGTTACTATACATTTGGGGTGTCCTAAGATCTCTAAAACCTTCCTAAGATCCCTATACACCCCCAAAAATATAATAACGGGATCTAAAGTTAGTGGTCAGTTAAGGATTTGGTGACAGAACACACTAAGTGTTAAGTTGGGAGTGACGGACGTCAAAGTGATAGTTGGGGGTGGCAGCGGCCAATAGTCATTAATTTGGGATGATAAAATCCAATAACCCAAAATGAAAATATCTAAAAGTGAGCATGAAAATAGATAAAAGAGTATTTTAGAAAAATCTAAATGTTTTGTAATTAGATGGTATTTCAGTTTAGTTTAAAAGCTTCATTTTTTGTCTATATGTTTAAAAATGTTTCACCGTTGCTATTTTAGTGCACCGCGTTAACTTCATCTATTTTTTCTATTAATAAGAAAGGCAATTCGGTTATTTTATATGTAATTCTATTAACTAGAAGGGCAATTTGGACATATAAAATGACTGAATTGCCCTTCTCGTTAACAAAAATAATTGATGAAGTTAACCCAGTGGATTAAAATGGCAACAGAGAAACCTTTTTGGACCTACAAGCAAAAAATGAAACATTTAGACTAAACTGGCAAAATGTCCCAAACCACAGAGACTAAAATGGCATTTACGGCATGTTTGGCTAAGCTTTTTAAAACAACTTATTGGCTTTTTCAAAAAACCAATAAGTCAAAATAATCTTTGGATAATGGAAAAGGACCTTTTTAAATAATTTTTTAGCTAAGGTTGAAAAGTCATTTTAAAAAGCTAGAATATCCTGACTTTTCAAAACTCTTTGGATTATTGGTTTTTCCCACCACAAAGGTAATTCAAACACTTTTTTAAAAATGGTTATTGGATCTTATCACCCTAAACTATTGGCTATTGGCCACTGCCACCCCTAACTATCACTTTGACGTCCGTCACCCCTAACTTAACACTTAGTGTGTTCTGCCACCACATCGTTAACTGATCACTGACTTTAGATCCCGTTACTATACTTTTGGGGGTGTCATTGGGATCTTAGTAAGGTTTTAGAAATCTTAGGACACCCTAAATGTATTGTAACACGATCAAAAGTTAGTGATCATTTAACGATGTGGTGACAGAACACACTAAGTGTTAAGTTGGGGGTGGCGGACGTCAAAGTGATAGTTGGGGGTGGCAGTGGCCAATAGCCAATAGTTAAGGGTGATAAAATCCAATAACCCTTTTAAAAACTACTTTTCAAAAAAATTATAAGTCAATAAGTTTTTTTAATAAAAAGTACTTTTTAAACTAAATAAGCTTAGCCAAACATGCCCTTAACTCTTTAGATTAACTCCTTCAAGATTTTTATTTTATTACAATTTTACTTTATCAAACTAACTCTATTAACCTTCTAGGTCATATATACTCTTAAAAACTTAAAAAAAAATCATTTATACCCACATAAAAAAAATCTAACTTATAATAAAAGACTCCAAATAATGCCACATGTCACTCTCTCATTTATCACTCTCTCCTTTAACCTAATAAATTTTAGTTATAATTATTTAATAAATTTCTTTTAATATTGATATTAATTAATAACTAATATATAGATATCATTTATTTTTATCCATATCTTTATCTAAGATTAATAAATAACTTCAATTTTGCAATTTAGACCATTTGTTTTTTTACTTTTAACCCAAAGTTTTTCATCTTTTTCAATTTAATCCCAACTCTTTTTTATTTTCAATTTTGGTCAACCATACTTATCATCTTTCCCAAGTTTTTCGTTTCGTTCTAAATTTTGTGAGTTAATGCACTGCAACGTGCGTGTGGGGTTCAACATTTATTTCGTATATTTTTTTCCCGTTTGACTGGTCTGTCGCAGCATGTCTATTTTTCTCTGTTTAACAAGTTCGACCAACGCGCGGGTCCTGAATTGACTTAGTTATTTTTTTTCTATGTTTTACGTTTCGGTTTAATTTCTATGCAACGAGCGTTCGTGATTCAAAGATTTTACATCTGCTTTTCTCTCAGCGTTATTTTATTCATTTTTATTTAATTTGTTTTTACGAGCTTTTCCGGTGTTGGTGGTCGCTGACAGTGGTATAGCATTGGTACTACTTGACACAATTTTACAACAACCGCCGCAACACAAGGGCTTAATACTAGTATCATATATATACTCTTACAAAATACTTAAAATATCAAAGTTACCCAATTCATGAATACTCGCTTAATAAATGAATATTTACCCTTTGCTTCTAATTTCATATGTTTCCCTTTTAACATCAAATTTTTTTACCTGTTTTTATAGGCATGTAAACGAACCGAACGAACACGAACATAGGCATGTTCGTGTTCGTTTTTCTAACTTTAACCGAACACGAACATGAACATATAATCGAACACATTTTTTGTCCGTGTTCGTTCGTTAAGAAATCGGGCATGTTCGTGTTCGTTCATGTTCATTCATTTATAGCCTAAACGAACAGTTCACGAACATTAACGAACACAAACGAACATAAAAAAATTAACTGAACATATTTGAATAAACATAAACAAACATAAATTAACATGATTGAACAAACAAGTCTAATATATTATAATTCATCCGAAAACACATCTATATTAGAGTTCATAAATTTAGTCATATTAATATAAGTAGTTAGAAAACCTTCTAACTATTTATATATTTACTAAAATTTAAACGAACGTTCATGAACATAAATGAACGAACACAAGGTGTGTTCATGTTCGTTCATTTAATTAATTTAATTAAACGAACAATTTTTTTTGTTCGTGTCCGTTCATTTATTAAATAAACGAACATAAACGAACTTCCCGCCGAACAGGTTCATAAACAGTTCATGAACGTTCGGTTTGTTTACAGGCCAACTTTTTTAGCTTATTTTTTTTCTTTTTTCATAAGAGTTAAATGTCCGGATAGTCCCTGTGGTTTGCCTTTTTTTACCTTTAGTCCCTAACTTTCTAAAATTACAGCTATAGTCCCCAACTTTTCAATTTTCGTTCCCGAATAGTCCCTGTGCCTAACATCAGTTAGTTTTCTCAGTTAAGAGGGTGTGAAATGACAAAAATACCCTTTCCTTAAAAAAGGAAAACCACGGGGACTATCCGGGCATTTAACTCTAATTAATATTTTAGAATTTATGTGGGACCCACCAGTCACCCTACCCACTTCATCTTCCCCACTCTACACCACCACCACCATCTCCCGCCAACTTCACCAAACTATTGACTTTCACAAACTTGTGTATCACAAACCACACACCCCCATCATTCATAACGTGCATCCATCCACACTCAATCCCCCCTCTTCCACCTGCATCTCCACCACGTTCAACCGAACCTGAACAATTCACACAACCACCATGGATTTCTTGCAAAAAGCTCGCTCATTCACCGAAGATGCCATGAAAGTCAATAGTTTGGTGTAGTGCACAACTGCAAACTTACTTCAATGTGTCTCATCTTCCAAATGATTAAAAATATAAATGCTAAACGACTGAATATCTCTCAGTTTCCTATTTTGCCTGTGTACCGCCAGTAGGTTTCTCTGGCGACTTCCATCGCCGCTTCTAGGGGTGTTCAAAACCGGATATTCGAAAATTCGGATATCCGAACATTTCGGATAGTAGATTTCACTATCCGAATCCGTATCCGAAATTTCAGATATTCGAAATTCGGATATCGGAAATTTCGGATACGGATTCGGATAATGAATCGGATATCCATAATTCTAAAAAAAATAAATTTCAAAACAAAAAGTGTCTTTTTTCCAACAAACCAAATGTGACAACCCTTACAAATCCAGGTATCCGTACAAATTAATTAATAATTAATTAGTGCTTAATTACTGTGCTTGATTACAATTATGATTGAACTGCTTTCTGTTTTCTGATACATACATACATATGCATCACATTTATTACTGTCACTCCATTTATTACACACAAACAATAGTAACAAACTTGATGCACAAAGCACAGTTAGCACAGTGAGCGGATAACCATAAAGACATGCTGACAATGCCAGCACCAAGACAGACATTGTTTTTGAGGCCAGTGTGAGCCAGGAATAGAATACTACACTAGTAGGGAGTGTAGGGAGGTGAGGACCATAAAACTGCGTCACTAGGTGATAGTTATAGTGCCCGGAAGTGCCAAAAACATACTTTAAGTGCAGAATTCTGCACTAAATACCAAAATTCAGCATTTAACAATGCTAGTAAAGTGCAAAAACTTGGCAAAATAGTCCTAGACACTTTCCAAAGTGTTGGGAATTTAATGTGTCACTAAAAACAATATAAAAGACACTTTGTAGACTAATTTAGCACTTTAACGGATCAACACCCAACCGAACAACCGGAATTTACCCGGAACATAAAAATATTGCCAAATACATTGTTTTTACTTTTCTGAGCTAGTTAGTGTAACACCCTTATTATTATTTAAAGGTTTTCGTATAATTTACGAAAACAAACGAGTAATTATGATTTCAAATACATTGAAAATACGGGTTCATTAAACTTTATTTACAGAATTAAAAACTATACAACATATTATGGGTGTAACACCTCAAAAATTTACGTCCTATAATGTGTTGACACGTGCCATAGGTTTAAACGTGTGAAAGAATGATCTTGAAGGACTAAAGTTGACAAACAATGAAACTGTGTAAATATAAGGGTTCAAAATGTCAACATTGAATAAATATACTTTACAATAACCCTACATGATGTTTATAACCTTAAACGAATAAATCATGGATCATACGTAGCCAATTGTGAGAGATTACAAACTACAGGGGCTAAATGTGTCAACATGTTTAAGTTATACCTCTGAGTGACCTTTTTGACAAACCCGAAGCTTTGTAACAATTAATTATGCTCACAAGAATGTGTGATAAAAATATCACCAAGTTTCGTTAACGTATGAGAAAGTTATGATAAAATTCGTGTGTGAGGGTTAGAATCGTCAACATTGAAAATTAGGGTTTTTCGGGTGATCACAAAGTTACCCGAGGACTTGAGAAAGATGGTATAAGCCTTAAAGCCCCTAAATGTTAATTTTAAAGCCTCATAATGCAAGAATTGTAGTGAAAACGACCTTTCGGGGGACCAAGGGCCAAAAGTGCAATTAAAGAAACATTTGTAACCTGATCCGAGGTCTAAGGCGGGCCGCGTAAGGTCCTTAAGACCTTTACGCGGGCCGCGTGATAGGTACCAGCGACAAAAAAAAACAGGCAGCTTCCTGTTGATGTTTTAAACTGACTCAAATGGCATTTGTATGATACCATGGGCTACCTATGATGGTATTTAGCCTATAGAAGACACATGTATACATCCTTGATTGTTAGTAGACCCATTTGGCATCAATCTAGTATGATCAAAGTCACTATATAAGTCTCATGTTGCAACATGCAACCACACTTCAACTTCTGGACATTTTGAGGAGCACAAGAGCTGACACAAGACCCTCCTAATCATCCTTAGACACGTGTAAGTATGTTTAACCCTTCTAATTTAAGTCTTGCTTAGTTTATAGCCTAGAAGTCAAACCGTCGTAATTACGGTTTGACTTAGCAATAAAACACAAACGGTCCAGGGTTTTGTCAAAATGAAAGTTGTTATAAGTTGGTAATTATGTGGGCAATTAACCCTTAAAAGGGCACCCTCTGATTCCCGACCTAGCAAGGTCAAATGACGGGTCAAACTTCTTTCGAAAAAGTCAACAGATTCATTAAACGCGTAATTAGTGATATAGAAGGCGTGTAACCTGTTTTATCATTCATATAACTTGGTAATAAGTGTACGGACTTGTCTAAACTTGTTTGATTCGACAACTTTCTGTTTTGAACCGATTCGGAGCCGAAAGTCGCATAGTTTGACTTTCTGCTTTGACCTCAATTCTGACCCGATTTATATAGGTTTAGACATGCCTTAAAGTTCCATTAGGACCTAGTTACATGTGTGTATAACCCTCTGCGTTTATACCACTTGAATCCTTAATTGTCCGACGTTTCCGTTAAGTGCTTAAATATAGACCATAATGCCCTTATGATCGTAAAACGAGAATTTTAGAAATGTGAAAGTACAATAATCTTAGTTACTGATTATTAAACATGTCCCTAAATTTTCACATCAGTTGGAGGTCTAGATTAGGAGTTATGCTTAATGACGTAATTAGAACGCTTCTTTGTAATTAAACGGCGTCATTAGCATAAAGCCTATCTAAACCCATTTTTTGACACCAAACCTTTTACCCACTGATGTAATATAATATTTTGGGATTTTTGAAGATTTTTAATTATTTTTAAACTGATCATAAGCTAGGATTAGTGCCTTGATTCGGTAAATACCGAATATACCCTTTTAGGCCATAAAATGAGTTTTACAAATCCTTTTGATACCAATCTAATTGCTACTGATTTTAAATAATAAATGTGGTGTTTTGAACCTGTTTAACTGATCAGAAAACTCAGAATCCTATTTTAACCCGTACGTCGCTTAAAACGGCTTTATAAGCGTATTATACGCATAGTTTGAGTTTAAAAACATTTTGTCACATAAGACTTTTTACCAACTAAGGTAACCTGTTAAAATAAATTATTTTTTTGAATTATTCAGACCCGAATCACAGAAGCTTAATTTATCCCTTTTATAATCTTTAAAATGACCAAAATACCCCTACGGGGCTTATTATGAGATTAAACTTGTTTTGGGCATAATGGAAGGTATCCTACTGATATCACAATATATTTAAGGCATGTTAACTTAGGAAACCTGTTTAGGACTCTTATGGTTACCCGTTACGCTTTATGCGCGTTCGGTTCGGTTTATGTAACTAGTTTACATAAATTAGCCGAAACGGGTCAAACCTTATCGATTTTATCTCAAAATCCAGAATGTGTATAATATACCCGTATTATGCAAGTCTTCAAACTTGTCGGGTCTAAATCACATTCTATCCGGTCTTCGCTTAATCGTGCGTTCGAACCGTATCTTTAAAACTAACCGGTCTAAGCTTAAGCTTAACTAAAGACCCGTTAGGATTCTAATAGGTTATTATAAACCTTCGTTCCAGATTAGGAGAACCAGTAAAAGATACTTGCACTCGCTGATTTTGATTTATACTTGCTCAGGTAAATACTTTTAACTTATTTTCCCTATACGGGCTTGGGGTACGGTATATAAAATACCGCTTGGTCGGGCATTGAATCTTTAATTGTATGATGGTTAAAGTATTGAGATGTCTCGTTTAAATTGTTTTGTTGCTTAAAGCCTTTGGGGGGTTAATGACCGTGTCCCGGATATCCCTGGCATCATTTTACGAAATGGCCACGACCTAAGCACGGGGCGTAGGCGTACGCCCGTCGGTGTCTCATATACATAATGTGGTGTGTCTATTGATCTTTAACCCGGCTCGATCCGGGCTACTGAACGCATAAGAAACATGTAAATCCTTTACAAGCATTATATTCTAATAATTATCCCAAGTTATAAAATATTATTTGTGCCTTGTGCCTTAAATGCTTTTCTTAAACTCTTTTCAAAATGAGTCGGTTGATTGTATTTACCAGTGTAAACTGACGTATTTTCTCAAAAAGGTTAAGTGCAGGTACTACGCGTAATAGGCTGGCTTTTCTCCTAGCATCCACAATAGGTCTCGCAAGCTTGGATGTCATAGACTGTTGAACATTGTTTCCTTTTATTTTGATCTACCTGTGGATTTATATTCGACTACTTGTGATACTTAATATTACAATATTGTTTGGTTGAAATGAATCTATACTTTGCTTCCGCTGTGCATTTAAATATTGTGATGTTTGACTATTATGTTACCAACCACGTCACGATACTCCCCTACCGGGCCCACCGGTAATACGTGGAAATCCGGGGTGTGACAATGGGTGAGTTCGTCATTTTACATAACAACGATACAAAGTGCGGAAGCTTATTTCTTGATCGTGTTCGGTTCTTCATTGTGCTTGATCGTCCTCCGGTGCTAAAATTATACCTGAAACTCATAAAACATGAGTTGGATTAGTCATACGTAACTTAAAACGTATTTAAACGAGTCCGGGAAGCGAAACTGATTAAAATAAAAATTTTTCGCCAAAACAGGGTTTTTTCGCGCCATGCGAAGGAACCCAGTTGCTCCCTCGCGCCACGCGAGGGAGACCGTTTTCCAGCAGGTCTGCAGCTCAGTTCAGCTATGCCAGTTTTTACGGAAACGGCCATAACTTC
This sequence comes from Helianthus tuberosus, assembly GCA_030545235.1. Taxonomy (NCBI): domain Eukaryota; kingdom Viridiplantae; phylum Streptophyta; class Magnoliopsida; order Asterales; family Asteraceae; genus Helianthus; species Helianthus tuberosus. Next base: position 94,230,852 of record CM060426.1, on the reverse strand, counting down.
TTCGTTATTGATCCGTTTTACCCGATTCTTTTTCCTACGCGTCCGTAATTTAATCCTCCATCTTATGGAGTTAAAATCCTACATCCAACATAAGAAATTTTGAGACTTTTAAGCCTTCGACTCGCAAGCTTGGATGTCATAGACTGTTGAACATTGTTTCCTTTTATTTTGATCTACCTGTGGATTTATATTCGACTACTTGTGATACTTAATATTACAATATTGTTTGGTTGAAATGAATCTATACTTTGCTTCCGCTGTGCATTTAAATATTGTGATGTTTGACTATTATGTTACCAACCACGTCACGATACTCCCCTATCGGGCCCACCGGTAATACGTGGAAATCCGGGGTGTGACAGGTTGGTATCAGAGCCAACATTGAGTGAATTAAACACTAGCCTTTTGTGTTTAATCTCAATGACACAATTGCACATTCCTAAATCTTCGAGTCTAGACAAAGAACTTAGGAATAATCCAAAATGTTTTTATTTTATTTTAACTTTGTCCTTTAGTTATCCTTGTTGTTACCTTTGTTTATATTGACAGGTTTAACAATGCCGCCAAGATTCAGGCGAGGAGGACGAGGAAAGGAGCCGATCAGCGCCCCTAACGACCACGAGGCCGGGCCTTCGCGCCGGCGAACTCCTTCTTCTACAAGGAGTGCAGATCCGCAAGAACCTTGGAGGATTTATGAGGAGCCTTCCAGACGATCTACGTCGTATAGCTCAACGCCTCCATATCATCACTCCTATGGGCCTCAGTCCGAGAATGAGCCCAACAACCCGCAACCTTCATATATACCTCTACAGCGATCCTTATCGCACCGTTCCTTCGACGACCCTACTCCTGTCTTTCGGGGCCAGTTTAACCCGGCGGACTACCTACCAGAACAAGGGGGCTTTAACCCACTAGGACCGGAGGATCATTTTTCAGGTGATCAAGCGATGGACATGGACGAGGACACAGATCCCGTCGAGCCTGCAACCGGAACCCCGAACCATCCTGTTGAGATCTCTGATGGTTCGTCTTTTCACAGAACACCATACCAAGGTCCGGATAGTCATCAGGCACGGTTCGACCGGTGTGAGTGGTACTTTACACCATCTTACCATTCATCGCCTCACCAGCAGCCGCAACAGCAGCAGCAAGATCCCTCTGGGGATCCACGATTCATGGCAGTCACGCCACCGCCTCCACCGCCGCCAGTTAATCTAGCGCCTCCAGCACCACCAAGACGTAGGAGGACTGGCGCATGGATGTCGGCACGAGGAGGGGATTTTTATTTCAGCTCCCCTCAACACTCTAGTGGCAGCCACTACCCGCCAATATATGAAGACCCACAGATGGGTGGACCTTCAGTTCCAGTTTCAGAGGTGAATTCGGCACCTATTGCACCGCCATCACCGGGTTTTGGCAACCCTATCCCTGCTTATACTGCTCCGGCAGCTTACAACCCATACGGACCGCCAGCATACCATAACTATAACTATGCTGAGGATCCTTACCAAGTGGCATCAAACTACCTTGCCCATAATCCTGAGGGACCATATGGAACCCCTTGGGGAATGGGACATCCAGCTCGTGGGTATCAAGTACCTGCTCAGCCACCGCTACAGTACCAGCCACCACAGTTTTCCCCACCAGAGCAGGAGGATCTCCGTCAAAGACTGAATAAAGTTGAGCGAGACCTCCAGAGTGAGCGTAGGAAGAATCAAGGATTCATGAGTGGCTTAGCGAGTTTGCTGAAAGGAAAGAAGAAAAGGGATCGTTAAATCCCAATATGTATTATTGTATTCCCTTGTTTAAATCAAGTCCCTGCGTGGACATTTATTTATTTATTTATGTGTGTATGTAGTCCCTGCGTGGACATCTATCTTTGTACTTAGTCCCACGAGGACTTGTCTTTATTAGTCCCTGCGTGGACATTTATTTTTGCAAACAGTCCCTGCGAGGACTTGTATTGCCAGTATAGCTCCTGCGAGGGCAAGTGTTTCTGTGAAAAGTCCCGTTTAGGGCAAAGTGTACTACTTTTAAGTTTTTAATGGAATGTAAGTTTATAAATTTCATCTTTGCTATGTTATGCATAATTAAATTATATATGAAATAAATAAATCGGAATCATTCCTTTTAAAAATCTATCTGCCTAATTTTAATTATTAATTGAGGATCTTAAAGGTATAACCTAGCCTGCATGTCATTTTAAGACCTGGCCAAGATGGTAAAACCCATTAAAAAGATTCAAATCCCTGTTAACATCTGAAAACATGTTAACACTCCTGGCAAACGTGATTCGTTAAAAAAAATCACACGTGTTATTATTATATAAGGATCTTTTTCAAGGATTCCAAACCCAACTAAATGATCTCTGAACCATGGGTTAAATCACCAATTAAGATGATCATATTTTGATCATACATTGGTAATATAATGCCTACAGGCCCTTCTCATTTTCATATGAGACAAAAGACAGTAATAGTCTGTGACCCTGTCTGATAAAGGTAATGAACTTTGTTCAAACCTTCATGCTTTGATTCCCTGAAATCATGGCTTGTAATTTAAAAATTGTCCCTGTGACTAGGCCTTATGTGCTAATAAAACTGTTATTGTTTTATAATTAGGATAAATTATATTAGAAATCCTAAATAAATGTGAGTAATAAATTAACCATATATGGTCTAAGTTTACCACGGTTAATAAATTGCCATAAAAGACAATTTTATAATAAACTCACCAATAAATTATTATCGCTATGTAACAGTTCAAGCTACATGGCCGACTCAAATGAGGTCAATAGTCACCCAGGGAGAGAGCATGATAATGCCCGAGTAAATGTAGCGGGTGCAGAATTACAGGCAATGATAGATAATGCCGTAAATCGAGCTATGGATAGACAGCTCCATGAATCCGGTGGTACCCATACAAGGACCCAATCTGCACCACACTCTAGAACACCCTCCAGGACCCACACTGCCCACAACAGTAATTCTCACCACTCGTCAAACCGAAGGAGTGTTCCATCCCAAAGAGTCATACAGAATCAAGAACCCCGTAATAAGGGTTGCTCCTATAAGTACTTCGTTTCGTGTAAACCCAGAGACTTCACTGGGGAAAAAGGAGCTGTTGATTGCATGACTTGGTTGGACGAGATGGATACGGTAGTGGATATAAGTGGTTGTGATAATAGGGATATTGTGAAATTCGTGTCTCAGTCTTTCAAGGGAGAAGCTTTAGCTTGGTGGAGATCTTTGATCTAAGCTACGGGGAAAATTCCGTTGTATAATATGACCTGGGAAGAGTTCATGTCGCTGATCAAGGAAAACTACTGCCCTCAGCATGAGGTTGAGAAAATTGAAGCTGACTTCTTGTCACTGGTCATGAGAAACCTAGACTGTCAGGCCTACCTTACCAGTTTCAACACTTTGTCAAGATTGGTTCCATACTTAGTAACCCCGGAACCCAAACGTATAGCTCGTTTTATCGGGGGTTTGGCCCCGGAGATTAAGGCAAGTGTGAAGGCCTCCAGACCAGCTACTTTTCGGTCTACAGTAGACATATCATTGTCTCTTACCTTGGATGCGGTCAGGCAGAAATCGCAGAGGAACGCTGATACCGAAAAGAGGAAGCGTGAGAATGATAACTCACGACGTTCAGACAAGAAGCAGAAGGGAAACAATGACCACAAGAAGGGCTCAGGATTTAGGAAGGATGGTCAGCAGTCAGGTGAAAAACCCAGATGTAAAATCTGCAAGAGACAGCACTTTGGGAAGTGCAGGTATGAATCGAATTCGAATTCACAATCGAAATCTTTTGCATGTGGGTTGTGCAAGTCCAAGGAACACAAAACCTTGGATTGCAAAAAGATGAAGGATGCGACCTGCTACGGTTGCAATGAGAAGGGGCACATCAAGACCAATTGCCCAAAATACGCCAAGAAGCCTGAAGAGGCTAAGAAGACCAATGCTAGGGTCTTCAGAATGGATGCTAAGGAAGCCGTCAAGGACGACAATGTGATAACAGGTACCTTTCTCGTAAATGATGTTTATGCGAGAGTGTTATTTGATTCAGGCGCTGATAAGTCGTTCGTAGATAATAAGTTCCGTGAGTTATTGAAATTACCTGTTAAGGCCTTAGGTGTAAATTATGAGGTGGAACTAGCAGATGGCACTTTAGAAACCGCCTCAACCATATTAGATGGATGTTTCATATCCATTAAGAACTACTCTTTTCCTTTGTCCCTACTTCCTTTAAAACTAGCCGGTTTCGACATAGTTTTGGGTATGGACTGGTTATCTCATAATCAGGCCCAGATTATCTGCAATAAGAAGCAAGTGATGATCAAGACTCCGTCTGGTGAATCACTTACTATCCAGGGAGATACCCAGTATGGGCTGCCTGAGAAAATGTCTATGCTCAAAGACTCTAAGTGTTTGAAGAAGGGTTGTGTCATCTACATGGCACAAGTGATTATTGATGAGCCGAAGCCCAAGATTGGGGATATCCCCGTCATTTCTGAATACCCCGAAGTTTTTCCTGAAGAACTACCTGGTTTGCCACCAGATAGGCAAGTAGAATTCAGAATTGACATTATTCCTGGATCAGCACCAGTTGCAAGGGCGCCTTATAGGTTGGCACCAACAGAGATGAAGGAATTGAGAACGCAGTTAGATGATTTGCTAGCCAAAGGCTTCATCAAACCTAGTTCGTCTCCTTGGGGAGCACCAGTTTTATTTGTCAAGAAGAAGGATGGATCGATGCGTCTGTGCATCGACTACCGTGAGCTTAATAAGGTCACTATCAAGAATAGGTATCCTTTGCCCAGAATCGGCGATCTGTTCGATCAACTTCAAGGGGCAAGTTTCTTCTCTAAGATTGACTTAAGGTCAGGCTATCACCAACTGAAGGTTAGAGATGAAGACGTACACAAGACTGCATTTAGGACTCGTTATGGTCATTACGAGTTCCTAGTGATGCCTTTTGGGCTCACTAATGCACCGGCTGCATTCATGGATCTCATGAATCGCGTCTGCAAGCCTTACATGGATAAATTTGTCATCGTTTTCATCGATGATATCCTCATCTACTCAAAGAACCAAGCTGACCATGAGAAGCATCTTCACTGCATTTTGGAACTACTTCATAAAGAAAAGCTCTATGCCAAGTTCTCGAAATGTGAATTCTGGCTTCGAGCAGTCCAATTTCTTGGACATGTTGTTAGTGAGCGTGGTATCCAAGTAGATCCCGCTGAAGTTGAAGTTGTCATGAATTGGCACGAGCCAAAGACGCCTACAGAAATTCGTAGCTTCCTAGGTTTGGCAGGATATTATAGGCGATTCATTGAAAACTTCTCAAGGATTGCTGCACCCCTGACTTCGCTGACGCGTAAGAAGATTAAGTTTGACTGGGGTCCTAAGCAGCAGGAATCCTTCGATATTCTGAAACAAAAGTTGAGCAATGCTCCAGTACTGACATTGCCTGATGGAATTGAGGAGTTTGTAGTTTATTGCGATGCATCACACACCGGGATGGGATGTGTGCTTATGCAGAAAGGCAAAGTAATTGCCTATGCTTCACGCCAGTTAAAGGTGCACGAAAAGAATTACACCACCCATGACTTGGAATTGGGTGCCGTTGTATTCGCACTAAAACTTTGGAGGCACTACTTATATGGAATCAAATGTGTGATCTATTCTGATCACAAGAGCCTTCAACATCTGTTCAATCAGAAGGACTTGAACATGAGGCAACGCCGTTGGATGGAAACTCTGAATGATTTCGATTGCGAAATAAGATACCATCCCGGCAAGGCGAACGTAGTCGCCGATGCCTTGAGTCGGAAGGAAAGGGTGAAACCCATTCGAATCAATGCCAAGATCATTGAAATAAAGAACAGCTTGAATGAAAGGTTGTTAGCTGCACAGAAGGAAGCTGTGTTGGAAGCTAACTATCCTAACGAAAAGCTAGGAGTAACTGAGGAGCAGTTATCTCTTAGCAAGGATGGAATTCTTAGATTGAATGGACGAATATGGGTTCCAATTTATGGAGGACTCCGAGATGTTATCCTCCAGGAAGCCCACAGCTCTAAATATTCCGTTCATCCTGGTGCTGATAAGATGTACCAGGATCTAAGCGCAAATTATTGGTGGATAGGCTTGAAAAAGTCTGTTGCCGCCTATGTAGCTAAATGCTTGACGTGTGCGCAAGTCAAAGTAGAACAACAAAAGCCGCCATGTTTGCTACAACAGCCTGAACTTCCCACCTGGAAATGGGAAATGGTAACTATGGATTTTAGTACCAAGTTACCTAAAACAAGGAAAGGAAATGACACCATCTGGGTGATCGTAGACAGACTGACTAAGTCAGCACATTTCCTACCCATTAAGGAGAACTACAGCTCCGACATGTTAGCCCAACTGTACGTGGATAAGATTGTAGCTTTACATGGTATACCTGTGTCTATTATCTCCGACAGGGATACTAGATACACGTCACATTTTTGGAAAAGCTTCCAACAATCTTTGGGCACACGTTTGAATTTTAGTACGGCTTACCATCCTCAGACGGACGGCCAGAGTGAGCGTACTATTCAAACGTTGGAAGACATGCTTCGTGCATGTGTGATTGACTTGGGTGGTAGTTGGGATAACCACCTGCCATTAATCGAGTTCTCCTACAACAATAGCTACCATACCAGCATTAAGGCTGCGCCTTTTGAGGCCTTATACGGTAGAAAGTGTAGAACGCCCGTTTGTTGGGCGGAAGTTGGAGATGTCCAATTATCGGGACCAGAGATAGTGTTCGAAACGACGGACAAGATTGTCCAGATTCGTGACCGTCTCAAAGCTGCCCGAGATAGGCAGAAGAGTTACGCTGATCCAAAGCGTAAAGCTTTTAACTTCGAGGTAGGTAATAAAGTTTTGCTTAAGGTATCACCCTGGAAAGGATGCGATTTGGTAAGAAAGGCAAGTTAAGCCCGAGATACATAGGACCTTTCGAGGTTATCGAACGTGTCGGGTCAGTTGCCTATAAGCTAAACTTACCAGAAGAGCTCAGTAGTATACACAATGTGTTCCACATCTGCAATCTGAAGAAGTGTTTCGCTGATGAATCACTGGTGATACCACATTCGGATGTGCATATAGATGAGAGCTTGAAATTTGTGGAAAAACCATTGTCGATGGAGGATCGACAGGTTAAGAAGCTTCGAAGGAAGCATGTACCGATTGTAAAGGTCAAATGGGATGCCCGTAGAGGTCCCGAGTATACGTGGGAGGTTGAGTCCACGATGAAAGAAAAGTACCCTTATCTGTTTCAGTAAATCTCGAGGTCAAGATTTCTTTTAAGGGGGTGAGGATGTAACACCTCGAAAATTTACGTCCTATAATGTGTTGACACGTGCCATAGGTTTGAACGTGTGAAAGAATGCTCTTGAAGGACTAAAGTTGACAAACAATGAAACTGTGTAAATATAAGGGTTCAAAATGTCAACATTGAATAAATATACTTTACAATAACCCTACATGATGTTTATAACCTTAAACGAATAAATCATGGATCATACGTAGCCAATTGTGAGAGATTACAAACTAAAGGGCTAAATGTGTCAACATGTTTAAGTTATACCTCTGAGTGACCTTTTTGACAAACCCGAAGCTTTGTAACAATTAATTATGCTCACAAGAATGTGTGATAAAAATATCACCAAGTTTCGTTAACGTATGAGAAAGTTATGATAAAATTCGTGTGTGAGGGTTAGAATCGTCAACATTGAAAATTAGGGTTTTTCGGGTGATCACAAAGTTACCCGAGGACTTGACAAAGATGGTATAATCCTTAAAGCCCCTAAATGTTAATTTTAAAGCCTCATAATGCAAGAATTGTAGGGAAAACGACCTTTCGGGGGACCAAGGGCCAAAAGTGCAATTAAAGAAACATTTGTAACCTGATCCGAGGTCTAAGGCGGGCCGCGTAAGGTCCTTAAGACCTTTACGCGGGCCGCGTGACAGGTACCAGCGACAAAACAAACAGGCAGCTACCTGTTGATGTTTTAAACTGACTCAAATGGCATTTGTATGATACCATGGGCTGCCTATGATGGTATTTAGCCTATAGAAGACACATGTATACATCCTTGATTGTTAGTAGACCCATTTGGCATCAATCTAGTATGATCAAAGTCACTATATAAGTCTCATGTTGCAACATGCAACCACACTTCAACTTCTGGACATTTTGAGGAGCACAAGAGCTGACACAAGACCCTCCTAATCATCCTTAGACACGTGTAAGTATGTTTAACCCTTCTAATTTAAGTCTTGCTTAGTTTATAGCCTAGAAGTCAAACCATCGTAATTACGGTTTGACTTAGCAATAAAACACAAATGGTCCAGGGTTTTATCAAAATGAAAGTTGTTATAAGTTGGTAATTATGTGGGCAATTAACCCTTAAAAGGGCACCCTCTGATTCCCGACCTAGCAAGGTCAAATGACGGGTCAAACTTCTTTCGAAAAAGTCAACAGATTCATTAAACGCGTAATTAGTGATATAGAAGGCGTGTAACCTGTTTTATCATTCATATAACTTGGTAATAAGTGTACGGACTTGTCTAAACTTGTTTGATTCGACAACTTTCTGTTTTGAACCGATTCGGAGCCGAAAGTCGCATAGTTTGACTTTATGCTTTGACCTCGATTCTGACCCAATTTATATAGGTTTAGACATGCTTTAAAGTTCCATTAGGACCTAGTTACATGTGTGTATAACCCTCTGCGTTTATACCACTTGAATCCTTAATTGTCTGACGTTTCCGTTAAGTGCTTAAATATGGACCATAATGCCCTTATGATCGTAAAACGAGAATTTTAGAAATGTGAAAGTACAATAATCTTAGTTACTGATTATTAAACATGCCCCTAAATTTTCACATCAGTTGGAGGTCTAGATTAGGAGTTATGCTTAATGACGTAATTAGAACGCTTCTTTGTAATTAAACGGCGTCATTAGCATAAAGCCTATCTAAACCCAATTTTTGACACCAAACCTTTTACCCACTGATGTAATATAATATTTTGGGATTTTTGAAGATTTTTAATTATTTTTAAACTGATCATAAGCTAGGATTAGTGCCTTGATTCGGTAAATACCGAATATACCCTTTTAGGCCATAAAATGAGTTTTACAAATCCTTTTGATACCAATCCAATTGCTACTGATTTTAAATAATAAATGTAGTGTTTTGAACCTGTTTAACTGATCAGAAAACTCAGAATCCTATTTTAACCCGTACGTCGCTTAAAACGGCTTTATAAGCGTATTATACGCATAGTTTGAGTTTAAAAACATTTTGTCACATAAGACTTTTTACCAACTAAGGTAACCTGTTAAAATAAATTATTTTTTTGAATTATTCAGACCCGAATCACAGAAGCTTAATTTATCCCTTTTATAATCTTTAAAATGACCAAAATACCCCTACGGGGCTTATTATGAGATTAAACTTGTTTTGGGCATAATGGAAGGTATCCTACTGATATCACAATATATTTAAGGCATGTTAACTTAGGAAACCTGTTTAGGACTCTTATGGTTACCCGTTACGCTTTATGCGCGTTCGGTTCGGTTTATGTAACTAGTTTACATAAATTAGCCGAAACGGGTCAAACCTTATCGATTTTATCTCAAAATCCAGAATGTGTATAATATACCCGTATTATGCAAGTCTTCAAACTTGTCGGGTCTAAATCACATTCTATCCGGTCTTCGCTTAATCGTGCGTTCGAACCGTATCTTTAAAACTAACCGGTCTAAGCTTAAGCTTAACTAAAGACCCGTTAGGATTCTAATAGGTTATTATAAACCTTCGTTCCAGATTAGGAGAACCAGTAAAAGATACTTGCACTCGCTGATTTTGATTTATACTTGCTCAGGTAAATACTTTTAACTTATTTTCCCTATACGGGCTTGGGGTACGGTATATAAAATACCGCTTGGTCGGGCATTGAATCTTTAATTGTATGATGGTTAAAGTATTGAGATGTCTCGTTTAAATTGTTTTGTTGCTTAAAGCCTTTGGGGGGTTAATGACCGTGTCCCGGATATCCCTGGCATCATTTTACGAAATGGCCACGACCTAAGCACGGGGCGTAGGCGTACGCCCGTCGGTGTCTCATATACATAATGTGGTGTGTCTATTGATCTTTAACCCGGCTCGATCCGGGCTACTGAACGCATAAGAAACATGTAAATCCTTTACAAGCATTATATTCTAATAATTATCCCAAGTTATAAAATATTATTTGTGCCTTGTGCCTTAAATGCTTTTCTTAAACTCTTTTCAAAATGAGTCGGTTGATTGTATTTACCAGTGTAAACTGACGTATTTTCTCAAAAAGGTTAAGTGCAGGTACTACGCGTAATAGGCTGGCTTTTCTCCTAGCATCCACAATAGGTCTCGCAAGCTTGGATGTCATAGACTGTTGAACATTGTTTCCTTTTATTTTGATCTACCTGTGGATTTATATTCGACTACTTGTGATACTTAATATTACAATATTGTTTGGTTGAAATGAATCTATACTTTGCTTCCGCTGTGCATTTAAATATTGTGATGTTTGACTATTATGTTACCAACCACGTCACGATACTCCCCTACCGGGCCCACCGGTAATACGTGGAAATCCGGGGTGTGACAATGGGTGAGTTCGTCATTTTACATAACAACGATACAAAGTGCGGAAGCTTATTTCTTGATCGTGTTCGGTTCTTCATTGTGCTTGATCGTCCTCCGGTGCTAAAATTATACCTGAAACTCATAAAACATGAGTTGGATTAGTCATACGTAACTTAAAACGTATTTAAACGAGTCCGGGAAGCGAAACTGATTAAAATAAAAATTTTTCGCCAAAACAGGGTTTTTTCGCGCCATGCGAAGGAACCCAGTTGCTCCCTCACGCCACGCGAGGGAGACCGTTTTCCAGCAGGTCTGCAGCTCAGTTCAGCTATGCCAGTTTTTACGGAAACGGCCATAACTTCTTCGTTATTGATCCGTTTTACCCGATTCTTTTTCCTACGCGTCCGTAATTTAATTCTCCATCTTATGGAGTTAAAATCCTACATCCAACATAAGAAATTTTGAGACTTTTAAGCCTTCGACTCGTTACCTTTTTACCGAATTTTAACCCGTTTATGCATTTTATCAAACAAACGTATTTGTTTGATTCCTATATCACATACACTTCTTCAAATTAATGTTACCTACCATATTAGGTTCTAATCATAGGTTTATTACACAATTTAAACCCATTCTCGCTCGTATGCTTATTTTGACCCATTAAGGGTATTTAAGCACCTTAAAGCTTGAAATCGCTTTCATTCATTTCTAGCATCTTATTTCTACATTTCTTATCAAGTAATATTCCACTACAACTATAAGTGTGTTGGATCTAATGTGGATATCTATATGTTCTGAGTTTTACCCCTCGGATTATTATTTTATGGCAAGACTCAAATAGAGCCATTTGACTAACGTATTACATCTTTCAACTTCTACACTTATTCTAAGTATTTATCTAATCATGAAACTCGTTTCCAAACAACCTTTAAGGGTTGTTTGTTCAATTTAGCCTATAAGGGCGTTTTGGTCAATTTTGATCCTTCTTTTACGACAAAGGACTTTCAGATACTTGCTTGACCCAAAATTTCCAGTCTTTTAACTATGAACTTGTTTAGAAACCATTATGTTTCTAAAACACTACATTTATGACTTGAATTATTCGGTTTATCTTTAAGATAACCAAATATCTAATTTGACCTTGTTTAACTCTTAGAAAACCTCAAATTCTACATGATGAGTTGAATAATTACACAAACCTCGCTCGGATCAATGTATTGACCCGTTACGATACCTTGCCTTAGTGGCGCTAAGTAATAGCAATGTCACCATTCAATCGATATTTATTCCTGTAATCAAGCAACTCGACAATACATTAGCCGATATTGTCAATGGGTGATATTTTCACCTTTTGACCCGTTTGGTCTTATATGACCGTTTACTTTTACGAGGTGGATTTATTATCATCTCGTCTACATGACTTGTACCGGTTTACACCGTACGGTCAATTTACTTATAAATCTATTTCTTGATTATTTTGACCCCTTTATATGTTACGCCGTAAAGTGTCCTACAAAACTAACGGTTATCGTCAACGAGTGACTACATTGCCGTTTTACCCTTATTAATTGTATTGATTTACCTTATAAGGTAAATCATTCAAAACTCATTATTTATTAGTCATCACATGACTAAATGACCTTATTAGCTCTTTTTAACCATTCAACATGGTTTATCATTATTGTCTTTTGTTCCGAACCTCGCATGTCGGGTCGAAACATCATAAGTCAAATGTGACTTTTGATTATTCAAAATTTATAAAACCCATAGATATCAAATAAAAGGTGTAAGTTTTAACTTACCTCACATCCAAATTACGCTTTTCTTTTCTCACTTGCTTCGATCGACCCCTTGCTCCCCAAGCTTCACCTAGCTTGTTAAGCGCCAACTATCATTCATTATTCACAAGGTTGTTAGATTAGTCATTCTAAATCATGACTTTCACACCTTATGAATCTTTGACTACTTTTCTTATTGAACTAAATCATAAATCATGAGTTTAAATTCTTGTGTCAAGACCCACTTCAAATCAAGTATGAACTCTTAACAAATCCCCATTTTGTTCAAGTAGTTCTTTCATACAAGTTAGTATGGTGTTTATAAATACCAATACAACATCAATTTCATCAAATCATCCAAAACCCATTTTTCACGTAATTAGTCAAATAAGGCAATTAACTAAGAAAAATAAAAACTAACTAAAATGCTGAAAATAAAATAAAAAGAAAAAAAAACAGATAGACAAGATGAATCACTTGCTTCCGACTCGTATCTAGTATAACCTTTGATTATTTCCGCACTTTTGCACATAATTAAGAGATTATCTTAGTTATTGTAGTAGGCCCCTCTTTTGAAGGTGACGTTACCCTCACCCCAGTAGTTTGAGTCAGCAAGGATACAATCCTAAAAGGGTGGATTATTGGAAGATAATGAATTAAGTTATTAATGCAGTATTATGGTAGGCCCCGCTTTTGGCGGTGACGTTACCCTCGACTAAGTAGTCTGAGTCAGCAGGGATACAGTCCTAAATAGCCGGGTTATAGTATTAATAGTAGTTAACTTATGAGGGGATCAAAGAGTTTGGACCCCCGCCATCCAATACCGTGAAGTATTGAAGGAGGTCCTACTAAAATTGACCCAGGTCCATTGCAGGACCTCTAAACGCTGAACAATGGCAAGACCTTTACCAAACCGTTCCCTTAACCCCCGACCAGGTAGCCAACATACCTCCATATAGACCGTGGAGTTATGAATGGTGAAAATCTTTTATTTTATATAGACAGTAAAATAATGCCAAGACACCACGGACAAACGATAAGGAAAGATCACCTTCAACATAAGTAACTAGTTATCAAAGTCATTAATACAAAACCAAATAAAAAGTGCAAAAGATTAGAAATAAAAAGTATTATACTAGACACTTTGTCTTCACCAAGTGATGTAAGAGACTTAGGCAAACATGGCCTTGAGTGTCAAGAACTCTTACGATCAATCTTGGATCCCGAGACGACTCACAAACTCTACGATGGACAATGGATGATGGTGGTGGATGATGGTGTTGTGATGGTGGTGGGTGGTGGATGAAGTGTGAGAGAGGTGGTATGCCAAGGGATGAGTTGAAATGAAACCAAGCACTCCTATTTATAGGCTGAACAGAGGCCTGGGTACGGCCCCGTGTCCGCTGGGCACGGCCCCGTGCCTGTCTGACACTCTCTCTCCTCATTAATTGTAATTCGCAATTACAATTAATGTTCCTGCTGTACTTTCTCCACGCCCCCGTGTTCACTGGGCACGACCCCGTGGTGGGCAATAGAAGCTTCTATAGGTTTGTCTTTTCTGCTGCTTCTTGGGCACGGCCCCGTGCTGGCTGAGCACGGGGCGTGTTCAGTCTTCTGCCTTCTCTATTTTGCTTTGGAAGATGCCGTTGAGGGGTCGGGCAGTCCACTTATGTTCCTTTCCTTGTATTTATGTTGGATTTAACTGTCTTTTTGCTTCTTTTGTGTTTTTGAGCTCATTTAATCCTGAAAATACAAAAGGAAGACAAAAACACTCTTTTTCCAATATTAGTACTTAAAAAGGGTTAGTTTTATGCCTCATTTGATGTAATTTATATGTTGCATTTTACACACATCAGTTACGCCGTAAAGTGTCCTACAAAACTAACGGTTATCGTCAACGAGTGACTACATTGCCGTTTTACCCTTATTAATTGTATTGATTTACCTTATAAGGTAAATCATTCAAAACTCGTTATTTATTAGTCATCACATGACTAAATGACCTTATTAGCTCTTTTTAACCATTCAACATGGTTTATCATTATTGTCTTTTGTTCCGAACCTCGCATGTCGGGTCGAAACATCATAAGTCAAATGTGACTTTTGATTATTCAAAATTTATAAAACCCATAGATATCAAATAAAAGGTGTAAGTTTTAACTTACCTCACATCCAAATTACGCTTTTCTTTTCTCACTTGCTTCGATCGACCCGCTTGCTCCCCAAGCTTCACCTAGCTTGTTAAGCGCCAACTATCATTTATTATTCACAAGGTTGTTAGATTAGTCATTCTAAATCATGACTTTCACACCTTATGAATCTTTGACTACTTTTCTTATTGAACTAAATCATAAATCATGAGTTTAAATTCTTGTGTCAAGACCCACTTCAAATCAAGTATGAACTCTTAACAAATCCCCATTTTGTTCAAGTAGTTCTTTCATACAAGTTAGTATGGTGTTTATAAATACCAATACAACATCAATTTCATCAAATCACCCAAAACCCATTTTTCACGTAATTAGTCAAATAAGGCAATTACGCGTTTCATTCGTAATTTCAACATTTAAACATTCACTTAGGCATTTTAGCAAACACCTTGTGGGCATATCTATAAAATCAACAATCTATTTTCATAACTAGTTATTTACCCCAAGTTTTAACATCATTCATAAGTTCTTATGTCTAGCATGCATCACAACACCTAGACTTACTTTATGGAAATCAAATAACACCAAATTGATGATCATAAATCTAGTGTTCATCATCTTCCTACAAGACCCACTTAACACCTAAATGGGTGATTCTCAATTTCACATGCATGAACATTAATGCATCAAATTATTGATTAGGGTTCATTCCTAACCCTGAATTTATCATAATTTCATTCAAACATCAATCAACCAAGTTCAGATTTCGATTTCACAAGTTTATCAAGAATTTGAGATGAAACCAAATTGTGAATTTTGCATACCTTGTGATCCCTTCACTGAGGTGATCACTAATTTGTGCTTGAATTTCTATTTGGGTTTGATTTGCCCTTCCAATTTCTTGATTTTGTGCTTGTTAGGGTTTATGAGCTCAAGAGTTCTTGGCTCCTGTGAATATCTAAAGTGTGTGTTTTGGTGTTTAACTTTTGTTTTAATAAAACAAGTTTCCCACTTGGCAATATTAGTCCCTCATGTTTTATTTTGATAAAATGAAGCTATAACTCACCATTAGTTACTTAATAACATGCTACTAACTAGGTTAATTATTCCTAGTTACTTTAACGGGTTCGGGAAATTATAACCCGTTATGTTTTATGTCCCGTTAATTTGGGCTTTTTATATACTTTGTTTTCTCAAAGTATTTATTTTCCTTTTTAATTAATATTAGGTTTATTTATTTAAGTCCTAATATTTACCGGGTTAAATTTTACCACTAACGGTATTTTACCCGTTCATCACTATTAACGAGGTTTGATTACTAAACCCGTTTTCGGGGTGTTACAGTTAGGGTCCCCGAACACCCTAACACACCTTATATTACATAACACACAACAATACATTAACTATATCATTAGATTTTAACTAGATTTGCAACTAGATCATTACAACCCAACCCCCCTACACCCCCCCCCCCCCCCCTATTTGACGGTCATGGGTGTGGGGACATCCTCACACTTCTTTTGATTATTTTATTTGTTAATGTTGTTGGTTAATAGAACATATTACATGTTGGATCATGGTGAGCTTGGTTTATATAAATAACCTCTAGATCCTAAGCTTCTCTCATCACAACCCACTTCAACAAACTCCAAACTCTTCCTCCTTCCTCACTTTCGGCCGCCACCTATCACCACCATAACACCACCATCAAGCTTTCATCCAAGCGATCTACATACATACAAAGGTGCAAGAGATCATACAAGTAAGCTTGGTGCACTCGGAAGCTCAAGAACCGCTCTTGTTTTCTTTTATCCACCACTTTTACGCTTTGAAACTCCCCTAGCCTTGTGCTAGTAGTAAGTGCTTCAAATCTTCATCTTGTTCTTATTTTTAGTGGTTAATAGTTGAATGAATGATAAAATGTTAAGAAACTCTAAAGAACTTAAACTAGTCTTTAACATAAAGGATGAAGAATGGATAAAGAGATGAAGTAGTGTTAAATGATGTTGAAATCATGTTGATCTTGTGTTGTTATGCTTAATACATGTTGTTTGTTAGTAGAAGTAAGATGGTTCATCACCTAGACTTGCTAGATCATGTTTAAGAACATGAACTAGCAAGATGTAAAGGTTAAAGATATGAAGGATGATGAAACCATCCACACATGAACTTTGAACTTGAATAAATATAAGTTTTCTTGAAAAATAAAGTTATAAGCTTGTAGTTCTAATAATCTATGAGCGGTTTTTCGAAAGAACCAAGTGAAAGGAACGAGTTTTGTTAAAACTTGGACATTACATGAAATAAACACATTTTTAGTGGGTAAACAAGTGTAGGAACACTTGTGTAGAAAGAAAATTTAACAAAGAAATATTTTCAGAAAATATGACTAGAAGTTGTGAAAATGCACATTCTTTAAAAATAAAGTTTTTAAGAAACTAATCATATTTTCAAAGATAACAAGACCTACTAAGTATGTTAGTAATTTACTACATATTTTTACAAACTTTCAAGTTCATAAGTTTATGGTTCATGTTTATTTTTGTCAAGATTAGTGATAAGAGATTGTATATTGTTGGTTGATGATTGTTTGAATGATTTTACAAAAGAAAATGATATGCTAAAAAGCATGGACACCTCCATTTACAGAGGAAACTCTGGCGAAATTTTTCTAAGAATTACAACACTTAGAAATATTTTTATAACAAGCGTTTACAAATATATTTTTAACTTGGTTTTCAAAATAAACTTCGCCATGATTTTTATTTCAAAAATTACCAAGTACCGGAGGTGGAATTTCGTAAATAAAATTTGATAAATATATATTTAGAATATATATATTATACTAAAACGCTTGTGTGATTGTTTGTTTATTAAGTGCACTAGATATATTATTTTTTAGGGTAAAAATAATATAACTACTTTACACCATAAAAATTACGACTCCAAAATAATACCAAAGCTCTCGCGAAATAAATAATTTAGATTACATAAGTATTGTTATAATACGAAAACACTAAAACGTAACTCATGTAGTATTTCTGAAAAATACTCTTATATGTATATTTTGATAAGTATTATTTTGGGAAATGTATGAAGTAAAATATAATATTTTTGGGAAAAATATATATATTTTGGAATTTAAAACATTTTAGACAAGTGATTAAAATATATTTTTCAAGTGAGACTTAAAAATATATTTTCGGAATTATAACGTGTACATGTATAAAAACCCCCATCCTTGGGAAGGAAATATACTTATAAAATAATTTAGAAGTGTGAATACGAAATAGTTACCTAACTATTTTTCCAAGAACGCTAAACCCTAAGCCAAGGCACGGCCATCCGTCTAATAGGCATTAGTACGTGTAGGTCGTCACGCAGCAGATTGAGTTGGAGACTGACGTTTCTGGATACGCACTTCTGTGAGTTCATGTCCCCCTTTTCTCTTTACTATTTTCAGTTTTATACTTCGGGGGGAAATACATGCGACAATTATTACAAACATTTACTTACATGGTATGATTAGCGTAGGGAGGGTTTATACTACTAGATCATGTGAGGGGTGGGCACAACACTTGAGGCCATTAATCCTTGTTGTTAGGACCGAGGGACACAAGAGTGATAGATCTATTTGGGTGTAGCGAGCCCACACCCGTGAGGCCGGGGCGGCCCATAGAGGTGACTGTGTCTTCCAGCCGAAGCCCGGTAACAAATTTGCTAGGTTTGAGTTTCCCTGCACTTTCTCACACATACCAGTGGCTTTGCAACCCATTGGTGATCTCTTTTTCCTTATTGCTACATACCAGGGACTTTTATACATACTTTAAAGGTTTTCACTTTTACATGAACTCGCTCAACTTTTTGTTGATTTTTCAAACTACATGTATTTCAGGAAATTAGTGGATCTGGCAAGGTATGCAATCTCGTCAAGCTGCGTAGGAATAATGATGTCATCCGGGTTTAGGAAGTGTGACCTTTTCCTGGACGGGTCACAAGTCTTAAACCGTGTTTTTATTTCATGTCTTTCGTTATGTCGTTGAACATGTTTTCATTATGTCTTGGTTGTATTTGGTTTGATGTGTCGACTATTTAAAACAATGTTGTCATGTTTACTTTAAAAACTTGATGAATGGATGAACATCATGTGTTTTAATTTCATATAGCGTGGTTATGATAATTGCTATGGTATTAAGAAGTCACACCAAATAAACCCACGCTTCCGCAAAAGCCAGGGTGTGACACCAAATACCAAACAAAGTATCTGATGTTAAAAAAACACACCTAACATAATCATCGTTCCAAAATAACAAATAATATTCAACATTATCTCAAAATAAACGAATAATCTTCATATTCCAATCCATCTGATTCAAGCCCATCCTTCCAACTTCCAAGCCACCATCTCAAACCTGCGCAAAAGTGTAACACGGAATGAGCCAACAATTTAATTTTGCTTAACCAAATGTGAACTCTCATGAAGGTATCATATTAAATGGAATAAAAACAACAGCAACTAACTTTCATGTTTCAAAAGCAATAAGATTTATGGATGTTAAATGG
Source organism: Helianthus tuberosus (assembly GCA_030545235.1). NCBI lineage: Eukaryota > Viridiplantae > Streptophyta > Magnoliopsida > Asterales > Asteraceae > Helianthus > Helianthus tuberosus. The sequence continues at coordinate 94,211,691 of CM060426.1, read as the reverse complement.
CCTGAAAACCAACAGTGAACACTCACAAAGTTATCATATTAAATGACCACTTCATAAAACATGAATTATTATATTAAATGGTTTAAATGGCCTAAAATCAAATCTGTTCAAAGTTCAACAAAATCAAAATTGTTCATGTCCAAAATAGAACAAATCTAAGAGCTCAAGACATATAAAATGAACAAATAAATCACCTATAAACAGAAAAAATTATGTATAAACTCGTGGAACAAATCGCGTATAAACATTAAACCTAAACAAATCTGGAACGAAACTCAAACCTTCGTTGAACAAAAAACGAATGAAAAGTTGGAAATAATCCTTCAATATTCGTATTTTAAGATCTTCGATGTTCAGATCTTGACCTTTGATGTTCGTATATTGATTATTCCATGTTCAGATCTTGAATCTTTGATGTTCATGTGCAGATCTGGATTTTGATTGTTGAGGGAGGTGGGGCGTTGGGGGAGCGGCTCAGGAGATTAGGTTATTAGGTTAAATTCTATAATGGTGTATATATATTATCCATATATAATTAAAAAACAAAGAAAAAGTTTCGGATATCGGAAATCCGAAATATCCGAAAATTTCCGAAATTACTATCCGAATACCAATCCGAAAATTCGGATTATCCGAATTTCGGATATCCGAATTTTCGGATAATTCGGATTCGGATAATCGGATAAATCGGATTCGGTTTAGGATTCAGATAATTTTGAACACCCCTAGTGCCCGCTTCCTCTCTCTAGGGTAAGATTATCATCTTCTTCCTCTTTGTGTTGTAATTGGAATGATGAAGTGCGAAACAAGATGCTGCATACTCGCCGTTTAGTTTATCGTAAGCATTTTCGTGTTTGCTAGTTTACGAAATCAGAGAAATCGATGCAGTCTATTGTAGTTTTTACTGAGTTGTTTGATAATCTGCGAATTGAAACAGAAGTTTTGACTTGATGCTGTGCATATCTAGTTTGGCAAAAAGCTCGCTCATTCACACAACCGCCATGAAAGTTAATAGTTTGGTGAAGTTGGGTTAGATGGTGGTGGTGGTGTGGAGTGGAGAAGATGAAGTGGGTAGGGTGGGTGGTGGGTCCCACATAAATTCTAAAATATTAATTAGAGTTAAATGTCCGGATAGTCCCTATAGTTTCCTCTTTTTTAAAGAAAGGGTATTTTTGTCATTTCACACCCTTTTAACTGAGAAAACTAACTGATGTTAGGCACAGGGACTATCCGGGAACGAAAATTGAAAAGTTGGGGACTATAGTTGTAATTTTAGAAAGTTAAGGACTAAAGGTGAAAAAAAGGTAAACCACAGGGATTATCCGGACATTTAACTCTTTTCATAATTATCCAAGTTGGTTTCAAAGATCCGTCCATCTGTTAATTGTTTATATAAATTTCATCATCGATTGAATAAAACAAAGGGAAAATTTAACGAACGATCCATGTAAATATATAATTTAGTTTAATGGATGATGAAGAAACACTGACCTGAACGGTTAGACTCCGACGAATACTTCAACTCTTAGTCATCCGAAAGCAGGCTGCAAAACAGAACACCGTTAGGACTAGTTACAGGAATGAGGTTATTCCTGTAACCACCCTTCGGCGTGAGAATAAGTCTCGGTAATGTGGGAGTAAGAAAATATATAGAGAGAGAGAGTTCGTAAGAGCAGAGTGTCTATACCTTTGACGTTTACCTCTATTTATAGTTTACGATTAGGGTTTCCTGTATGTTAGGAGATAATCCGGTGAGTTAGGGATTTGCATGATCTTCCCAGAATATCGGAGATTCGGTTACTTAGTTTATCCATGCAGAATGGAACATTCTAGAATAAACGTGAATATAACTGATTATTTATAATAAAATAATAGGTGATGACTGGGTCGGGTTAGCCGGTCCGGGTCATACCTCGTCATGTCCCCCCAGTCCGAAGTTATGAAATGAAATTCATGATGTCGGACTCAAAGAAGAAAAAGTCAAAATATACGTTGGGTACACCTTTCTTATGCGTGAGTACGACAACTTTTTGAATATGGCGGTGATATGAAAGGGTGTGTTAGTTGGTCATCATTAGGATGACAGTTGTGCACGCCCTAAATGGTCACGTGTCACCATTTCATTCATGTAACCACCCTGGTTTTCACACTCGCATTTGTTTTGACTTGCATGGTAACAAATACTGTATTTGGTGTGAAACCTATTTGAACATACTTGCTTTGTGCTCATACATGCTTATACCAATACAAAAACGTGAAACAATTGCAAATTTGTTGAGTTTTATGCTATTAAACAAGTCTACACAAACTATAAGGGCCTATTATGACATTTTGTGAAACTACAATTTGAGGGATCTAATTTTCATTCCTTGAAACTTGCTTGATTTAAAGTCCGAGGACTAAAACTGTCATTTTTAGAAAGTACAAAAGTCCGGGGACTAAAAAAAATCATTTTTGAAATCTTGTAAGTTCGGGTTAAAAATGTAAATATTGAAAACTCAAAAGTTTAGGGTCCTAATTGTCATTTTTGAGACTTATATTTTAAATAAAATAAATAAATTTATTTTTGAAATAAAAGTATAGGGTCCATTTGGTCATTTATTTAAACTTGAACTCCAGGGACTGTTTTGGTCATTTTCGAAACTATTTTAACCTTATAAGTCTAACCGGGTTAAATATCTTATAAGGTTTTCTTATTTAAAAACTAACCTAGTTAGTTAATTAAGTTAACTATTACAGGGGCTGTTTTTGTAATATTTAAACGAAACTTGAGGGGTCTAAGTGTAAATATGGAAAAAAATGGCCAAAAAGGGGTCTCCTGGGTGAGAACCGGCCTTTGCTGGATTCGAACTCGTGACCTATACGTTATAACACGAACAACTTAACCACTCGGCCGGGCATGCCACATCCGTTTATATCTGAGATTAAATTCTATATATATACTAGTTAGGATTTAAATATTTTTAATATTAATGTTATTTAAAAAGGTTTTTTTTTTTAAACCTTAAAGAAACCGGCTCAAAGCGGACTCGAACCCGCGCACACAACAACAAACAAACACGCATCAACCGGCTGGACTACCAGCTTCGTTGGTTATAACTATAGATTATGATATATATATATATATATATATAGGGTAAATTTCTTGTACAAATAATCTTAACATACTAAACATACAAATTGAAGGAAAACTCAAAAAGACAAGGTGGCATTTTTGTAATTATCAATAACTATCAAAGTTACTCTACAAATATACCTAAAAAAACCTAACCACTCCCCCCCCCCCTCCCCAAAAAAAAAAACCTAAACCCCCCACCCCCCAAAAACCTAAAAAAAAAACCTAACCCCCCACCCCCCAAAAACCTAAAAAAACCTAACCCCCCCCCCCCCACACCCCCAAAAACCTAAAAAAAACCTAACCCCCCCCCCCCCCCCACCCAACACCCCCAAAAAACCTAAAAAAATAAAAAAAAAAACACACAAATTATTTTATTTTATTTTTTTAACATTTTTTATTAAAAAATCGCTACTTTTAGTAGCAGCAAAAAAAAATTTTTTTTTTTTTTGCTAACGAAATGTAGCGATTTTTTAATAAAAAATGTTAAAAAAAAATTTGTGTTTTTTTAGGTATTTTTGGTTGTAACTTTGATAGTTGGTGGTAATTACAAAAATGCCACCTTGTCTTTTTGGGTTTTCCTTCAATTTGTATGTTTAGTATGTTAAGATATTTGATATTTTGCCTATATATATATACGAACTAGGATCAGATCTGATATACATAATCAGATCTGTAAAGCTACGAGATCTGTAAAGCTACGGAATTCGAATAAAACCCACCAAAATCGATTTATTCCACTTGTTTATTTGTTTAATCGATCTGAAATCATCACCCACTAGTTTCCAACCACTTTTACAACCCGTTTTTCCTCTAATTCGACACACTTTATTGCCTTTCGGCTATAATTCGAGTTTTTTTTTTATAAAAAAATTCAAAGTGGATTCAAACCACTAATCCCTGTCGAATTTGATTGAATTGTTGTGTTGTTAAAGTCCCTTAGACCCCCCACGAACATCACACACCCTTCAAAATTCATAAACACCCGAAAAATCGCTCCGGTTCACCTCTGCGTTTTGGTCGCCGGAAAACCATCGCCGGAGCTTAGTCGAGCCGATGTTTGAACCAATACCGGTTCAATCTTTTTCGTCTAATTGGTATGTTATTACTCGTTTAACGTTTTTGCAAATTTAATTTGAGTATAAACATGTATAGATCGAGTAATCGGGCTGTTGACTTTTGTTGACCGATTTGGGGAAGAAGATGATGAATACTGTTATTGTTTATTTTATTAAAACTGTTTATTCTTTAAAAATTCGTAATAATTCTGATATAATTAGTTAAAGTCCGAAATTTTTAACATGTATACTTTAATTACTGATTCAATTATTAAAAATATTATGTTAGTCAAAATGTTTATAAAATTATTTTTTATAAATTAAAAATAGTTTAATCTTTACAAAATTATAATAATTCGAATTTAGTGAATTAATTATTGAAATTTTTATAGTAATTATTTTACATGTTGGACCTTACAAAAATAATATTATTACTGATATTTTATGTAAATTTGATATTTATATAAATAAATCAGTGTTTATACTTATTTATATAGTTTAATTTAATGTAATTAAATTATATAACTATATAATTTTAATCCAAAATTATTTTTATGACAAAATAAGCATTATTCTGAGTTTATATAGAATAAGAATATGAATTTTTATTATATTTAATTATTTAGATGATTAAACTTATATAAACTTATTTATGGTTATTTTAACCATTTTAATTCATTTTAGTTGTTTAAAATGATTCCAAGGCTATAATAATTATTTTAAATCAGAAATACCAAGGTTCAATAATTAAAAATGTTATTTTTAGTTATTCAGATTTAATATAATTATTTTGATAGTTAATCATATAATTATCATATGTATTCTTTTAAATGAAATATTTATTATTTATCAATTAGTAAATATTTCAACCATATAAATTAATTTATAATTTTTATAAATTAATTATATCACTTGTACAATATTTTACCTATAATCATTATATTTAATTATGTTATTTAATTATACTAGTTAAATATATTTGATTTATTACAAATGTTTATATTAAATCATTTGTACAATTTAGCAAGTTTATTATTTATGATAAATAAAGATTTTTCATAAATAATTCCGCTACCTCATATTCAATTTCCAAGTTCTCTATTAGGTTAGCCAAACCCTATAGTCACCATTTAAACGAAACACTACCGAATTCTATAGATTTAGGATTTCCAATTATCCAATTAAACATTATTGTTGATACATATTCTATATTGTTGCATGTTTAATCAATTAGAGTGACGTGGAACCTTATTTCCAAGAACTCTCACATTTACATACTCGTTAGGACTTACTCGTAATCAAGGTGAGTTCATAGTCCCTTTTTACATTATTTTTGGGATGAAACATATGATATATATGTATCAAAACAATTTCGATATTTTAACGATGGTTTCAACACGATTGAGATGGTTTATACTAAACTAATAACGATTTCGATAATGTGAACGAGCTTGTTTGGTGGTACTTACATAACAAATGACATTCATTAATTTCGGCCAAACCGACCAGTATTAGGTTATGGTACCATAGGATCCGACAAATCCCGTTATCAGACCAAACTCATGGTTATGTGTGGGTTAGGTGGTAGCGACTGAATCTGATGAACTGTTAACTTACCCTTTGGAGGTTTGTTAATACAATTTTTTTTGAACGATTGGGAACGATGAACGAGTCATAAAGGTTTGAATGTTGTTAACGAGCCAACCAAAAAGTAATGTTCACAATTAAAACGAGAACGATTTGTACGAGTAAACGAATTGAACGATTTGGAACGATTTGAATGATTTAAACGAATGAACAATGTGCTATAATGAGAACGAGTTAAACAATGTTCCACAACGATGCTTACGAAACGATATAAACCATACAAGATTTATTACGAGTACGATTTATGATTTGGTTTACATAAACAAATGTTTTGGGTTAAGATTCATGGCAATGGTTATAAATTATGGCCAATCTAGTTTGATTTGGTTATTCTTTCATAATACAAATGGTTTACAAAACAAGGTTTATAAATGGTAACCAAACTATTTTGACTTGGTTATTCATTTTACAATACAAATAAGGTTTTCTTATATCAATCAACGAAGTTGTACAAATTATTTCAACACATAAACGAGCCATGAATCTAATACTCACACAAAAACCTATGAATTCACTCAACTTTTTGTTGACCCAAATATTTCCCTAACATATGTTTCAGGTGACAATGTTTGATGACATGATTTGCAAGAATACTCACATAGGATTGATCAAGACTTTTGCCTTAGATTAAATCCGAACTTATCAACTGTGAAACAATTTATGATGTATGTGTTTATGTATACTTATTCTCAGATGTGAATGCAATCTACTGAATTGAACTTAAATTATATTTCAACTTAATATAATCTCCATGTGCTCAAATGCATTCTATCAAGTTTCGTAATGCCCTTTGACTTTTCCGCCTCCGGTCAGGGTGTTACAATTCATGTTCCCGTTTGAATTTCAAAAGGTTCTTTACCTTTTCCATAAATAGGCACATTATTTCGTTTTCCTATTATCTCATTTCCTGTTTTCGCTTTGTTCAACTTCTTGTTTGGCTGAAATGTCTCCCAAAATCGGGGAGTCTTCTAGATCAGAGTCCAGTTCTGATGTTCTATATTGCAAATGGGGGACGCTATCGTTTAATAATCTTCTTCAAGAATACGATATTAAGCCGGAGTGGCATCCGGTGCTGCCGTCGGAAAAAGACGCGGCGTTTCTCTGAAACAGGGGAAAATCACCCTGTTCAGTGATGTTTTCAAATTTTGAAATTTTCGGCTTCCCGTTACCAAGTTCTGTAAGGCCGTTCTTGACGAATATCAGATTCATATCTCCCAGGTGCACCCCCTTGGATTCGCGAAACTTCGTCATTTCGAGTTTGCCTGTTTAGGGTTGGGCCATATCCCTGAAATCTTGGTTTTTAGGGCTTTTTCATTCTTGTCTGGAAATCCCCTTTTTTCACCTTTGATCGGGGGGATATAGGCGTTTCTCGCCTGAGGAGCGTTCCTTTGATTTCCAGAGATAAAGATTGGAAAAAGAACTTCTTTATATATGCTGATGTCATCCCTGGGGAGGTGCACTGGCGAGAGATGGCTCCTAAGAAAAAATTTAAGGATGACGGTCCACCTGCCAATGCATACACAGAGAATGCCTTGTTCAAGAGGCTTAGTCAGCACCCCTCCGAGTGTCAGGTGATTCCCGAAGGTGCACTCGTGTTAGTTGGAATGAGTTTACTATGGCGTGATAGCCGATTGTATCCAGCCATCCAGAGGTTTGATAACGGTAAGTGCCAGTTTGCTGTTAGCAAATCTGTAGGCGACGTTTATTCTGACATGTTGATTATTTCGGTGAAAACAGGTGATTGGTCGTTGTTTGATTTTGTTGACCCCCCCCCCCCCCGGGAATGCTGCTTTAAGGTCCGCTGATCGCGTTGTGGGGGAACAGGAAGCTAGAGTGTTGAGGATTCACACCGATAATTTCCTCCTTCCCGTTACCACAGCGGATTCCTCTGCCCAGCCTGTTAGTCCTCCCCCTAGCGGTGGGAGTGAGGTATCTCTTGGGGGGACCAAGAAAATATTCTGTATAAGGATAACTGGGAAGAAAAGTTCTACTGTTGAGGTGACCGCCTCGCCTTCGGCGGCTGATGTGCTTACGGCGCCGGAGGGTACAGTTGTTACTTCCGCCCCTGTTACCATTAGCCCCCGCCCTTCGCTAAAGAGACACAGGACCATGCTGTCTTTATAAACTTTCCAAGCAACCCAAAACAGCACTGTTGTCACACGCTGGTATGTGGCTGCGTTTGTCTATGTAGGACTTCGTTCTTTCATTTGTTCTTAATTGTTTGTTTTTATGCAGATGCTCTTGCTGGCGCCCAAGCTAATGGTGGGTCTTCAAGACCTTTAACTTCTAGGGGAATCGGTACTTCCGCCATCGGCGGTCAGAGTGTGCCCCTCCTTGAGCTTATATCCTAGGCTAGTGTGCTTCCTGATACATCCCCTATCCCGCCGACATTGTTCACCACATCGGTGGTGGTCACTACTAGTCCTGTTTCAATACCCTTGGTTTCAAGTCCCACTCCAGCGTCCACAGTTTCGGTGTCGATGTTTGATTCTCCCATGGTTGATCCTCTCGTGTCTGTGGGAGAGATGCCTGCCACTTCCGCTGGGGGTGAGTCTACAAGCGTAAAAGATACGACCGTTAGTGATACAGAGTAATGGATGTTGGAAACCCTAGTATGCGAATGAAAGGTCGGGTTAGAAGCTTTAAATACCGGATACACAAATGACCCGAACTTGAAAAACGGGTCCGCGTGTAGTTTCTCTTATTCGTATGAGATTGCCACGTGGCAATGTTTAGGCCAAAAAAAGCTATGTGGCATAGGGACCCTAGATAAATGCCATGTGGCCCCTAGTAATTGCTTTATTACGATGAATAGATTAATAAAATGTAATTATTGAAGTGGCGTAATATGTATTACTTGTTAAAATGAGATTTTTAAAACGTATTTAAATCTTGCAATTCTATTATATTTATTAGGGGTGTTCATCAAATCAAATATCGAATTTTCGAATTATTCGAATAATTCGTATTCGATTCGAATTCGTATTCGATTCGAATTCGATTAAAACTTACTGAATTCGATTCGAATTCGTATTCAAATAAAAAACCCAATTCGTATTCGATTCGTATTCAATTAAAAAATTCGAATAAATTTGATTTAATTCAGATTCTTTAAAAACATGTAAAAAACTATCAAAATGAACATTTAAAACAGCCATAAAGCACGATATCACATTAAAAAGTTCCAAATAAAGTACCATAAGTCTAAAATTCAAAACGAGAAGTCGGGAATAACCACTCCAGATTACAAGTTAATATTTAGGGTTATAAATATATTGATAGATTTGTTATTTAGGTTTTAGTTATGGGCCATGTAGTGGGTTTGGTAATGGGTAATTTTAATACTTGGAAAAAAATTTGAAAATAATTTATAGTATAGCTTAATAAAAGTTATATATGCATTATATATAAAAATAATAAATAAAAATGTATAATTTTTATTCGAATTTCGAATCGAATTTGAAATAATAAATTCGTAGTCGATTCGTATTCGATTTACTTGACTCGAATTGAATCGAATTTGAATTCGAATTCTTTTAATCGAAACGAAATCTTAATAATCGAATCGAATTTAAACAAATTTCGAATTTTTCGAATTCGAAACGAATTCTGAACACGCCTAATATTTATTACTTGTTTTAATGCATTGTGTTATTTGTTTTTCATGTTCTGGGCCTGGAGCTAAAGTGGAAGAATATTGGGCTTATGTCGGTGTTGGGCTGAAGAAATGGACTGCGCATTTGAAGATTATATGAAGTCTCCGGGTAACCCGGAAGTCGTTATGTGGATCTGGGTTTGTATAAAAGATCCAGTCCTGGCTTATTGTGCACGAGACAATTATTCTCATCTCTATTATTGTTTCTAGACTCTTCTGTCTAGGATCCAGTTTCTCTGGTTTTACACTTTTCCAGACAACGTTGATGATCTCTTGTTGAGATCTTGTATCATATTGTTAGTTAGATCTATTGTGAGTGTATTCGGATCATCGTGTTGATGATCTGCTTGTGAGGAGGTTAGGTTGTTCTTTGTTTTCTGTAGTTGACAGTTTCTTTATACGAATTTTAGGTTTGATTCCATGTAATATTTGACATGGTATCGGAGCTTCTGTGAGCTCTTGGGTTTGATATTGTTCCGCTGTGGATCTGATTGAAATCGCTTGAATCGCTTCGGTTTGAAGATTCGTCTCTGTTCAGATCTAACTGGATCTGACTTGAATCTTTTCAGTTTGAAGATCCGTCTATTTTATTTCTGGCCTGTAAGCTAATCCAATATAAAGGCATTGCCTTTCATTTAATTTCATTCATAACCATCTTTCCATTCCCTTACAGATGTACAAACACCTTTTGTCTTGCAATTGCTTGGAACCCTTCATTTGAATTTAATAATTATGATTTCATCCACATATATGCAGGCATACTTGCAAAAATTCTTACACAAGTTTCAACATCTTAAAATCCAACTGGAAGAGATAAAAGTTCTTACAATTGCTTGGAACCCTTGATTTGAGTTTAATAATCAGTATTGATCCACAAATATGGAGGCACAAATGCAGAAAGTCTTGGAGAAGTTTCAACATCTTAAAATCCAACTGAAAGAGATAACAACAGCCACCAACAACTTCAACGATAAACCTATTGGATTTGGTGGTTTTGGTAAAGTTTATAAAGGAGAAGTGTCTCACTCCAAGGGGCGAAGCATGGCTGCTATTAAGCGTTTGGATCGGAGGCATGGACAAGGAACAACTGAGTTCTTGAAAGAGATAACCATGCTTTCTGATTATAAGCATGAAAATGTTGTCTCACTTCTGGGATTCTGTTGTGAAGGGGGTGAGATGATCCTGGTGTACGAGCTTGCATCTCGTGGAAGCCTTGACCGCTATTTAAACTCCCCTCATCTCACTTGGAGGCAACGTTTAAAGATATGCCTTGATGCTGCGAAGGGACTAAGCTACCTTCATGATCCGAGGGAGACGCACCGAAGGCTTATCCATTGTGATGTAAAAAGTGGTAACATCCTTCTCGATGACCAATGGAATGCTAAAGTTGCTGATCTCGGGCTATCAATAATAGGGTCAGCTAATGAGCAGCACTCACTTATTGTCACTGCCGCAGTAGGTACCGTGGGGTATGTTGATCCAGTATACTGGATGACGCACACCCTATCGAAAGAGTCAGACGTATACTCTTTCGGAGTGGTCTTATTCGAAGTTTTATGCGGGAGGTTATGTTATACAGTTGATGACAAGGGTCATGTGGTTAAGGAGATTCTCACATGGATTGAGAGCTATCAACAAAACATGTTAAGTGATATCATTTTTGAAAATCCAAACATTGAACCAATGCATCAAAATGTTTTAAAAAGATTCTCAGGCATTGCATATCAATGCTTGAAGGAATCTCGTGAAGATCGGCCAGAGATGTCTGAAATTGTCACAGAACTTGAGATTACCCATGATAATTACGAATTATTCCAAAATGAAGAGTTTATAGGTAAATGGAACGATCAACTTCATGAGTACCAACAGATGATTAAGACTGCAAAACCTCCTCTGAATTACAAATCCGAAGATGAATTGACTAGCCTTATGTTCAAAGGGGTCCTGCTTAATGGCGGCAAAACGGTAAGTAATTAGCTGCTATGTTAATATATAGTATATTAATAAGCCCCATGCCATCGTTAGTTATATACACCTGAGTCCTTGAACTAGTTGTATATGTTCAAATAAATAGTAATATTTGATCAACCAAAATTGAAAAAAAGATATTATAATCTTAACATTCACGAACTAACTTGAACTTGTTTAATGGGAGTACAGTGGTTTTCATTGAATAAGAAGGGAGAACACTGTGAGATGATATCTATTGGAGAATATTTGGGTTCAAATGCAAAGAGTTATCGATTCTCGTCTAAATATAATTCAAGGAGAGTTTTCCTGTTTATAGCTTTTGAGAGTATTTGACAAGTACTTGCCACCTACAATGTATCATTCTTTGCTGCAATTCATGCAGATTTGCTGCGGGCACCTACCAATGGTTTGGAGATGACAAATTGAAAACACATGTAAAAACTCAGTTCTTGTCACCAGGAATCACATACACGGTGAACCTTGTGTTCAAGTTTTCTAGAGAAAAGAGAAGATTCGAGTTTCAGGACCGAGAGTATAAGGGATGTGAACCTATATACCTCAAATACAGATTAAAAGGGGAGAGAGATAGTTCCATTTCATACCTTGCATATATCAAATACAGATTAAAAGGGAAGAGAGAGAGTTCAATTTCATACCTTGCATATGAGAGAGAAGATGGATGGTGGGCATGTGAATTGTATCAGTTTACTACTGACCACACAACATTTGATCTTCAGATTTTGTTTGAGGGCTTCACTAATTGTTCCTTAATATTAGAAGGCATTGAATTTCAGCCCTTGGAGAACGTAAGTTTACATGTACATCATTAATTAATTAATATCTTTTAATTTTCTTTTATTGTCCAGCCACTATAACATTAGTTATTTTCACTGTATGAAAGAAAACCCATATTAGTGACCAATTCAACGTCTAATAGGGTTATGTTGTTCCACAGGTAGAACATATAGATGAGAAGCAACTCATATCAGATTTAGATTCAGATGCAAATTGGGAAGAAAAACTGCCAGTTGATTATGAAGACATTATGAAAAGGTCAAAAAATGGCCTGCAATGGACAACCAAGGAGGAGGCCTACTCAATTATTCGCAAAGGCTTCTTAATCAGTGACGACGAGAAGAAGAGAGGCATTGTAAGTCCTTCATCAATTATTCGCAAAGGCTTCTTAATCAGGGACGACGAGAAGAAGAGAGGCATTGTAAGTCCTTCATGCTTTTGTCATATGTAGTTGTTGTGGATCCTATGAACATGGTTCCACCTGGGGGAGAATTATATATTGAATTGCTAAACATATCTATATACTCTTTGCTTGATAGTGGTTTTCTCTTGACAAAAATGGGAAGAAATGTCATATGCTATCAGCGGCTCTCATATGGCGTTGGAATAACACAGTGTTATTACCTGAATCAAGGTTCTTTAATATCCCTTGTCACAATTCTTATATAAATTACTAATTTTTTTTTTTTTGCAAATCTTTTACATTTAAGATGATTTTCTAACATCTCTCAGATTTGGAGAAGCCATTCATTTGGGGGATAATAGGTATATTTATGTCAAGACTACTGTCCAGTCCCAACTAGTATCATCTGAAACAACATATGCATGTTACCTTGTCTACAAATTACCAGAAGACCAATCTGGTTTTGAGGCGCCTGTGAAAGTGAAAGACGACGAACGATGCGATTCAGTAGATAAAATTTGGTATATCTATTTAACAAGTCCTCAAACTCCAGTTATTAGACCAAAGGCTGGTGAAAACACCCACAATCCACTCAATAAACCAAAAATAAAAGGCCTTCCACAACAAAGAAATGATGGATGGATTGAAGTGAAAATTTGGGAATTGCGAGTTGCTACTACAATCAACATGAAACTTACGTTGGAACTTTGTGACAAGAAGAAGTTTAGGGGGATTATTATTGAAGGCATTGAGTTTAGACCCATATAAATTTTCCTTTTATATTAATGGACAAAAGTTAGTTGTAAACACAATTTGTTTTCTTTTTTCTATTTGAGTGGAAGTACATTTCGATTTCTATTTCCATGAAACAAGTCTTTGACGATGCTAACAAAAAAAAGTATTATTACACTAATGCAGTTTTATTAATGAAACAGCGGAGAGGGTTGTCAATAGAAGAGTATAATGCTCTTTTAGAGTTGTATTGTGATTTCTTTTAACTAAATTTATTATAACTATCTGAATACAGGTTAGCATATGTTTTCTTTGTTTAAACTCATGTTTTTCTTGAAAAAACCTCAGATTTATTAGAAATATTTCGATAAATTTCTAGTGGCATGATGATCATTCTACATCTGTGCTCAGTAATTCTTTCAAAATCTTACTTGTTTGTTACGATTCTACTTTAGCTATTTTGTTTAAGAAATTCTCATTTAATATATGATTTTTTTCCATAAGTTGGTTCTTAGGTGTCTTCAAACTTGCTCTATCCTTACTGTTTTCCCCTGTTTTATTTCCGATTCTTGTGGATACGAAATTGTTGGTATTTGAGAGGCACGTATCTAAACTTCCATTATCAGTAATGCCAAAGTAAGTTTACCAACTAGTTTGATGTTGGTGTTGTCCTTCATCCACTGGGCTCCATCCTTCATAAATCCCACATAGCTTCTGCCAAATGCCTTTTTCCACATCGGCCGCCTGAATTGTGATTCGAACAATCAAAAGTCAAAACAACATTTCAATGAAACCATGTGATGACATCTGAAAAACAAAAGAATGAAAGGAGGTTACCTATGAGCGTTTAATGTTCTGAAAAACACACGTCTTACTCCCTTGAGAATGTTCAAGGACTTCATAACTTCAGCTGAAATAATTTAGTAAGCTAGAAAACACAAAGTGTGTTAATTGAATATCAAGTAACAGCCAATAAATACAATACATTTTGATGGTTTGGATGCATATCCGAGCCACCAAGCCACCAGTTCCCAGGAAAACCCGACTGGTTCGGCTCGGTTTCAAACTGGCAACCTCCAGAGAGCCCTAGTTCTAAACTTAATTGCCACCACCAAGGCTGGCCCTGGCCACCAACAATGTCTTTCAAAGTGAGGCTTGTGGTATTTGAACTTGAGACCTTAATGAGAGAAACCAAGTGACTAACCATTAGACCAACTTGTTAGGACGGAATTGCTGTTTTTTAAAGCCGAAAACACAAATCGCTGTTTTCGTGATCCACCTTTTACGCTATATAGCTGAAACATAATATTTTCATATACAATCATGAATATTAAATCATGTGATAGCTGGAATTAAACATTTTTTATGTAATCATGTGAAATCGTGTGTACATGTTGAAATGTCAACACGTTCTTTGCATCTGAGGTAGTGTCTTATATTTTAAATTAATAAAATGTAGTAACTAAAGTGGCGTTATGTATTACTAATTTAATTTCTGGCCTGTCTAATCCAATATAAAGGCATTGCATTTCATTTAATTGCAAGTATAGCGCCCCGGCTATGGCGCCGGCGGCGTGGGTGATTTCAGGGGGGGCGCTATGGTGGTCGATGTGGCGGAAGGGTGGCGCCCCACACCCTCCAGCCTTATAGATATACAAACACCTTTTGTCTTGGTTCTTTTCACATCTCCCGTCAACCTGTGCACTTGCAATTGCTTGGAACCCTTCATTTGAATTTAATAATTATGATTTCATCCACATATATGCAGGCATACTTGCAAAAATTCTTGCACAAGTTTCAACATCTTAAAATCCAACCGGAAGAGATAACATCAGCCACCAACGACTTCGACGATCAGAATAACTATATTGGACGTGATGGTTATGTCCAAGAATTTTCATGTGCTATCCGTCTAAAACCATATTCTGTTAAACAATGTATAATTGGCGTTATAATTATTTCCACAAAAATAATTTATACGTCACAAACTTGAGTGATTTATTTCTTTGTAAAAAATTGCATGTGTTATCCGAAGATATTGAACACACAAAACAATAACATGCATTGGAAATTAGATCATAAGTGCCGAATACTTTTGAAATTTAAACGCAAGCATAGATGATATGCAGACATCAAATATCAACGTGTTTTTATCTTCAACACTTTATATTCTGACCGAAATCTTCTCAACGATATCGTCTCATGGCATGTCTTGAGGTACTCCCTCAATAAGACTCCATGCACTTGTAAGTACAAGTTCCCTATTTCATCTTGAAACTTTGAACTTGGACAAGTTTGCTCAAACAACACCAAGTTGTTACAAAGGCTACATTTAAGTAGCAAACTTGAACAATTAAATTTGTTCACAACAACACCAAGTTGTTTTCCACCAAATCATATTCACGAGATTGTTACTTTGTTCAACAAATGCTACTTCTAGCAAGAGTAGCAAACCATTTAAATTCTAAAACTATGCAAAATAGACAATTAAATGTTTACATAAAACATTTTCATTCCTTATGGCTTATACCAAGTACAATCTTTAACCTTGTATTTGTGATACATATTTTCTAACACACATGTTAGAAAATTTAAGTCATTTTATATAAAACATGACCATTTAAATTTAGAAATCACAAATTAAAGTTGGTGATAAATCACACACAACTATACCATCACTTTATGGTGATTTAATTCTTGTATTCTTACTCTTGTATTTCTTTTTCATCAAGTTAGGCACATAGCCTACTTTAATACAAGAGACATGGGGTGGAGATAACTCTCACTTAATTAAAGATTTTATTAGAGACATAAACTCTAATAAAAAACTAATAAATTGACATGAAACCCTCCTTAAGAGTTTATCTTCCATATGAAGGGTCTAGTAAATGATTTTAATTTCATTAAATTCATATAAATACCACACCATCACTTTATGGTGATTTAATTCCTTGAAGCCAATCAAACATCAACTTCAATGTATGACATTTTATTTCTAAATCATACAAAGCATTAAAAACAATGCTACAACAAATTACTTATATAAAATGTTTACATAAAACATTTCAAAGCATTTGTATTTTAACCATTTTTAACAATCATGTTAAAATGAAAGAAATTCTAACGCACACGTTAGAAATATTAACATTTCCACAAAATGTTAATTCGACTTTCTAAAAACACATATATGGTTCAAATAAATAAGTCATTTCTAATACACACGTTAGAAACTAAACAATTAAAAAATTGTTTCCAAACTAATGCTTTTCATGAACGTTTCTAACACACATGTTAGAAGACAAATGATTATAAAAATCATTATAAGACTTATTTGTTCATTTCAATCCATGGGTGGATAAAGAGTCTACTTTAAATAGAGACTTAATTAGAGACATAAAACTCTAATCAAGTAACATAAAACTCTTATTTAAAGACATAAAAAACTCTACTTAAGAGAATTTAACGTTTACAAAAAAACGTATGGTTTACACCAATAATTCTGGTCTAATACACATGTTAGAGAATTTAACGTTTACAAAAAACGTATGGTTTACACTAATAAACCCGATCTAACACAAAAGTTAGAAAGATTAACGATTCCCAAAATCGTTTCAAAACCAAACGTTGGAACCAAAACTATTCGTTTTATACCACGGTATAGGATTTAAGATTGTATCTCAATCTCAAAAAATCCAAACACAACAAGTTGTACTACATATATATTTCCCAAAATAAATATTTATAAGATTATAACCTCTAAAAATATTTTTTTATTCTATTATAAATCCTTTCGTAAACCCAAAATCCATATAAATAAGGTTTTTAAGATTGTATCAACAATCTCACGAAATCTGTTTTAAGTTTGTAGGAAATGGGTCACACTTTTATTAATAAAACTAATAAAAAATAAAGACATTCTCTTTAAACATTTGGGAAATTGTAGTACATGAACCATGTACAAATTCAAACGAAAATAAATATGAACTACAACATATTTAATAAAACAATCGATTCAAACCAATATCTTCAAAAGATAAAGTCTTCAACTTGATCTTTAACCGCGTCTACTTGTATGGTTCGTTGTGTTTTCAGTCCGTTGTGTAGGCTTCAACGAGGTCTTGAACCACGTCTTCTTGTACAATAATTTCCTACAAAAAGAACAAACAAATGTTGACGATTATGGCTGAGGCACGTGTTCAACACGTTTCCCTTAAAACAGATTTCGCGCCTCTACTAAAGACGACGCGTCTGTCTCCCAGGGTACAACAGCCGAAGCAGTCTGTACTGCCGGAAATGACCACGCGCCCGAGGTTACACCGAGTAGAATTATAGTGTTTGAACTTGTGGAAAAATAATGATACGAAGGTGATGGAATCGAGTAGAGAAAACTCATCTCTCTATAATTCCCAACATATGGATGTTCAAGTCTCCATCACTTCTCCAAGAATTCTTCACACATATTATCTTTCTCTTGTAGTTTTTTCTCATCATCCCAATGAGTCACATAGCCTATCATTTTTTTTACAAGAGTTGTAGGTTGTGAAGAGTTTCTCTTAATTGTTGATTTTATTAGAGACATAAAACTCTAATAAAAGTTTCACTTAATTAGTGAATTAATTAGAGACATAAAACTCTAATAAAAGCTAATCAAGTGATATAAAACTCTACCCAAGAGTTTCACATATGGAGTTTAATTAGTAATTATAATTTCACTCAATTATAAATTAACTAAATATCCATTCACTAATTTTCCCAACAAAGGTCATGTTAAGGAGATCTTAGTGCCCACGTGGATTAAGAGTTATGAACAAAACAAGTTAAATGATATCATTTTTAAAAATTCGTACAATGAACCAAAGCATCAGAGTGTTATAAACAGATTTTCAGATATTGCATACCAATGTTTAAAGGAATCTCGTGAAGATCGTCCAGAGATGGCTGACGTTGTGACATAACTTGAGATTGCAATCGATAATCATGAGTTACTCCAAAATGAAGAGTTAATAGGTAAATGGAACGAACAACTTTCTGAGTACCAAGAGATGATTAAGACTGCAGAACCTCCTCTGAACTACAGATCCAAAGATGAATTGATGTACCTTCTGTTTAAAGGGGTCCTCGTTAACGGCGGCAAAACGGTAAGCTGC
Source organism: Helianthus tuberosus (assembly GCA_030545235.1). Classification (NCBI taxonomy): domain Eukaryota; kingdom Viridiplantae; phylum Streptophyta; class Magnoliopsida; order Asterales; family Asteraceae; genus Helianthus; species Helianthus tuberosus. The sequence goes on along the minus strand of CM060426.1, from coordinate 94,193,168 downwards.
TATGTGTATATAATATATTAACATACCAAATGCCATCGTTAATTGTATACACCTGAGTCCTTGAACTACTTGTATATGTTCAAATAGTTAGTAATTTGATCAGCCAAAATTGAAAAAGATATTATAATTTTAACATTCACGAACTAACTTGAACTTGTTTAATGGACGCACAGTGGTTTTCCTTAAACAAGAAGGGTGAACACTCTGTGGTGATATCTATTGCAGAATGTTTGAATTTACGTGCGTATTATAGAAGTTTCAAGCCTGAATATAATTCAAGGTGACTTTCCCTGTATCTAGCTTTTGAGACAATCTATAAGTATTCAACTATTTGCTATTATTCGCGCAGGTTTGCTGTAGGCACCTTCCCTTTTTACTCTAAGTATGAGATATGGAAAGAAGATGTATTAACTCAATTCTTGTCACCAGGAATCACATACACGGTGAACCTTGTGTTCAAGTTTTACAACCTATATTGGGGGAGATGTGAACCTATAGTCATCGGATACAGATTACAAGGGGAGAGAGAGAATTCAATTTCATACCTTGCGTATGAGAGGGAAGATGGATGGTGGATGTGTGAATTGTATCAGTTAACTTGTGACAACCGAATTGTTCATCTTCAGATTTTGTTTGAGAGCTTTTATAAAAATGGTAACTTGCACGTAGAAGGCATCGAATTTCAGCCCATAGAGAACGTAAGTTTACAAATTAAAGTTTGATTATTCATGTACATCATTAATTAGTTGTTTTCAATGCAAGAAATATTAGTGACTAATTCAAAGTCTAACATGGATATGCTGTTCTACAGGTGGAACATATAGATGAGAAGCAACCCATATCAGATTCAGATTCAGATGCAAATTGGGAAGAAAAATTGCCAGTTGATTATGAAGACATAATGAAAAGGTCAAAAAATAGCCTGCAATGGGCAACCAAGGAGGAAGCCTACTCAATTATTCGGAAAGGCTTCTTAATCAGTGACAACAACAAGAAGAGACCCATTGTAAGTCCTTCATGTTTTTGTCTTACGTAGTTGTTATGGAGCCTATGAACATGGTCCCACTGGAGGGAAGAATTATATTTTGAATTGCTAAACATACCTATATTATTGTTGATAGTGGTTTTATCTTGACAATAATGGAAAGAAATGTCATATGCTATCAACAAAAGCGACTGACATATGGGGTCTAGACAAAGAAATCATGCTTTTACCCGAATCAAGGTTGTGTTATATTTTCCCTCCAGTTTCGTTGTAGTTATTATTTTATAGCAAATTGCAAATGTGTGCAAATTAAGAAATTTCAACAATCTTTTACATCTAAGATAATTTTTCAGATTTGGAGAAGTCATTAAGTATGATTGTGACATTATATATATGGAGACTAAACTCCAGTCTCAACTAATATCATCTGAAACAACATATGCATGTTACCTTGTCTACAAATTACCAGAAGACCAATCTAGATTTGAGGCGCCTGTGAAAGTGGAGAACAAACAGCACAAATTAGGAGATAAAATTTGCTATATCTATTTAACAAGGCCTCAAACCCCAAGTATTAGACGGAAGGCTGGTGAAAACATCCGCAACCCACTTAGTAGACCGAAAATTAAAGTCCTTCCACAACAAAGGAACGATGGATGGATTGAAGTGCAAATTTGGGAGTTACGAGTTGCTACTCGAGACATATTGGAACTTCGGTTGACCCTTTGTGATAAGAAGAAGTTTAGTGGGCTTATTATTGAAGGCATTGAGTTTAGACCCATATAATTTTTCCTTTTACAAAAATTAACTTTAAACACAAAATTTGTTTTCTTTTTTCTATATGAGTGGAAGTACATTTGGATTCCTATTTCCTTGAAATAAGTCTTTAATGATGTTGCCCCTTACAAAATATATGATCGCACAAATATAAAAATGAGTAAATTACAAGTTTTGTCCTTTATGTTTGTACCAAATTGTAGGCGCTGTCCTTTTCCTTTAAAATTGACGAGTTTTGTCCTTGACGTTTCAAAATCCTGCACGTTATGTCCTTTAGCCCTAACTCAGTCAGATATTTTTGTTAAATATAATTTGTGACTTGCACATGAGGGTATGTTTGTCATTTTATCTTTCAGGGGCTATTTTGCAATAAATTATTATTCAGGGACTATATGTAAAACACTGAAAAGTAAAAATATAAATATAAAAACTCTCCCTCCTCTTTCTCTTCTCTCTCCTCTCTCTCTCTCTCTCATCACTTCTCCCCCAAATTTTGACATCGCAGCGCCAGTTCGTTTACAGCACGCCCATGGTGGCCTTACAATCGTTGAATCATCTTTATCCACTGCCTCTTATTTCTCTTGTTCGCCTTGAAACTCGATTTCATGATCCGGAAAACCTAAACTATTTGCCAAACATGTACCATTTCTTGCATTAAGCTCTTCCACAGTACAATGAGCGGCACTTTTGTATATATCCACCATCAGCCTCATCTTCCTAGTTTTAATCCCATGTTTTATAACTACTTCAGGATCCGTGGTCCACTTCATAGTAGTTGACTCACCAGATAGGCACCGGTCAATGTGAGCGTTTAATGTCGTGTTTGAAGACGATGAAAACACCTTGCAAACTGGACACATCTTAGAACTACCCATGGTCGTTTCAGTTTCGGTCTTTCTAGATGAACCAAGAAAAGGTTTCGCTTTCTTTGGCTTTGTTTGACCCAAGCCTAGTTGAATTTGTGTGTGGGATTTCTTTGACTTTCTGGGGAGAAGTGATGAGAGAGAGAGAGAGGAGAGAGAAGGGAGGGTTTTTTATATTCCTTTTTTTTTATTTTTTCAATGTTTTACATATAGTCCCTGAATAATAAGTTATTGCAAAATAGCCCCTGAAAGATAATATGACAAACATGCCCTCATGTTCAAGTGACATGACCATATTTAACAAAAAAAAAAAAAAAAAAATTGACTGAGGTAGGCTAAAGGATATAACAAGCAGGATTATGAAACGTTAAGGACAAAACTCGTCAATTTTAAAAGCAAAAGACAGCGCCTGCAATTTGGTACAAACATAAAGGACAAAACTTGTAATTTACTCTATAAAATTATTTTACAGTAATGCAGTTTTAGTAATAAAACAACGGAGAGGGTTGTAAATACAACAATATAATGTCCTTTAAAAATACTATCATGATTTCTTTAACTAAATTCATTCACTTTACTATAACTTTTTGGATAGAGGTTAGCATAAGTTCTTTTATTTGTTCAAACTCATATTTTTATAAAAAAATAAATAAATAAAAGCCCTCAGATTTTATAACAAAAAAAAAATCAATAAATTCCAGTGGCATGATGGTTCTATATTTGAGCTCACTAATTCTTTCTAAATCTTATTGATTCGTTTTGATTCCATTTTAGCCATTTTATTTAAGAAGTTCTCATTTAATTAATTCATGATTTTTTTTTCTTAAGATATACGTAGTAACTCAAATCTTCTGAGACTTGTTTTTATTGCACTTCACATATCTAGGTCTTGAGAAGTGGTGTGTAAAGATGAATCGTTGATACAGCCATCTGTACATTGTAAACAAATTTCCTCTATGGACTTTCTCTTTTCCCTGTTTAATTTCTCTTTCTCTGATTCATGATGTGTGTACTCCTGATTCATGTGTATACGAAGTTGTTGGTATTTGAGATGCACATGTCTAGACTTTCATTATAAACGATGTGAGCACACATATAGTACCAGTGTTAAACATGAATGATATCCTGAGGGCACACACATATATATTATCATTTAACATACTTTGTGTGTGAAGTAGTGGACATGTTTAACCCTGGTACTATACGTGTGTGCCCTCAGGATAGTCCAAATAAAATGTGGACATTTTGTGATTAACATTATTTTCCTAGAACTGCTTGTACTATTAAATCATTTAATCCTTTTAGTATGTTTGCAATACCGACACTTAATTTACAAACTAAAAGTAATAAACACGGTTTGAAAAACAAAAAAAAAAAGGTAAAAAGAAAATGAAGTTCGATTTGTGAACTACATAACATCATTTGATGAGGATGCATCTTATGGGAGATCTCTTGGCTCCGAGTAACCTTAATTAATGGTAAGCAATGCACATTATATATCCCTGCTTCTATATCTTCAAGTTTCAGACCTTCCACATGAATGATATCCTAAGGGCACACACATATAGTACCAGTGTTAAACATGTCCACTACTTCACACACAAAGTATGTTAAAGAGTATACGCCTTACCCTGTTCTCTAAGAAGACAAGATGAAAAGGAATTAGATAATCATATGCAGCAACTGACAAGTAATCAATACCTGCAAAATGAGACCAAAAATGACTGATTATGTATTTCTTTCATGCATAACCACAATAAGGTTGTTTTAGATATTTCCACAGACATATGTGGTTCTCAAAGTCAGGACTACGTGATGATCTAGGTATCCATTACGAAGTAATTGGATATAAGCTAAGGAGAAACAAGATTTTAGAACAGTAAAAATATTTACCGCTCCAAAACAACATTGTGTTTCCCATATATCTCAACTCATCTTGACTTGATCTCCATTTATGTTGGTCTTTTTAAACATCTCAATGCATATGTATTGAATGATAAATATTTTCTGATAGTCTTTTATTAACTCGGAATGGAAGTAACATAAAAAAATCATGAATTTAGCTGACATACGTCAACTGTATATGTACTAATTTAACAAAGCCTCCCCAGAAGTGAAAGTGAGTTTTACCAACGAGTTTGATGTCAGTGTTGTCCTTGAGCCACTGGGCTCCATCCTTCATAAATCCAACATAGCCATCGGAAATTAGTGATCCGGAAAATCAAAAGTCAATATAAAAGTTAAATGAGATGGAGCCCAAAAAGTGAAAGGAGGTCTGGTTACCTATCAGTGTTTAATGTTCTGAAAAGCAGACGTCTTACTCCCTTGGGAATGTTCATGGACTTCATAACTTCAGCTGAATTAATTTAATAACTAATCAGGATTTAACACACATGAAAGCTGGAATACACATATCATGTAAACAGAACTCACACATGCTAGCAGTAAAGAGCCATTTATTCAAAAAAAAAAAATATATACAGAAAGAATCATGGAGCACTTAAACAGAAGTACATACATGTACTGATTGGCATAAACAATTTAAATTAAAAGTAAAGAACCATAGTTGAATTAGTACCTGTTATGTTCTTGTCTCTTGGAACATCAACTAATAACGCTGGGCTTGCAGAAAAAAAAAAGTGACATGATTTAGGGGGTAGTGATGGAATTCCATCACTCACAACATCCAATCAAGTTCCGCCACGTCATCGAGCTTTATTCCGTCACTAGTGATGGATTTTACTAGGGGTGCCCATCATTAGCGTACGAAACACTTGGAAATTGACTTGCATTTTATTCGTGACATGGTTTTGGCGGGTATTTTATACGTTCGGTATGTTTCTACTACGCTTCAGATTGCATATCTTTTGACCAAAGATTGTCTAGTGTTAGTTTTGACAATCTGCGGTCCAAGCTTCACGTGGATGTTTCCCGTTCAGCGTGAGGGGGCATATTAGATTGTATATTTGATATGTACATATATAGGTTACTGTGACAGCTGGATATTAGCTGGCATGTTAGTTAGTAGTTGGTTAGCATGGTGGTTAGTAGTATATATAGATGAGTGTGTTATATGTTTTAGTTAACTGAAAGTGAAATGGAAATACTTTTGAGAGCCTGATACTTTTTTAAGTTGTGATACAATTGACACTTGAGGTTGGTTTGTCTATCTTAACTGATGCGAGCCTGGAAGTGCACATTGGATTGGTTTGGGATCCGAAACCCGTTCCTAAATTGAAACCAATGTTATCTAGAAACCAGTTTGAAACTGAATTGAACCGCTAATTTGTTATTGGTTTGAGAACTCCTCTGTTGAAACCAATTAAAGCTAAACTGAACCGGATATAACTAGTTTCAAACCGATCCGATCCTTTTCCCTTATAAACCGGTTTCTAATCCGAACTGTATTGGGCCAAAACCGGGTTTGACCCTTTAACCAAAACCAAACGGTTGTAATTGATATTAACAATCAGATACTACATGACATGACTGTATTATGGACAAAAGTCTTTGGTGCGTACGATGCCGGTTGCCAAGGCTACTAGTAGAGAACCAAGACTCGAGCATATACAAGAACATAGTGACATGATAAAAGATGAAAGAATGTAGAGCTGATCATGGTATATTTTTGTATAAATATGATGAAAGTACAACGGTAATTAGCATACAACAAGAAGTTAAAACCGGTTTAGAACATGAAACCAAGTTAAAAGAAAACGACGAAAAAAAGCTAAACCTAAATATCATTAAACAACATCACTGCTCTCAAACAGAACCAAAAGGAACTTTTGCAACATGTTTGAGATGACAGGAGCCAAGGCTGAGCGGTTTTCGTGGAATCGCTACTACTATATAGTATCACTTGATAAGGATGCATCTAATGGGAGATCCTTCAGCTCCAAGTAACCTCAATGGTAAGCAATGGACACTGTATATTCCCGCTTCTACATCGTCAAGTTTCAAACCTTCAACAAGTATGATATCCTGACACCACACAAACGATATTGATCAGAACAAGAACGGCTATCTTTACCATCAGATTTGTAGCAATTTCTTTAAATAAGAGACATTTGACAAGCAATCAAACACCCTCTGTAAGTACATTGTTAATTGATATTGCTTGATGACTTACCCTGCTCTCAAAGAAGACACGATGAGTAGCTACAGAATCAACAAATGCAGCAGCTGATAAGTAATCAATACCTACAACATCACAACAAACGACTCTGAATAAACTGAAACCAAAGCATAAAACAATATTGGTGAAGAATATTATTTTCTGTGTATTGAATAACAACTTAAAGATAAATGATAAATCAAATAGTAATATAACTATAAGAGTAAACTGCCAAAATGGTCCCTGAGGTTTGGTCACTTTTGCCATTTTAGTCCAAAACTCAAACCTTTTGAATCTGGGTCCCTGTGGTTTCAATTTTGTTGCCATTTTCATCCAAAAACAAAATCTTGTTAGATTTTTCAGTTTTTTTGTCTTTCTCCTCCCTTTTAATGAAGGGCAAAATGGTCAGGTTTTTTTAATTTGTTATAAAAGAACGTTAAAAGACCATTTTGCCCTTTATTAAAAGGGAGAAAAAAAGACGTAAAAGTTGGATGTTAACTGAAAGATCTGACCCGATTTTAATTTTGGACGAAAATGGCAACAAAATTGAAACCACATTACCACAGGGACCCAGATTCAAAAGGTTTGAGTTTTGGACTAATGTGGCAAAAGTGACCAAACCTCAGGGACCAGTTTGGCAGTTTACTCAAACTATAATAAATAACAAACTTGGTTAACAGCCCCATAATACATAACCAAGTGAGACAGAGAGAGAGAGAGAGATTTACCAACAAGTTTAATGTCGGAGTTGTCCTTAATCCATTGGGCTCCATCCCTCAAGAATCCAACATAGCTTGTGTCAAATTGCTTTTGCCACATCAACCGCCTGAAACATGATGACTCGTAAATCTCAGCAAAAGAGAGAGATTTAAGTAAACTGGAAGTACTCTCCTATTTAGTTAACATTTTTATATACAAAACAAGGAGGAGATTACCTATCAGTGTTTAATGTTCTGAAGAGCACACGCTGTACGCCCTTGGGAATGTTTAAGGACTTCATAACTTCAGCTGAAACAAGTCAATTTGCATATCAATTAGTAAATTAGTTGCTTGAAGAAGACTCACTCATCCACACACGGAAGATAATCACGTGCAGTGGGAGAAAGAAAGAGAGGCAGTTAGAAACCGTCTTATATATCACAAGTGAAGTGAAATGTATAAGTGTCTATGCGATTCACGCACTTTTTTTTACTTAAAACTGGTTACGTATTGAACATGTAAATACATTTTGTTGACCAACGCCAACAACTTCAGATTACAGGGTAACGCACTATAGTTGAACAAGTACCTGTTATGTTACTGTCCCTTGGAACATCAACTAGTAACGCTGGGCCTGTGAAGTAAAAAAAATAAAAAATAAAAAGAAACGCAAAGTTAGTTATAACTTTCTTCAAAGAACATGTATTTTTTTCCTTAAGGATGAATTATGAGTATGTTGGGTTTTCAAGCTTCAAACACACAAAAACCAAACTCAAGAACAGAATAAGTTTTACTGCTTAAAGAGACACAATTTCATTGCAACATCATGAAAAACTGAATAGACTCAACATAAATAAACATGCTCCCACTATCTAAAGAGTCACTCTTTTATTTGACCCAACAAACAAAAACTGGCCCATGATCTAATTAAACACATAAAACATGTGACTAAAAAACTTTCTGTTGACCCGACTTTGACCCGTACCCATCAAGATTAACGTACAGAGTATATAACAAGAAAAATATAGAGGAGAACATACTAGAAACTCAGTTTGTGTCAATGGTTAAAAAGCGTTCAGAACTATGTTTCAACCAAGTTTATAACTAGGGGTGTAAACAAGCCCAGAGGCTCGAGAGCTATTCATGATCGGCTCGGTTAAAAGCTCGAACGAACCGAGCCTTAAAGAGCCCGAGCTCGAGCCTGAAATACAATGCTCGTTTAGGCTCGCGAGCCTAAACGAGCCCAAACAAATTTTGAGTTTTCTTATATATAATATAATAATAATTATGATGATAACATTGGCGAGCCGAGCTCGAGCCGAGCTTTGGCTCCTTTATGCGATATTGTAGCAAGCTCAAGCAGAGCTTTTAGCTCGTTTGAGGTTTTTCTCAAAATAGTTCGAGTCGAGCTCGAGCTCAAATAAGTAGGCTCGAACCAAAATTACAGTTTTATCTTGCATCATTCAGAATCAAACATTCTGCGGCGCAGAGGGGCCCTCCCATCTCTGCGGCGAGCCTAACGGTTTTCTGTTTTGCAGGACTGTTCCTCAAACCTTCTGACAAGATCCAAACCCTCGTTTACAGGCTCCGGCCTAAACACGATTCTTTGGTTCTTCAATTGGCGCCATCCGATCTCAAAGCTCTTAGTCCTTCACTCTGGTGAATTTCTTGAGCAAAGAACTGACAAATGGTGGCCTCAGGTTCTATGAATCTAGGATCTACAACTGTTAATACACAAACTACAACACCAGCAAGTACAGTTTCCATAACCCCAGATGCTTTAAGCTCAGGGCCGGGAACAACCTTGCCATTCGTTCTAATCCCTACTTCGCAAACATCTGAGTTTGATGCGGAGTTTCTCTCCAAAAATGCAAGTCTCCTGCGACGATTGAAAGCACAACAGGCTAGAGATGAACAAATCCTCGGTTTACGAACCAGGTTGTTTCAAGAAGAAGCCCCGGTAAGGACCATGGGTCCTACAATGTTTACCCCTCCTACTTTTTCCACAGTTGTCACCTCGGAAATTTACACTGGGTACGTCCAGGGTTCGTCCGGACCCTCGCCGGCAATGGCAATACGAAATGAAGCACAGATGGATGTAGTTAATGATCCGGAACTTACCAAACCGTATCACCCAGTTTCCATGACTGCCAAGTCAAAATTTAGCGCTCGCATCACACATGCCAAGCTTCCTCCGAAGCTCAAAATGCCAACTACGGTAAAAAAGTATGATGGTACAACTAATCCAGATGATCATATGTTCGATTTCGACAGAGCCGCGCGAGTAGAACAGTGGCCGATGCCAGCGTGGTGTTTTATGTTCGCACAGACACTAACAGGAGCTGCTCGGGTGTGGTTTGATGCGCTGAATGAGGGTGAGATTAACGATTTTGAAGAATTCAGAAGATTATTTCTCCAAAATTTTAGCCAGCAAAGGCACTATTCCAAAGAAATCACCGAAGTTCACAATATTCGGAGAAAAGACGGAGAATCTTTGGATAGTTTCATTGACCGGTTTAACCGGGAGAGTATGCAGATCAGTGGAGTAGTTGATCAGCTGAGGATCTCCGGATTCTGTCACGGAGTCCGGAACAATCAGTTGGTTGAAAAACTACACGAAAATCTCCCAAAAACAATGGAGGTACTCATGGAGCGAGCCAGAGCTTTTGCTCGAGGCAAAAACGCATGTAACCCAGCTTCGGAGTCAGATCACAAGATGTCTTCCTGGAAGAAAAACGGTGGGTCGGTGTTCGATAAAACCCCATCCGGAAATAGGGGACGACCGCATCCCTACAGCAGGAATGACAGACCTCCCCGCGGAAGAAGTTCTGGGTCAAGGTTTTACAACTTATCAGATCTTTCCAAAACTCCCAGTGAAATTCTCAGTGCGGAAGGGGCAAACTTCCCTGCTCCACCAAAACTCCGAAACCCGGGTGATAAGAATTCCAAGAAGTACTGTGATTACCATCATGCTCGAGGTCACAACACAGATGATTGCTGGTCCCTGAAACAAGAAATAGAAAAAGCAGTACGATCCGGAAAACTGTCGCATCTAGTAAAGGAAGTAAAGGAAGGAAAATCTTCGGGAAATTCGGGAGATAATCCGAACAACCAGCCAGCAATTTGTATGATCAGAAGAGCAGACAATCAAGGCATCAAGCGATCCAGTCATCACATGGCCGCTTGGATGCAGCAACCCATCGCTTTTCCTCCTATCAATCCGGAAGAAATCAAGGACGGACCTATTATAGTGTCTGCAATCATAGCAGGTCACAAAGTCCGGAGGATTTATGTTGACAGCGGAAGTGCCACCGAAATCATGTACAAACAGTGTTTTCAACAACTAGCTCCACAGACCAAGGCAAAATTGATCCAAGTTTCAATGTCGCTGGTAAGCTTCTCCGGAGAGGTAGTACAGCCCATAGGGCAAATTACTTTGCCAACAACATTAGGAGACGGAAGTTTGGTTCGAACAGTCAGCTTGACGTACTTGGTAGTAGAAGCAAGGTCCGTCCATAATGTTATTTTAGGGAGGCCCGGTATGTGTGCTTTTGGTATCATCAGTTCTACCATTCACGGATCGTTAAAATTCCCCACCGAAGCAGGAGTGGCAACTCTGCACTTCGAATCAACGATCTGCGTAGCCGAAATACGACAAAGCAAAGGCGCTGACAAGCCTCCGAATCTTCTCACAGAAGAATGGGCCATCCATCCGCAATTCCCAGAGCAAAAAATTGCAGTCGGAGCTCAACTTCCTGAACGTACTAAAAAGAAGTTGTGGAAGCTTTTATCCAATTCGCTCGATGTATTCGCCTGGCAAACCTCCGATATGGTGGGAGTTCCTAGGTGTTTGGCTGAACATAAGTTAAAAGTGTCGCATTCGGCAAAGCCAGTGGCTCAAAGAAAAAGAAACATGGCTCCAGCTCGAAACAAGGCAATCTCCGAAGATGTGCGAAAGTTGTTAAGTGCCGGAATCATCCGGGAAGTACACTACCAGACCTGGGTTTCTAACCCAGTGATGGTAACCAAGAAAGATAAAACCTGGAGAATGTGCGTAGATTTTTCCGATTTAAACAACGCATGTCCGAAGGATTGTTATCCCTTACCAGAGATTGACCTAAAGATTGACTCCCTGTCCAGCTTCCGTCTTAAATGCTTCTTGGATGCATACAAAGGTTATCATCAGATACAGATGGCTTTGGAAGACGAAGATAAGACAGCATTCGTAACCAATGAAGGGCTTTTTTGTTATACCAAAATGCCGTTCGGATTGAAAAATGCTGGAGCCACGTATCAGAGGCTGATGGATAAGGCATTCAAGGACCAGATTGGAAGGAATTTGGAAATCTACGTGGATGACCTGGTCATAAAAAGTCAGGCCGAAGATAACATGATCGACGACATACTCGAAACCTTCACCAGGCTTCGGAGTATCAATCTTAAACTTAATCCCAAAAAATGCTCTTTCGGTTTAGAAGAAGGAAAGTTTCTCGGTGTGTGGATAACCCAGTCCGGAATCAAGGCACATCCGGATAAAATCAGAGCGGTAGTCTCCATGCAACATCCCAAAACTGTCAAAGAAATTCAGTCACTAAATGGAAAGCTTGTTGCTCTTCATTGTTTTGTGTCAAAAGCGGCTGATCGCTCTATTCCCTTCATGAATGTGTTGAAAAAACGAACGGGAAAAGGCCAAATAGAATGGACACCGGAAGCCGATTCGGCATTTCAGGAGCTGAAAGTCTGTCTTGGATCCTTGCCCACCTTAACCGCTCCAATCACCGGAGAAACTGTCACGGTGTATCTCTCCGCTTCTCATTTTGCCATAAGTGCAGTGCTCGTAGTGCATCGGAATCAAGCACAAATCCCGGTCTACTACGTAAGCCGCATCTTGAAAGATTATGAAACCCGGTACCCGATGATTGAAAAGCTGGCACTTGCTTTGGTACATGCCTCTAGACGCCTCCGAAGATACTTCCAAGCTTTCAATATAGAAGTATAGACAGATCTCCAGATCCAACAAATTCTTAGAAAGCCAGAGGTCTCCGGACGTCTCACTAAATGGTCAATTGAACTCAGCGCTTTCGACATCACATATCGTACCAGAGGACCGGTGAAAGGCCAGGCGGTGGCAGATTTCCTCACAGAGGTTCCGATCGGAGAGAGCACCAAAGAAAAATCCGCTCTACCAAGGGTATGGAACTTATATACGGATGGAGCCTCCAGCAAAGAAGGATCGGGGGCAGGGCTAATCCTTATAGATCCAGAGGGGATAGAGTACACTTATGCTTTACGATTCGAGTTTAAAACTTCAAATAATGAAGCAGAGTACGAGGCTCTCCTTGCAGGTCTCCAAACCGCGGCCAAAGCCGGCGCAACCTCCGTATTAGCACATGTTGATTCATTGTTGGTGGCTAATCAAGTCAGCGGAGAGTACGAAGCTCGAGAGGATAACATGGTTCGATATCTCTAGCAAGTTAATAGCTTAATATCCTCTTTTGACTCTTGCAAGATAGTACATATACTGCGGAGCAAAAACAAAAAGGCTGATGCCTTGAGTAAACTCGCGTCTGTAGCGTTTTGTCATCTATCAAAAGAAGTCTTAGTTGAAACCTTGCAAGCCCCGGCCATCCAGCAGACGGAGTCGGTCATGTCAGTCTCTATGGTAGAAAAATCCTGGATGACTCCGATTGTGGATTACTTAAAAGAAGGAACGCTCCCAGAAGACAAAGCTCAGGCTCGGAAGTTAAAGGTCAAAGCGCTGCAGTATCAGATCCATAACGGGCAACTTTACCGAAAGACCTTTTTAGGTCCGCTCTTAAAATGCTTAACGCCAGAAGAAGCCAGCTACGTCATAAGAGAAATCCACTGGGGAATATGCGGCATTCATGCCGGACCAAGGATGGTTATAGCTAAAGTAATGAATGCCGGATATTTTTGGCCGGGTATGCATCAGAGCGCAGTAAACGAACTTCAATCATGTGAAGACTGCCAACGGCACGCTCCCATTAGCCATCGAGCCAAGAACAACCTCGTTCCGGTAACATCGGCATGGCCTTTCCAGAAATGGGGGATTGACATTGTGGGTCCTTTCCCCGTTTCCACCGGAGGGGTGAGGTTCCTATTGGTTGCCATTGATTAATTCACAAAGTGGGTCGAGGCCAAACCTCTCCGGACCATCACAGGGGAGCAAGTGCTGAGGTTTGTCTGGGAAAACATTGTGTGCAGATACGGAATGCCGATGTGCATAGTCAGTGATAACGGAAAACAGTTCGCCGAGAAACCATTCAAAGCATGGTGTGAAAGAATGTGCATTGAACAAAGTTTTGCTTCGGTTTCCCATCCCCAAGCCAACGGGCAAGTGGAAAGAGCCAACCGCAGCATTGTGGAGGGCATTAAAAAACGCTTGGGGAAGGAAGGCGTCTCATGGGCAGATGAACTCCCGCACGTCCTATGGGCCCACCGAACAATGCCAAAGACGAGCAATAGGGAAACTCCCTTCAGCTTAACATACGGCACCGAAGCAGTCATTCCCGCTGAAGTAGGGATACCAACCCCCCGCATGCAGCTGAGTCAGGAAGAAAATGAACAGGAACTCCTTCTGAACCTGGATCTAGCCGAAGAAAGGAGAGAGCTCGCGGCGATCCGAGAGGCGAAATATAAACAAGAGTTGGAAAAGCATTACAACTCAAAGGTGAAGGAGGTCCGGTTCAAAGTTGGGGACTACGTCATGCGGAGTAATGAAGCGAGTTTAGTAGAAGGAACCGGAAAAATGGCACCAAAGTGGGAAGGCCCCTACCTGATTAACACTGCAGGAAGGGACGGTGCATATACACTCAAGAAAATGGACGGAACCATCATACCACGCACGTGGAACGGAGTTCACTTAAAGAAGTGTTTTCTTTAGGAAATTTCTTATGTTAAAATAAGATTGTAATACGGAAGCCACGGCCTCCGTCACCTTTTTATTTCCTTGTAAAAGCGGATGGTTTTCCCCGCACTGAACAGTTTATGAATTCCAAGAACCGTGGAAGCTTTTACCCACGGAGTACACAAAATGTTTTTACTATGTGTTCGGAGAAATATAACTCCGAATATGAAAAACAGAATGATAGAATTTCTATCATTCAAACAACGTTGCAACACAAGTATAATCTTCGGCCGAAATAGGGATGCTAACCCTAAAAGGAAGGAATGAACTGGCTCCGTTCATATTCTTTCCTTCATTTAAAAATTATCCTGGAAAGTTAAAACAAATCGGATCCGTATTTTTAAAAAATGAACGTTCTGGAAAAATAAGAAATGTAAAACACACAACATGGACGCATGAATACACAAGTGTTTACGTCAAAAAACTAACCGGACTTGTATAAACCGGAAGATACATAATTATACACAGGATAATTGTTCAAACATCAGTAAAAACATCATTACATTCATCTGAAACAAGGTGCATGCCCCAAACTACCGGACATGTCCACCTTCCAAAAAACTAAATCAATTTTAAACTTCCAAGGTGCATACCCCAAAGTGCCGGGCATGTCCACCTTACTTCTCCAAAAAATCATTCACTTGCAAAACGAAGGGCTTTCTTAATTTCAGAAAGAGGCGCGTTGGCAAGCTTCGGCAGATCTTCTATCACAGGAAATGTGAGAGTATCAAAACAAGCAACTGCTGTTTTTAGATCCTCCGTGGCATTACGGTTTAACAATGGCACCTCTTTGTAGGGGGTTTTCTTCTGTAAAGCATGCACGTAACCAGCGTGCAGACCAGAGTTGATACCCACGTCACTCATCGCATTGTTAACCGCGGCCACGGCAGCAGTCATTTCCTTCCCTTTATGAATATTCTTTGCCAGAAGCTTCGCCCCTTCCGAAAGCATCCAAACCTTCGTTTCTTGAAGATCCTCTTCTTTAGCTTTCAGGGAAGCATTCTAAGCCTCGATTTCCTCAATCCGGTCCTTTAAATCAGCTTCCCCTGATTTGAGCGCATCCCGCTCTGGAAAAAGTGTTGAAAAACAGGAGAAATAAAAAGCAAGTAAGTCAGGAGAAGGACGTACCGGCCATCATGCTCTCATAAGCAAGACGAGCCTTATTAAGAGAATCCTCCATCTTCGTCAAAACTATCTTATGTTCTTCGTCCTTCTGCCTCATTGAGTCAGAGAAAGCCGTGAACTCCGAAGAAATTTTATCTCTGTCTTCCGCAGCAGCAGCAGCAGCTGCTTGGGACGATTGATTCTGAGCAATCAGAGAGTTAACCTTCTCTTGTTGAGATTGAAGATCTTGGGTCAACTGAGCTATTTTCTTCACCGCCTCCGGACTCCTCTGAACCTTACGCTTCAGAGAGCGAGCCTCCTTCTCCAAATTCTCCCTTACCGACTCCGCTTCCACCCACCGACGATATAGCTCCGTTACAAAGATGTTTGATTGGGCTTGATTAGTCAAAACCGCAGCCCCTAGATCCGGGTTCTTCATCTTCCGACTCCTTGCATGGTCTATCGGAGTGTTAATATTGAAGAGCATAGTCCTGGCAACCAAAGTATCCATCACCGAGTCTTTGTTCCGAATGTCCCAATCAGGAATGAATTTTTCTTCGGCAGTTGCCGAGTCAATCTCCATATCGTCTGAAAACAAATCTGCATATCGAAAAAAGGACATCAACTCAGGTCCGAACCAAGATGAGGGAAGCGAAGACACTTGATCTTCCTCATCATCTATAAAACAGTCCGGACCCAAAGATGAGCCCAAATGCGTACCTGAAAAAGTAACCACTTTCGGCTCACCATGAGCTTTTTCCTTATCCGTAACCACCGGATTCTCCACCTCCATGCTCTCCACCTCACTATCAGGAACAAAACCTGAATACGCAGGAGTTGGTTTAGAACGAGCCAGTGCGGCTTCCTCCCTAGAAAACTTACCTCCGGTAATGTGTTCGTCCAGCTCTTTTATTACGTTACCTTCGGAGTAAGAATCCTTCTTTGCTTTCTTTGACCTTGGCAATGGAAGAGGGTCGGTAGCACGAATTTGAACCGGCTCATTCTTCCTCTTACGAGAGCTAGCCTTCAGAACAACGCCTGATAGATCCACACCCGACATAACACCCTGGCTTTTTAAAGAAGGTCGATATTGTAAAGCCTCATCCAGATCGCGGAACTCCGGATCACTATCAACATCATCAAGGGCAGACTTTTTACCAGTTCGTGATCCGGACGAACCCTCAGCATCCTTTAACGATAATGGAATGGAAGAAGTAGCCTCAGCAGCAACTTGTTCAGGTACATCCTGAGGAATAGAAGAAGTTGCTTCTGCAGCAGAAGGCTCGGTCACGTTTTGAGTCACCTCCGGACGAATTGGTTGGGCCGAAGGTGCCACTTGTTTCATAAAAGGAACATCCTCCTCGCCTTGTTCTCCGAAATCAAAATCAAAAACATTCATGTTCGGGACCTTTAAGGCATCAAGAAGAGACATTGCAACACCTGCATCCCCAAAACAAAAAGAAAGTTAGCAAAATAAACAAGTAATGGTGCCGAAGGGGACGTAAAGGGCCGAAACTTACGATCACGCTTTCGGCGAATAATCGGCCAATCCTTATCCCCTTGGGCCCAGGAAAAACTGACGCGACCTAACCAAAGGAAATGCTCAGGAAGGGGACGAATGGGGGATTTATGCTCAATCAGGGCACGGACAAGACTTTCATCATAAACAAAGTCTTCATCAAAGGACATCGTCTGATCCTTGAAATGTCACCTCATATCCTCCGGTAGGCAGCGGTCATCCAGCCAGAAAAAATTGTCTTTCCAATTTTTTAGGCTAGACCGCTCGCCGGAGGATGGGGAAGGGACACCCTTTCGGTGCGCGAACGTATACCAATCTCCGGCCGTTATAAACTCGTAAAAATATCGAAAAACGTTCAGGTCCGGTTTCCGATCTAAGGCTCGGCAAGAAATTTCAAAATGGTTAATACGGCTAAGACCGAAGGGATTAACCTGACAAATATGAACCCTAAAATATTGTAAACCCCTAATCAAGAAACGAGAGAAAGGAACCCTATAATTCGCGAAGTTACAGACGCGAGTATAAAAGGGAAACTTCCCTTGACGGAACGGATATATTGCTTCCCTTTCGGAGGGAAGGACCGGGTAAAGATCTAGGGGAATCCTATAATCTCTAATGAACTTATCCAACTGCCGTTGGGTAAGCACGCTTACGCTCTCCGAAAGATTCTCCTTACCAGGAGCCATAACTTTAAAAAGTAAAAAGAATAAGGACGCACCTTTTTCTTTGAAGAAGAAGAAGAAATTAAAGAGGATAAACAGCAGAGAAGATGAAAGAAGAGAGGAGAAAAGGTGAAAATGAAGTGGTAAAAATCAGATTTATAGGAAAAGTAAGTCGGTGGGGTGCCCATCATGTCAACCGTCACTTCCCACGATTCCCAACACGGGTTCCGCTACCGTCACCAGTAGGTGACTGACGGTCAAGAAAATGAAGGTCACCCACACCATTCAAAATCTGCCACGTCATCAACTCAAGACCACTCCCGCGGCTACACGTCATCCGAGTAGGACAAAAAAGTTTGAAATTATAGTTTGCTAAGTTTTTACAAAGACTTACCAAACTGGGGGACTTGAAGATACATGTCCGAGGCCGGACATGATCCATGGGACGAACAAGACCCCACTTGGACGGACGTCCGAAACCTGTCCGTCCGCACCAAGAACCTCCGAGGACGAACTTTCATTCAAGTGCGTCTGGACGGATGATGTCATCTCAGTTGACTACTATAAATACCCTATCAAGTACAAAGCCAAGTACGATTTTCTGAACCTTCGTCCTTACTTTCTCTCTCTATTTTCTCTCTCTACCAATACTTATCCTCACGCCGGAGGGTGGTCGCAGAGGGGCCCTCCCATCTCTGCGGCGAGCCTAACGGTTTTCTGTTTTGCAGGACTGTTCCTCAAACCTTCTGACAAGATCCAAACCCTCGTTTACAGGCTCCGGCCTAAACACGATTCTTTGGTTCTTCACACATCAATGAGTTATGCTATTTTGATGTGTTAGTTGTCAATAGTTATAGGACTTAGTTGCAATTAACAACCGTTCACACTTGCATGTGAACACACATTATTTATTTTTTAGTCCCTCACTCTCCCTATAAGTAGAGGGGTTATTTACTCTTGTAAACACACATTCAATTAATACAATCTTTTTCCTTTCCATTCCATACCATTCTCTTTACATAGTATCAGAGCTAAAGGTGTTTTAGCTCAAGAATATCCTCGTTCGGGTGACCATTTCTGGCTCTCAGTTTAGAAAGTTCGTAGTATGCTCTGTGGTTGCAGCTTAGTCTGACCTTCCACATCAGAAACGGATTTTCTCTTTCATACCATTTCCGGTCACCACCAGTTCTGTCCGAAAAAAAAAAAAAAAAAACCATTCCAGATCCGTTCAAACACACCCATTACTTCAGCTCACATCAAATCTGTTCAAACACCCAAAACCACCACAACCCGTCACCTACTTTTTCAGATCCGTTCTTTTTTTCCGGCGAGTTAACATACATCACCACCACCATCGTGTTCGCGATTGCCCGATCTACAAAACCCCTCAAAACGCGCCGCCGGTGGTTACTGTTCATCGCGAGTACTGTTCATCCGGTACTGTTCATTGTGGTTACTGTTCATCCGGTACTATTCATTGGGGGTTACTGTTCATCGGGGTTACTGTTCATCCGGTTACTGTTCATCCGATACCGTATTTTTCCAGTTTCGTCGGAATTTGTTTCCGACCATTTCCGTGCAGTCGGTTTTCCGATCTGAGCAACTTTTTTGTTACTGCCTCGTTTTGCGTGCTCGTATTCCAGTTCAGTTTTTCAGTTTTCTGGTTTTTCTGTTTGAATATATTGTTGCAATGGAAGATAAGAGAAATCACAGTATTAGATGCACTAAGGAGGATTATGATTGGCTTCAACGGTTACTTGCCTTCGGGTCACAAAGTCCGCAGACCAACTCGGTATTCCCAGGTACGTTGTCTGGCTTTGACCTATCCTGGATTATTGATTCTGGAGCCACTCATCACATGACTGCGAATCAAGAAATTCTCACTAGCCTTCATAAAACCTCTCACCCACCGATTAAACTTGCAGATGGTTCCTCATGCCCCGTACGCGGCATTGGATCCATTCACAACCCAGAAAACCTAAAATTGTCTTCTGTTCTTCTTGTCCCTAACTTCCCTACCAGCCTTTTATCTGTCAGCCAAATTACTAAACAAAATAATTGTTCCGTTACTTTTTATCCTACTCATTGTACCCTCAATGAACTGGGTACCAACCGAGTCATCGGTACTGGTCTTGAATCAGGTGGTCTTTATCGGATGTCCTCATTGTCTCCTCCCGAAGCAAACATCTGTGAGTCTAGTCTCTTTGAAACTCATTGTCGGTTAGGTCATTGATGTGTGTAAAATGCAACATATAAATTACATCAAATGAGGCATAAAACTAACCCTTTTTAAGTACTAATATTGGAAAAAGAGTGTTTTGTCTTCCTTTTGTATTTTCAGGATTAAATGAGCTCAAAAACACAAAAGAAACAAAAAGACAGCTAAATCCAACATAAATACAAGGAAAGGAACATAAGTGGATTGCCCGACCCCTCAACGGCATCTTCCCAAGCAAAATAGAGAAGGCAGAAGACTGAACACGCCCCGTGCTCAGCCAACACGGGGCCGTGCCCAAGAAGCAGCAGAAAAGACAAACCTATAGAAGCTTCTATTGCCCACCACGGGGCCGTGCCCAGTGAACACGGGGGCGTGTCGAAAGTACAGCAGGCGCATTAATTGTAATTGCGAATTACAATTAATGAGGAGAGAGAGTGTCAGACAGGCACGGGGCCGTGCCCAGCGGACACGGGGCCGTGCCCAGCCTTCTGTTCAGCCTATAAATAGGAGTGCTTGGTTTCATTTCAACTCATCCCTTGGCACACCACCTCTCTCACACTTCATCCACCACCCACCACCATCACAACACCATCATCCACCACCATCATCCATTGTCCATCGTAGAGTGTGTGAGTCGTCTCGGGATCCAAGATTGATCGTAAGAGTTCTTGACAATCAAGGCCATGTTTGCCTAAGTCTCTTACATCACTTGGTGAAGACAAAGTGTTTAGTATAATACTTTTTATTTCTAATCTTTTGCACTTTTTATTTGGTTTTGTATTAATGAGTTTAATAACTAGTTACTTATGTTGAAGGTGATCTTTCCTTATCGTTTGTCCGTGGTGTCTTGGCATTATTTTACTGTCTATATAAAATAAAGGATTTTCACCATTCATATCTCCACGGTCTATATGGAGGTATGTTGGCTACCTGGTCAGGGGTTAAGGGAACGGTTTGGTAAAGGTCTTGCCATTGTTCAGCGTTTAGAGGTCCTGCAATGGACCTGGGTCAAATTTAGTAGGACCTCCTTCAATACTTCACGGTATTGAATGGCGGGGGTCCAAACTCTTTGATCCCCTCATAAGTTAACTACTATTAATACTATAACCCGGCTATTTAGGACTGTATCCCTGCTGACTCAGACTACTTAGCCGAGGGTAACGTCACCGCCAAAAGCGGGGCCTACCATAATACTGCATTAATAACTTAATTCATTATCTTCCAATAATCCACCCTTTTAGGATTGTATCCTTGCTGACTCAAACTACTGGGGTGAGGGTAACGTCACCTTCAAAAGAGGGGCCTACTACAATAACTAAGATAATCTCTTAATTATGTGCAAAAGTGCGGAAATAATCAAAGGTTATACTAGATACGAGTCGGAACCAAGTGATTCATCTTGTCTATCTGTTTTTCTTTTATTTTTATTTTCAGCATTTTAGTTAGTTTTAATTTTTCTTAGTTTAAAACCTTTTTCTAAAATTTTTATTTTGATTAGACGTTGAGGATAAACCGGTACTAAAAGCTCTTGTGTCCTTGGACGACCTCGGTATCTTACCAACGCTATACTACGCTCACGATGGGTGCACTTGCCCATATGTGTGTTTAGTGTTAGTAAAATATCGTGTTTTATAAATTTAAAACTTGGCTAAAAATAAGTGTTAAAAAGGGCTTAAAATATACACCTAATATATACGACACTTAAACGCGCATCAAGTTTTTGGCGCCGTTGCCGGGGACACAAGGATTTTAAGAAAGCTTAAAATCGACGGCCTAATCAGTTTTTCAAAACCTTTTTAAAAGCGCGCACATTTTTCTGCATTTTAGTTTAGTTTTGCATTTACAGTAACCTGTACACGGGGCCGTGTTCACTGAACACGGGGCCGTGCTGCAGATTTTTCACAAACACCCAGTAACAAAAGCTTGAACACGGGCCGTGCTCACTGAACACGCCCCCGTGCTCAACGAAATCAGTAAATTTAATTAAAACGCCCAGATACAGATCCTGAACACGGGGCCGTGCTCACTGAACACGGGGCCGTGTCCAGTCTCTGTTTCCGTTTTTCTTTTTGTTTTCTGATCTCGAGACTTGGTTGTGGTCTGCTGAGTGATTCTTATGGATCAATACTCAGGAGGTTACAACTACACCTATGATGAGGATGATTATAGGGGTAATTATTGCACTAATTGTCGTAATGCACGCTCGGTTCAAAATAATCACTCATATCAACCATCCAATTCATACACCTACTATGAGGAGCCCAGGTACGAGCCATTAACTTCATACACATCCTATGAAGACCAAAGGTATGAACCTCCTCCCTCATACTCATATTTTGATGAACCAAGGTATGAACCCTCATACTCATACTTTGAGGAACCAAGATATGAGCCACCACCTTCATATGCTTATTATGAGGAACCATGGCGTGAACAACCCACCTCATATGAGTATTATGAAGAACAAAATTACGAACCTTATCCATCATATGCTTACAATGAAGAACAATGGTGTGAACCATCAACTTCATATGGGTATTATGAGGAACAAAGGGTCGAACAACCGGATTCAAGCTTAGAAAATACCGATTCTTTTTCTATAACCGAAGTGACCGATAGGATATTAGAACATATTAGAGTTATCGATCGATGTATAAAAGAAGCTCGCGCAAGGGAAGAGGAGTCCCGCGCAAGAGAAGAATTAAAAAAGGAAGAGATAACTAAAAGTGTAAAAATGGAAGAACAAATAAGTGAAAAACCTACACATGAGTTAAACAACGAAAAAGGTGAGTCCGACAACGTTAAAATTCAAGAAGAGTCTAATTTTGAAGAAATTAATCTCTTGTCACCTTCTTTCGAAAATCATTGTTTAGTACCCACTCATGCTAAGTTTTTAAAAGAGTTAAACACTAACACTAAAATTGACGAAACGGTAAGTGTTAAGTTAACTAATGATCAAACTACACTAATAAAAGAAGACCCATTTGAAATTAACATTACACCGGTTCCATGTTTCTTTCAAAATTCGTTTATTAGTAATGTCACAATCGATAAAGATCTTTGTGTTAACATAATGCCTAACTACATTTTCGAAAAATTGAGTATTAGTGATTTTTCTCCACTTCAAATACCCATTTTTCTATCCAATCGGAAAGTAATAAAATCAATCGGTATAGTTGAAGACGTCTTGGTTCAAACAAATCAAATAGTAATCCCGACTGACTTTGTCATCCTCGATGACGCTCCTCTAGTGTTGGGACGACCATTTGTAAAAACTCACGAAGCTTTGAAAAACCGGAAGTTCAACAATCTACCTCTTCAATTAGGGGCATTTAAAAGAAGTGTCGATCTCGAACGATCAATGAAATATCCATTCGGCAATAATGACCCCCTAATTGAAGATGAAGATGAACCACCCGATACAAGTGAAGAGATTGACCACTTTGTTGAAGAAGAGGTCGCCATAGAACAAACTTTTAAAGTTCTTGATCGAAATGAGCAACCAAATAAGGAGTTTCCCAAAGACCCACCACTTAAGCTCAAAGAACTTCCAAAAGGTTTGGAATATGCTTTTCTAGACAAGGATGGTAACTTACCTGTAATTATTTCGTCTAAATTAGATAACTTAGAAAAGGAAATTAATCTTTTGAAAAAACACAAAAACGCAATAGCTTGGAAACTTGTAGACATAAAAGGAATTAGTCCTTCTATGTGCACACACAAAATTTTGATGAATGATGACTACAAATCGGTCATACAACCACAACGTCGAGTAAATCCAAATGTTCAAGAAGTGGTTAAAAACGAAGTCATCAAGCTACTTGACGCCGGACTTATCTATCCTATCTCAGATAGTCCTTGGGTGAGTCCCGTCCAAGTAGTTCCAAAGAAAGGAGGTATGACGGTAATAACTAACGAAAAGAATGAACTAATACCAACGAGAACCGTCACAGGATGGAGAGTATGTATAGATTATAGACGATTAAATGAAGCAACAAGAAAGGATCATTTTCCTTTACCCTTCATTGATCAAATGTTAGAAAGATTATCCGGTCATAAATTTTACTGTTTCTTGGATGGTTTTTCAGGTTACTTTCAAATCCCGATAGCACCCGAAGACCAAGAAAAGACAACTTTCACATGTCCCTATGGAACTTTTGCTTATCGACGCATGCCGTTTGGTCTATGTAATGCCCTAGCAACATTCCAACGTTGCATGGTAGCCATTTTGCATGACATGATAGAAAAGACAATGGAAGTCTTTATGGACGACTTTTCTATCTTTGGGGATTCATATGACCAATGCCTCGATAACCTTGAACGAATGCTATCCCGATGTGAGGAAACTAACCTCGCCCTTAATTGGGAAAAATGCCATTTCATGGTAACGGAGGGAATAGTACTCGGTCACAAAATCTCAAGCGAAGGAATGGAGGTGGATCGAGCCAAAATAGATACCATTTCTAGATTACCACCTCCATCCTCCGTACGAGCTATCAGAAGTTTCCTAGGGCATGCCGGATTTTATAGACGATTTATCAAAGACTTTTCAAAAATCTCAAGGCCTCTAACGAAGTTACTTGAAAAAGATGCTCCTTTCATCTTTGACAAGGATTGCAATCAAGCATTTCTAACCCTAAAGGAAATGTTAGTCAACGCACCTATCATGATAGCACCTGATTGGAAATTTCCTTTCGAAATCATGTGTGATGCCAGTGACTTTGCAGTTGGAGCTGTCTTGGGACAAAGAAAAGAAAAGCATTTCCACCCAATCTATTATGCTAGTAAAACACTTAATGATGCACAAGAAAATTACGCAACAACTGAAAAAGAATTACTAGCTGTGGTATTTGCTTTTGATAAATTTCGTTCTTATCTTGTTCTTTCTAAAACTATAGTCTATACAGACCATGC
This sequence comes from Helianthus tuberosus, assembly GCA_030545235.1. Classification (NCBI taxonomy): domain Eukaryota; kingdom Viridiplantae; phylum Streptophyta; class Magnoliopsida; order Asterales; family Asteraceae; genus Helianthus; species Helianthus tuberosus. The sequence goes on along the minus strand of CM060426.1, from coordinate 94,168,382 downwards.
AGCCATTCGATATCTCTTCAAGAAGCAAGACGCAAAACCACGTTTGATTAGGTGGATTATACTCCTCCAAGAGTTTGACATTGAAATCAAGGACAAAAGAGGAGCAGAAAATACCGCAGCAGATCATCTTTCACGCTTAGAAGACCCAGCTTTAGAGGCAACCAGGGACGAGCAAATCAACGAAAAATTTCCAACTGAGTCCCTGGAAATGGTGGAATACAAGGAAGAACCATGGTACGCCGACTATGCTAACTACCTAGCTAGCGGTATAGTCGCAAAAGGGTGGCCACATCATCAAAGAAAAAAATTCTTTGCCAATGTGAAACACTACTTTTGGGAAGATCCATATCTTTTCAAAATGTGTGCCGACCAACTCGTCAGACGATGCGTACATGGTAGTGAAGCACGAAGAATTCTCCGCCATTGTCATGAAGGTCCATACGGAGGACATCATGGTGCTGCTAGTACCGCACGAAAGAGAACAGGTAATATTTCTTCCAAAAACGAAATGCCACAAAATGGCATTCTTGTTTGTGAAATTTTTGATGTGTGGGGACTCGACTTTATGGGACCCTTCCCACCATCGAAAGGAAACAAATATATACTTGTGGCGGTAGATTACTTGTCTAAATGGGCCGAGGCCGAGGCACTTCCAACAAATGATGGAAGAGTTGTGGTAAGATTTCTGAAAAAATTATTCTCTCGTTTTGGCACACCTAAAGCTTTAATAAGTGATAGAGGTACCCATTTTTGCAACCATCAACTTGAAAAAATCTTAACAAGATATGGGGTCTATCACCGGGTTTCAACAGCATATCACCCTCAAACAAACGGACAAGCCGAAGTGACTAATAGAGGTTTAAAACGAATACTCGAAAAAACCGTAGGGTTAAATAAAAAGGAATGGGCTGATAAATTAGATGATGCTTTATGGGCTTTTCGAACTGCTTATAAAACAACAATAGGTACAACCCCATATAAGCTAGTTTATGGAAAAAGTTGTCATTTGCCAGTAGAAATTGCACACAAAGCCTACTGGGCAATCAAAAATGTAAACTTAGATTTAGAATTTGCTGGTAAAAATCGATTTTGTCAATTAAATGAATTAGACGAGCTTAGGAATTATGCATACTCAAACTCTGAAATTTATAAGGAAAGAATGAAAATTTTGCATGACAAACATATTAAACCTAATGAATTTCGGGTAGGGGATCTAGTTCTTTTGTTTAATTCACGACTTCGATTGTTTCCTGGTAAATTAAAGTCTAGGTGGTCAGGACCTTTTTCCATCACCCATATTTTTCCACACGGTGCAGTAGAAATTAAATCTCGAAATGGGCCACCATTTAAGGTCAATGGCCAACGGCTGAAACTCTATCAAGGATTCATTGAGGATGAGGAAGAAGAGATCTCGCTTCAAACGGTGGAAGAATAAAAACATCATGCCTGGTAAGTTACGAACGATTGAGACGACAAAATAAAGCGGTAAGTTTTCTAACTATAGCTTATGGGAAAAAGGGGCATTCACACGAGCACTAAAAAAAAAAAAAACCTGCTCGACACGAGGCCGTGTCCGCTGGACACGGGGCCGTGTTCGCGCTGCAGACGGGATAAAACCCCTTTTTCAAAACAGTTTCTTCATTCCACACGCCCCGTTTCCCCACAAAAGCTCTGGTTCCAGGCGATTTTTCGCAAAATTTCGACGTCTCCTATCTATCTAACAACGTCAAGGTATGATTCTATCATTATTTGTAGTTAAATTAGTTACTTGCATGTAGTTAAAACACCACAAATTTGGGGAAAAATCTAGGGTTCTTGAAGTTCATCCGGATCGAATCTCAAATTTTTGCCTAAATCTGTTTGCATTTAGTTAGATTAGTGTTAAGGAAAGTAAATACACTTGTATTGTTCATAGATTCAACCGATTTCTCACAAAAACCCCAAACCCTTGTTCTTGAACCGAAAAAGATAAAATTGATAGGGTAAACGGGATATTTTGGGAAAAACGGCACTTATGGTTTCATTTTCGGGGGAAACCGCACCTATTGGACCAAAAATTTTCAAGTTTTCGAAATCGGGTCGAAAAATGGGATTTTTGAGTAACAGACCTCTGGACACGGGGCCGTGTCCGCTGAACACGGGGTCGTGTCCAGGCCGCTGTTTGCAGTTTTGTCCGAAAATATTTCTGTTTCATGCTAACTTTTGGTGTATTCTTACAGATGGCCAGAAAGTTCACAAGATTCAACGCCAATGAGCTAGATGCAAGAGCTCGATACGAGCTTCTTCAAACAAGGCCGGAAGAATACCCGAGGCAAGCTTGCACAGAGTTGCTGACCATGGTGAATCAAATTGACCGTTTCAATAACATCGTCACGGGACCACTCAGAGTCACCCTAACAACTCGACTCCGTTCCGTTCATGAATGCACCTTAGAATTTTATAGCACCTTTGCATTCACTTCAAGGTGCGACCCGTTCGACAATGACGGGGTGTCATTCGGATGTGGCGGAACGAGGTACTCAATCTCTATGGCACAATTTGGGTCAATTATCGGGTTGTATGCGGAAGAGGATGCGGGAAACGAAGAAAATACTGGGGGATTGAGAGAGATCGAAGACAACGAACGCCAAGCCATGTGGGCTCAGATTGGAGAAGGATTTTACAATCCGAGCAGCACTAAGAGTACAAAGCTGAGGGATCCGCTCTACAGATACATCCATAGGCTCCTCGGCTATTCTCTTAGCCAAAGGCATGAAAGTAGTGGCGTCGTTGGGTTAAGAGATTTGCTTGTCCTCCACTGCATCCACAACCGCAGGCCGCTCGATGTTCCGTTCCTCATGCTCCGAAACATGCATCACAACCGCCTTGCTAGTGCACCGACTCCTATTTTCTTTGGGGGATGGGTGTACCGTCTATTCAAGCACTTCGCTCACATACCTAGGGCATTTTAGAGAAGACCATGGTCGGGACGAGTTGACTACCACATTTGCCGAGCCATGAACTTACTTTATGAGGCGGAAGACGGAACGGTAAGCTTCCAAAGGACGCAAGGTTATGCATGGAACCCGCAGGAGGCCCTAGTTCTTCGCGCACCACCTCCCCACTACCAATATCAACCCCATGGCGATCCGGGTCAATCCTCCTCACAAGGAGGCGGTTTTCCTAATTTTCAAAGTTTACATGATCTTATGCAGGAAAACCTTATGTGTACCAGGAACACCTACAACCTCGCCAACAACACATACCAACGGGTCGGAGCTATTGAACGCAACATCAATGATATACAAGACGATATCAGAAGCATCCGAGAGTATATGGCGGGGCATGGGGATGTGGGTGATGATAGCGATGAAGACATGGAGTCGGGAGTTTGGAGGAGCAAGACCAGGTTGATGGCAAGCCCACAGGTTTAAGTCCCTTTTTAATCTTGAACAATTGGTGGCATGCGTGCCAAATGTTGAACAATTTACTTTCCTTGACTTCTTTTATTTTTCGTTTTATTTTTCTTTTTCTACTTTATGCTTGGAACAATTAACTATGGTAATGTAGGATGTTTGTGTTACTTGGTGTGGTATTAAGTGATGAAACAGGTACAAACCGAGGCTTGGAATGATAAGCCTCAGCACTTATAGGACCAGGATGGAAAAGACGGGGGAAGAAACCTGTTTTTCAGGCTTACAGACTGTCCACACGGGGACGTGTCCAGCCAACACGCCCCCGTGCTCACCTCCCAGACCTGCTGTTGGGTTACTGACCTGCAGATTTTTGTCAGACACGGGGCCGTGTCCACCCAACACGCACCCGTGTTCACCTTCTGTAAGTTCTCGTTACTGGCACCTGAACACGGGGTCGTGCCCACTCAACACGGGGTCGTGTCCAGGCTGCCAGTAACACAAAATTTTTGCTTTTTACACCTTTTTACACATCTAATCAACCTAAAAATTTATTTTTGGGACACATTGAGGACAATGTGTAATTTAAGTGTGGGGGGGGGGGGGATGCTAAAACCTTGAAATTTTGCAAGTCCTAAATACAAGCCTTACACAAAACTTTGTTGGAACCGCTAATCACCCCAATTTTTTTTCAAAAAATTCATTTTTCTTACTTGTCTAGGTTTAACTCGGGAAATTCAAGTTCTCAAAAAGGTTATATTTTTACGAATTTACAACCGATAGCGTAGTGATAAAAAGAACCAACATAAGAAAATTATGAAAAGGCATGACAAACTTAGTTAAAATTTGATTATATATACTTGATCACATAAAAACCCATTCCCACAAAAGTGAGTTTTGAGCCTTTATTGAGCATACAATTACATATCATTAGACTAAATGCTCATTTTTCGTTTCTTGTGTGAATAGCCGCTTGGTTCTTACGACTCTAGAACTTGCCATGACGATACATTCCCGGTCCTTATCAACTTAAACCCGAGTAAGTAAATGATGGAGGCATTAGGACTAACCCTTTTTTATTTCTACACCATTATTTTTCTTTTTCTTTTACCACCTACCCAAAAAATCCCCCTAGTTAACCCCTTTGAGCCTAAACCTTTTCATTTCATCACCCAAACCAAAAACCCTTTTACCCACCAAAACCTTTTTATTTTTAACCCTTTGTTTTAGTAACAAGTTCGGTTTTTCGTAAGTTCGTTCAAAAAAAAAAATATGTGTGTTGATGATGAAGCAAAAAGAAAATAAACAAACAAGTTCATCAAGAAATAACTTTGTTTGAATAAAAGCTTCATCAAAATAAAAAGTTACAAAAAAAAATAGAAAGTCTTACGAAAACAGACACTTGTTACGCTTTTCGCCCTTTTTCTACTAACCACTATCCCAACTACCTACCTTTAACCCAAGCCTAACCCTTAACCCACAAAGTCCTCTTGATATTTACAAAGGTATAAAAGTTAAAAAGGAGGAGGATTGATTGCTTGGCAAGCTTATGGTAGGAATAAGTTCCATGCCGCTCTCGAGTGATTCACTAAAAATACACCTTCGGCCGAGTGTGAGTGATTTCTCCCGCGAGGTATGTGAACTTGTATATAAATGGAATTTTAAAAAGGCATGTTATGCCCAAATAAGTAATTTCTCCTATGAAACGTTCTAAATAAATCATTACGAATAGGATTGTAAATAGATAAAAATAAAACCCAAAAGGATCTTGGATTCCCAACACTCTACGACAAGCCAAAAACCTTCTCTTCTACCCATTCCATTTGGGAGTGTAAGCCACATATTAAAGAGTTTTGCTTGAGGACAAGCAAAAGTTCAAGTGTGGGGGTATTTGATGTGTGTAAAATGCAACATATAAATTACATCAAATGAGGCATAAAACTAACCCTTTTTAAGTACTAATATTGGAAAAAGAGTGTTTTTGTCTTCCTTTTGTATTTTCAGGATTAAATGAGCTCAAAAACACAAAAGAAACAAAAGACAGCTAAATCCAACATAAATACAAGGAAAGGAACATAAGTGGATTGCCCGACCCCTCAACGGCATCTTCCCAAGCAAAATAGAGAAGGCAGAAGACTGAACACGCCCCGTGCTCAGCCAGCACGGGGCCGTGCCCAAGAAGCAGCAGAAAAGACAAACCTATAGAAGCTTCTATTGCCCACCACGCGGCCGTGCCCAGTGAACACGGGGGCGTGTCGAAAGTACAGCAGGCGCATTAATTGTAATTGCGAATTACAATTAATGAGGAGAGAGAGTGTCAGACAGGCACGGGGCCGTGCCCAGCGGACACAGGGCTGTGCCCAGCCTTCTGTTCAGCCTATAAATAGGAGTGCTTGGTTTCATTTCAACTCATCCCTTGGCACACCACCTCTCTCACACTTCATCCACCACCCACCACCATCACAACACCATCATCCACCACCATCATCCATTGTCCATCGTAGAGTGTGTGAGTCGTCTCGGGATCCAAGATTGATCGTAAGAGTTCTTGACAATCAAGGCCATGTTTGCCTAAGTCTCTTACATCACTTGGTGAAGACAAAGTGTTTAGTATAATACTTTTTATTTCTAATCTTTTGCACTTTTTATTTGGTTTTGTATTAATGACTTTAATAACTAGTTACTTATGTTGAAGGTGATCTTTCCTTATCGTTTGTCCGTGGTGTCTTGGCATTATTTTACTGTCTATATAAAATAAAGGATTTTCACCATTCATATCTCCACGGTCTATATGGAGGTATGTTGGCTACCTGGTCGGGGGTTAAGGGAACGGTTTGGTAAAGGTCTTGCCATTGTTCAGCGTTTAGAGGTCCTGCAATGGACCTGGGTCAAATTTAGTAGGACCTCCTTCAATACTTCACGGTATTGGATGGCGGGGGTCCAAACTCTTTGATCCCCTCATAAGTTAACTACTATTAATACTATAACCCGGCTACTTAGGATTGTATCCCTGCTGACTCAGACTACTTAACCGAGGGTAACGTCACCGCCAAAAGCGGGGCCTACCATAATACTGCATTAATAACTTAATTCATTATCTTCCAATAATCCACCCTTTTAGGATTGTATCCTTGCTGACTCAAACTACTGGGGTGAGGGTAACGTCACCTTCAAAAGAAGGGTCTACTACAATAACTAAGATAATCTCTTAATTATGTGCAAAAGTGCGGAAATAATCAAAGGTTATACTAGATACGAGTCGGAACCAAGTGATTCATCTTGTCTATCTGTTTTTCTTTTATTTTTATTTTCAGCATTTTAGTTAGTTTTTATTTTTCTTAGTTTAAAACTTTTTTCTAAAATTTTTATTTTGATTAGACGTTGAGGATAAACCGGTACTAAAAGCTCTTGTGTCCTTGGACGACCTCGGTATCTTACCAACGCTATACTACGCTCACGATGGGTGCACTTGCCCATATGTGTGTTTAGTGTTAGTAAAATATCGTGTTTTATAAATTTAAAACTTGGCTAAAAATAAGTGTTAAAAAGGGCTTAAAATATACACCTAATATATACGACACTTAAACGCGCATCAGTCATCCCTCTGTATCCGTCCTAAGGCAAATGAGACCTGGCATCTCTATTCCCGATAACTTCCATTGTGAGTCATGTCAGCTTGGTAAGCATACTCGACGTCCTTACCCCCCAAAAGTGTCAAGCCGAAGCATTTCCATTTTTGAACTTGTACACTCTGACGTATGGGGTCCATGTCCAGTTAAGACTCCATTGGGCTTTCAATATTTTGTTACCTTCATTGATGACTATTCTCGTGCTACATGGGTTTACCTATTGAAATCCCATAGTGAAATCAACTCAATCTTTCATGAATTCCATGCATATGTCAAAACCCAGTTCAAAACATCCATCCAAACCTTACGCACCGATAATGCTAAAGAATATCTGTCCACCGATTTCTCTACATATCTCAAATCACAAGGTATTATTCATGAGACTTCTTGCGCATATACATCTCAACAGAATGGTGTTGCTGAACGCAAGAACCGCCATCTGTTGGATGTTACTCGCACACTCATGATTCATTCTCATGTTCCTCGTCACTTTTGGGGTGATGCTGTTCTTACTGCGGCTTATCTGATTAATCGTATGCCATCGTCTGTTCTTCATGGTCAAACCCCGTTCTCTGTTTTATTTCCTAGAGGAACTCCATTTCCTCTTGAGCCCCAAACTTTTGGATGTGTAGCTTATGTCCATGATCATCGTCCCGGAGTCCCTAAAATCGACCCTCGAGCCATTCGTTGTGTCTTTGTTGGTTACTCGCGTGTCCAGAAAGGTTATCGGTGTTATAGTCCTTCCCTTCGCCGATACTTTACCAGTGCTGACGTCACTTTTGATCCGTTGCGTCCTTTCTTTCCAGAATCTTCCATTACAGTTTCTGATCTGTTTCCCGATCCTGATATACCTGAGTCTCACATCATCCCCACCTTTCCTATAACTCCTGTTCCATCTGTCCCTCAGGTCTCAGACACCACAACCCAGGGTCCTACTGCTGAGGACCTACCAACCGATCCCCCGCCATTACTCTTTACATATGCTCTGCGAGGAAAGGATCACACGTCAGCAACCATTGATCCCCAACCTACCCATACCTCTGGTACATCCGTTCAACCTGCCATGACTGAACCAGATACTCCCTTGCCAGTTCCTACCCATACTACCTCGGATATCCTTTCGGATACTCCTGCTTATGACCCTCCAGGTGCCCCATATCCCGATATACCTATTGCCTTCCGCAAAGAACCCAGACGCTCCACTCGTTATCCCATTCAGGATTACGTTGCCTACGCTCATCTCTCTACTGAGTCTCATGCCTTTACCACTTCCCTGGATTCCTACCCGATTCCCAAGAATGTGATGACAGCTCTGGCTCACCCAGGATGGCGTCAAGCCATGGAAGACGAGATTGGGGCCTTACGGGCCAATCAGACTTGGGATCTTGAACCGCTTCCTCCTGGTAAGCGTGTTGTTGGTTGTCGTTGGGTCTTCACAGTTAAACTCAACCCTGATGGTTCTCTGCATCGTCTAAAAGCTCGTTTGGTTGCTAAAGGTTACTCTCAGGCTTATGGTATTGATTATGACGAGACTTTTTCCCCAGTTGCCAAAATGCCATCTGTGCGTATTTGTATTGCTCTTGCTGCCATTCATCATTGGCCGCTCTACCAGCTTGATGTCAAGAACGCCTTTCTCAATGGTGTTCTTGAGGAGGAGGTTTATATGGAGCAGCCACCAGGGTTCATTGTTCAGGAGGAGGCCTCAAAAGTATGCAGACTACGTCGGTCCCTATATGGTCTTAAACAGTCTCCAAGGGCATGGTTTGGTCGTTTCTCTAATGTTTTGGGAGAATTTGGAATGGTTCGTAGTACATATGATCACTCTGTATTCTTTAGACATCATCAGGGACGAAGGATCCTCTTAGTTGTTTATGTGGATGATATCATAATCACAGGGGACGATGAAGAAGGAATTACCAAGCTCAAACAGTTTCTTCATTCTCAGTTTCAGATTAGTGACTTAGGTCGGCTACGGTACTTCCTTGGCATAGAAGTATCACGTTCTCCACAGGGAATACTTCTCTGTCAACGAAAGTATGTTCTTGATATGCTAACTGAGTGTGGCTTGCTGGGTTGCAAACCTGTTGACAGTCCTATGCTTTCTACAAGGAAGCTTCTTCCAGAGGACGGAAGCCCAATGAAAGATCCTGAGCGATACAGACGATTGGTCGGAAAACTCAACTACTTAACTGTCACCCGACCAGATATCTCCTTTGCCGTCAGTGTCCTAAGTCAGTTCATGGCTACTCCGTACACGGGACACTGGGATGCTGCTCTTCGTGTCTTAAGGTATCTCAAAACCACACCAGGTCTAGGGATCTTATATTCTGATCAAGGTCATTGCCGTGTGGGTGCTTTTACAGAAGAAGGAGATGGTCGTATATCTGGATTTTCAGACGCAGACTGGGCAGGTTGTCCTATTTCTCGCCGATCCACCACTGGGTATTGTGTTTTCGTTGGAGGAAATCTTGTGTCCTGGAAGAGTAAGAAGCAACATACTGTATCCAGATCAAGTGCCGAAGCAGAATACAGAGCCATGGCAGATGTAACATCAGAGATGATATGGGTTCGCCGTCTCCTTAGAGAACTCGGGGTTATCTCTGATGACTTGATGCGATTATATTGTGATAATCAATCAGCTATACATATAGCCAAAAATCAAGTATTCCATGAGAGAACTAAACACATTGAGGTTGATTGTCACCTAATCAGAGATCGGATAGTCGGCACTCAAAAGGATCCTCCATCCATCCAGCCAATTCATGTTAAAACAGAATTCCAACTAGCGGATATCTTCACAAAACCACTCCGAAAGACTCAAATAGACTTCATATGTAACAAGTTGGGCATGATTAACATCTATGCTCCAACTTGAGGAGGAGTGTTAGTTGTCAATAGTTATAGGACTTAGTTGCAATTAACAACCGTTCACACTTGCATGTGAACACACATTATTTATTTTTTAGTCCCTCACTCTCCCTATAAGTAGAGGGGTTATTTACTCTTGTAAACACACATTCAATTAATATTCTTTTTCCTTTCCATTCCATACCATTCTCTTTACATGATGCAAGACAACGAGCAGAACGAACTTGAAGCTCAATTGTTCAACAAGGGAAGGAGATGCACTTTTGACATGAAATGAAGTCTTCTTCATATCTAATAAAGGGGAAAAACCTGGGCAATGGAGTAATTTAGAATTCTTGGTGTAAAGTAATAGAACATTTGCCGTTCAAAAGAAATCTAATAAAGGGAAATTCATGTGACATTTTGACTAATTATATTATCAAAAAATCAATTGACCATTTCATTTTTTAATATTTATCAATTTGACCATTTCATTTTTTAAAATGAATTTGACCATTACAAAATCTCAAGATTAAAATTTAGATCGTGGAAAAAAAAAAATAATATATTAATATTTATCAATTTGACCATTACAAAATCTCTTAATTAAAGGATACCCTTTAATTCTCGACACACAGACCATTTTTACGCAAAACTTAAACTTCATTTTTCATCATCTAAACATTGGCAAAAAGCCTATTGCTTTTGTGCCGGAGACCCATAACACATTGACACGTGTCATAAGTAACGCAAAACTTGCCATATACGCACCATCTGTGTCATCTTAATATGCTACACTTTTTAATGGGATGTAATTAAACATAAGTACATAAGACCAAAGGGTACGGGGCTCGGCACCGGGCCGTCACCCCCTTTTTGGGCCGTCGCACACCGCCCCCAAGGGGCCGTCTCGTCACTTCCGGCGGAAAAGAAACGTTGGAGACGGGGCTAATTTTTGAATGGGTGAGCCCCCCTAACGGTAACTTGCATCATTTATTAAAAAAAAAAAAAAAATTCACCCCACCACTATAAATTAAACCACTTTTCACCCCACTTTTTTTACCAAATACTTCCACTTTTCTCCCAATTTTATAAAAAATCCTCTCCCAACCTTAAAAAAATTATGGATCCCTACAACCCAAATAATCCCAACTCAAGTTCACACCCGTTTTCGTCACCCGGCTACACACCCGTAATGGACAACTCTTTTGCGGGTTACCAACAAATGCCCAACGCTTTCAACCAACGATCAACCAAAATGGAAGGGAACTCGAAATGAGGTTGGCAAGTTGTAAAGGATCAACCAAAATGGAAGGGAACTCGAAATGAGGTTGCAAGCACGAAACGAGCAACGAAACGGTCTAAAACTTCCGAGTCAGGAAGTTATAGCATTGGAGGCTCAACCGGTCGTTGCCAAATAAATATCAACGACGAGCCCGACTATGAGGAGGAGCCGATTGAAGATGGAGAACGTCCCCCAGGAAGGGACAAAAGTAAAAAGATAGCGGCTGAAAAAAAGAAACAAGCCGCATCAGGAAGTGGTGGTGGTTCGAAGTTGGAAGGTATTATGGCCGAGTTGAAAGCATTCAACCAAACCTTTACCGAGACGCAAACCGAGAAGGTAAAGATGAAAAAAAACTAGCCGAGGAGAAGCAACAAGAAGCGCAGGAGTTGGAGGAATGGAAAATAATGACAACCGACCTTAGCGAATATCCACCGGAAGACCGTCTCATTTTACAAATGATGAAGGAAAAAATGGAGTAGGGGAGTGTAGTTTTTTTAAATGTAACTTTAGGTTTTTATTAAGTGTGTTTTTTTATTTAAATGTAACTTTAGGTTGTTGTTTTTTTTATGTTTTATTTAAATGTAACTTTTTTATTTTTATTTACTTTGTTTTTATTAATTAATTAAATCAAATAAATAATAATAAAAAATAGAGGAGGAGCATCCATCACACCCTTGGGTAGTCTCCAAGAGGATGCTCCTCCACCAAAGCTTATGTGGCTCCTATGTGGCGGATAGTCTCTTCGGAGACTATCCTCCCCATACCTTATGGTCTAACAGTCAAATTGACAAATCGTAAAAGAAAAGTTCAATGGTTATATGGAGGATAAAAAGTTTATTCAAACCGGGATTGTCGTCATTTTCCCTTAAGAAACCTATGCATATATAAAAAGGTCAAAAAAAGAAGAGTAAATTACAAAGTTCGTCCTTTATGTATGTCATAAATTACAAAGTATGTCCTTTATCTTTAATAAGCTCAGAAAACATACTCAATGTTTGTAAATCCTTACAAGTTATGTCCTTTAGTCATAACACAATTAGTTTTCATGGTTAAAATTGACTAAGTCAACCCCACATAAGGGTATTTTAGTCATTTTATCCTAAATATTATAATAAATAATCATTAAACCAATAAATAAAACAAATTTAGAATTATATATGTGTATATATACAGATGTCTTCTCCCTCTCTCTCTTTCTAATTAACCTACCCCCACAACCACAACCCACCTGCCACCACCACCGCCACCGCCACCACCGATCTGCCACCACCACCACTTCACCTGCCACCGACGAGTCCCTGTTAAACGCACATCATCTACCATACTTTCTTCTTAATTATCTTCTCCACAAAACCAGTTTAAATCAAATTAGAGCATCATCGTAACCATGTCGCAAACAACAATCCTCAATCACCAAATCTGAAATCAAATAACTTGCTTTTCTTTCGCTCTACTTTATCACAGAAATAACGACACTCAACTCCACTGTAACCTGCAACTCATCGGAGTTTGTGGCAGCTTTCCATCGTGGTGTGATCAGAGACTGAGTTGCAGGTTGATGTCTCGTTTCAGTCGAAGATGAGGGTGATTTGTTGAGGTGACGAGATCTGTATGTTTGTGATATTAAATTCGAAAATCAATTGTTGATTTGGTTCAGTTGCGATGGTAAAAAGTATTGTTACAATTGTTGATTTGGTTCATATTCGAAAATCATACCACCTGCAGATCGCCCACCCCTGGTTCTCTCTCTCTCTAACTATCATACCACCACCCATCGCCCATCTCTCTGAAAAAACAATTAAAACCCTAAACCAAATAGCATCCGTATCGCCCATCTCTCTGAAAAAAATCATCAAACACCTAATACGCAACCCAATTTCTCAAACAAAAACAACATACCTCACAAGAACCCCATTCAAACTTCTTGTTTCTTGAAGATTTCTGAGCAGCAACAGGGGTGGGCGATCTGCAATGAGAACTGAAAGTTAGAGAGAGAGAGAACCAGGGGTGGGCGATATGCAGTGAAGTGGTGGTGGTGGTAGGTGGGTGGTGGTGGCGGTGGAAGCGGCGGCGGCAGGTGGGTCGTGGTGGTGGCAGGTGGGTCGTGGTGGTGGTTTGGAGCAGAGTAAACTTGCAGGTGAAGTGGTGGTGGTAGATCGGTGGTGGTGGTGGTGGCGGTGGCGGTGGCAGGTGGGTTGTGGTTGTGGGGGTAGGTTAATTAGAAAGAGAGAGAGGGAGAAGACATCTGTATATATACACATATATAATTCTAAATTTGTTTTATTTATTGGTTTAATGATTATTTATTATAATATTTAGGATAAAATGACTAAAATACCCTTATGTGGGGTTGACTTAGTCAACTTTAACCATGAAAACTAATTGTGTTATGACTAAAGGACATAACTTGTAAGGATTTACAAACATTGAGTATGTTTTCTGAGCTTATTAAAGATAAAGGACATACTTTGTAATTTATGACATACATAAAGGACGAACTTTGTAATTTACTCAAAAAAGAAAATGAAAGATTCGAGCTTTTAAAAACTTTTGTGCATATATGCAGAAGTTTGAAAATACAAACGATCAATGTCTTTTCATAAAATTACTAAAATAGTCAAAGTTGACCAAAAATTCAAAAAATAGACATGGAAATTTAGATGCCCCAAAAGTGCGGGCTAAGTCTTAGCCGGCATCCAAAAGCACCGGCTTCGCCCGCGCATTTCACCTAAAGCGCACCAAAAGTGCGAGCCTAGCCGACGCTCTCCTAGCCTTCTTAGCTTAAAGTATAGGCTAGTCAGCAGATGTGACGGGTTCTCATAGGAGGATATGAGGGACAACTATTTTGGTGAAGGCTACATTTACGCGAGGGATGAGCAAAGGGTACCCGGTACTAAACCGTACCGTACTGGGCCATTTTCGGTACCCACTTTTTCCCATTTTCAGGATTAGTACTTCCGGTACGGTATATCAGTATTTTTGCTTGATATACAAACCGAGCACTTTCGGTACCGATATCATTTTTAGTGATGTTCTCAATTTTGACAATTTTGGTAATATTGTGGTGTCAAAATCATGTCTACAATCAGTCTTCTTGCTCAAAAATAAAAGCAAAACATCTAAAATCAAACAAAAGGGGTATTTCATATCATTCCACCTTTTCACATACGCATTTCATCAAACACCTTAACTACACCAACAATCTTTCCCAATAAAAACACGCACCATTAAGCACAAGAAGATCAAGCGTATCAACATCAAACCCGGCATCAAAATACTCATCAATCATGTGCCCAGGAGCATCCACGTGGGTCCCAGTGTGGGTCACCAGTTTCATCTCAGAAACATTGGACCGTGACCCGTTCTTCATACTGTTCGGAAGCCGGAGAAACTGTCCAACACCCTCGTCCGATCCCCATGACGGTATCTCAGGGTGGTACCGGTGAGTTATGTCGATTATACGACCGTTGTCGTAGACTTCTGATCGGATAGGGGTGGGAATGTCGCCGTTGTTGAGGTCGCAGGTGGTAGTGTATGGAGATGGGTACGCATCGTCGGCGGTGGAAGTGGAAGAGGAAGAGGTGATGAGTAGTGTGAGAAGTGTGGTGGTTAGTGTGTACAGTGGAGTCATTGGGACGAAGGTTAAGGAACAACAATGGCGATTGATTGATTTTACAGAGTGATTATGGAATTTAGATCATGGGGTATGGTTGGGTTTGGGTTGGGCATTGGTTGACACGTGGAATGGGGTGGCAGACATGGGTTAAACCCACATTCAACACGGCATGGTGGGGCGGGGGTTTGGGGCGTGGGTTTGGTGGGCTTCATGGGCTGACCCGTTGGGCTGACCCAATATTATTTAAAAAACAAATTTAATTTTTTTAATATTTTTAAATAAAGAAAATTACAAAAAAAAAATTCCTAACTTTTATATTTGTTTTTTATCTCTTCTCTCAACGCCAAGACTAGTTCTAACTCGTCACCCTGTAGGTGGGATAGAATTTTCAAATCATCCCGTCTTTTTTTCAGGGCATCTCTAGCGGCATCTCTAACTTCTTTGCTCCTTCGTATTTTGGCCCTTTGTTGTTGGAATACGTTGAATGTATCCAACTTGCATGAAATGTCATCCAACTGGTCGCTGTATATTCCCCTACGCGAGCCAGAACTCCCAGCTGAAGGCTATGCCGTTTGTTTTTTAGCACGCCTTCTTGAGGCATTTCTTCCATGCTCAAGCCGGTTTGGGCTTGGCGAATCATCCAAAAGGTCCTCAAACTCTTGATCTCGTGCATCAGATTGGGCTTGGGACGAGGCCCTTGACCTTTTGGAAGACGAGTTACTTTCACTACCAATGGGGATAGTCGCCCACGTTGGATGGAATTTACAAATCTCCCAACAATGCATGAAACGGAAGTCGGTCTTCATATTTGCTTTGAATGCGACCACTGCATTTGTCAAAATGTCGGCTTCGGTTTCACCACTTTTAGGGTTTTGCTTTGCTTTATTTAAAAACCCACTAAATTTTGTAAGTTGGGTGCTTATCTCGCTCCACTTTGAGGATAAGCTATCGTTTTCACGATAAGTCTCCTTAACCATTTCTTCATGGAATAGTCTACAAACCGATTCCCACAAGGCAGTTCGATGTTGCGAATTTCCTATTTTAATAAAAAATATTAATATATTACAAACTCATATAAAAAATAACCATTTCATTAATATAAACAAAGGTTAAGAATACCTAAAGTTGAATGTTGAGATTGTTCACACCAAGCCCTCGCCAATGCAACTTCTTCAGCATAGACCCATTTTTGTTGTTTTCGTTTGGCGGTTTCAACTACTTTATCCTCCTCGGTTTTTTTTCTTATAACTTCTCTTTTTGATGGGTTTCGATGCGGAAGGACCATCATTGGGTGGTTGAGTTTCGGGAACGGATTCCTTTTGTGAAAGGTTGATGGAGGTTGGTAAAAGGTCGATGGGCGATTGTGAAAACGGGGTAGGTATTGAATCTTCGGTGTGTGGGAAGTTAGTAAACACACGATTCCCGATATACGATGCATAACTCGCCATGTCGGGCATAGGAGAGTGTATGAAAAATGGACGAGTGGGTGGTGGGCTAGGATTATTTTCTTGGAATCCATACGGGTTGTTCGGGTCATAAGGACGGTTGTAAGGATGCATTTTTTCGTTTTGTAGAAGGAGAATTGAAGATGTATAGAAGATGTGGTTGAATGTGGTAAAAAATGAAAGAAAAATGTGAGTTTTATAGTGAAAAAATGGAAGAAAATTTTTTTTTTTTCTTTAATATAGCTGTTGGCCAACGGCTCTTTTCTTTTGGCCATTCACAAACCGCCATGTCACCTTGCTCCCCCGCCCCACGCCCGGCTTGAAACCCAAGCCCCAAGGGGCCATGCCCCAACCCAAGCCCCATACCCCATGGCCTTAGTAAGGTAAAAGGAGGGGGTTAGGTGGCCGACATGTGTGGTGATTTTGTATAATCTTAGGAATCTAAAATGAAAGGGTTATTGGATTTTATCACCCCTAATTATTGGCTATTGGCCACTGCCACCCCCAACTATCACTTTGACGCCCGACACCCCTAACTTAACACTTAATGTGTTTTGTCACCACGTCGTTAACTAATCACTAACTTTTGATTCTGTTACTATACATTTGGGGTGTCCTAAGATCTCTAAAACCTTCCTAAGATCCCTATGACACCCCCAAAAATATAATAACGGGATCTAAAGTTAGTGGTCAGTTAAGGATTTGGTGACAGAACACACTAAGTGTTAAGTTGGGAGTGACGGACGTCAAAGTGATAGTTGGGGGTGGCAGCGGCCAATAGTCAATAATTTGGGATGATAAAATCCAATAACCCAAAATGAAAATATCTAAAAGTGAGCATGAAAATAGATAAAAGAGTATTTTAGAAAAATCTAAATGTTTTGTAATTAGATGGTATTTCAGTTTAGTTTAAAAGCTTCATTTTTTGTCTATATGTTTAAAAATGTTTCACCGTTGCTATTTTAGTGCACCGCGTTAACTTCATCTATTTTTTCTATTAATAAGAAAGGCAATTCGGTTATTTTATATGTAATTCTATTAACTAGAAGGGCAATTTGGACATATAAAATGACTGAATTGCCCTTCTCGTTAACAAAAATAATTGATGAAGTTAACCCAGTGGATTAAAATGGCAACAGAGAAACCTTTTTGGACCTACAAGCAAAAAATGAAACATTTAGACTAAACTGGCAAAATGTCCCAAACCACAGAGACTAAAATGGCATTTACGGCATGTTTGGCTAAGCTTTTTAAAACAACTTATTGGCTTTTTCAAAAAACCAATAAGTCAAAATAATCTTTGGATAATGGAAAAGGACCTTTTTAAATAATTTTTTAGCTAAGGTTGAAAAGTCATTTTAAAAAGCTAGAATATCCTGACTTTTCAAAACTCTTTGGATTATTGGTTTTTCCCACCACAAAGGTAATTCAAACACTTTTTTAAAAAGGGTTATTGGATCTTATCACCCTAAACTATTGGCTATTGGCCACTGCCACCCCTAACTATCACTTTGACGTCCGTCACCCCTAACTTAACACTTAGTGTGTTCTGCCACCACATCGTTAACTGATCACTGACTTTAGATCCCGTTACTATACTTTTGGGGGTGTCATTGGGATCTTAGTAAGGTTTTAGAAATATTAGGACACCCTAAATGTATTGTAACACGATCAAAAGTTAGTGATCATTTAACGATGAGGTGACATAACACACTAAGTGTTAAGTTGGGGGTGGCGGACGTCAAAGTGATAGTTGGGGGTGGCAGTGGCCAATAGCCAATAGTTAAGGGTGATAAAATCCAATAACCCTTTTAAAAACTACTTTTCAAAAAAATTATAAGTCAATAAGTTTTTTTAATAAAAAGTACTTTTTAAACTAAATAAGCTTAGCCAAACATGCCCTTAACTCTTTAGATTAACTCCTTCAAGATTTTTTTTTTATTACAATTTTACTTTATCAAACTAACTCTATTAACCTTCTAGGTCATATATACTCTTAAAAACTTAAAAAAAAAATCATTTATACCCACATAAAAAAAATCTAACTTATAATAAAAGACTCCAAATAATGCCACATGTCACTCTCTCATTTATCACTCTCTCCTTTAACCTAATAAATTTTATTTATAATTATTTAATAAATTTCTTTTAATATTGATATTAATTAATAACTAATATATAGATATCATTTATTTTTATCCATATCTTTATCTAAGATTAATAAATAACTTCAATTTTGCAATTTAGACCATTTGTTTTTTTTACTTTTAACCCAAAGTTTTTCATCTTTTTCAATTTAATCCCAACTCTTTTTTATTTTCAATTTTGGTCCACCATACTTATCATCTTTCCCAAGTTTTTCGTTTCGTTCTAAATTTTGTGAGTTAATGCACTGCAACGTGCGTGTGGGGTTCAACATTTATTTCGTATATTTTTTTCCCGTTTGACTGGTCTGTCGCAACATGTCTATTTTTCTCTGTTTAACAAGTTCGACCAACGCGCGGGTCCTGAATTGACTTAGTTATTTTTTTTCTATGTTTTACGTTTCGGTTTAATTTCTATGCAACGAGCGTTCGTGATTCAAAGATTTTACATCTGCTTTTCTCTCGGCGTTATTTTATTCATTTTTATTTAATTTGTTTTTACGAGCTTTTCCGGTGTTGGTGGTCGCTGACAGTGGTATAGCATTGGTACTACTTGACACAATTTTACAACAACCGCCGCAACACAAGGGCTTAATACTAGTATCATATATATACTCTTACAAAATACTTAAAATATCAAAGTTACCCAATTCATGAATACTCGCTTAATAAATGAATATTTACCCTTTGCTTCTAATTTCATATGTTTCCCTTTTAACATCAAATTTTTTTACCTGTTTTTATAGGCATGTAAACGAACCGAACGAACACGAACATAGGCATGTTCGTGTTCGTTTTTCTAACTTTAACCGAACACGAACATGAACATATAATCGAACACATTTTTTGTCCGTGTTCGTTCGTTAAGAAATCGGGCATGTTCGTGTTCGTTCATGTTCATTCATTTATAGCCTAAACGAACAGTTCACGAACATTAACGAACACAAACGAACATAAAAAAATTAACTGAACATATTTGAATAAACATAAACAAACATAAATTAACATGATTGAACAAACAAGTCTAATATATTATAATTCATCCGAAAACACATCTATATTAGAGTTCATAAATTTAGTCATATTAATATAAGTAGTTAGAAAACCTTCTAACTATTTATATATTTACTAAAATTTAAACGAACGTTCATGAACATAAATGAACGAACACAAGGTGTGTTCATGTTCGTTCATTTAATTAATTTAATTAAACGAAAAAAAAAATTTGTTCGTGTCCGTTCATTTATTAAATAAACGAACATAAACGAACTTCCCGCCGAACAGGTTCATAAACAGTTCATGAACGTTCGGTTTGTTTACAGGCCAACTTTTTTAGCTTATTTTTTTTCTTTTTTCATAAGAGTTAAATGTCCGGATAGTCCCTGTGGTTTGCCTTTTTTCACCTTTAGTCCCTAACTTTCTAAAATTACAGCTATAGTCCCCAACTTTTCAATTTTCGTTCCCGAATAGTCCCTGTGCCTAACATCAGTTAGTTTTCTCAGTTAAGAGGGTGTGAAATGACAAAAATACCCTTTCCTTAAAAAAGGAAAACCACGGGGACTATCCGGGCATTTAACTCTAATTAATATTTTAGAATTTATGTGGGACCCACCAGTCACCCTACCCACTTCATCTTCCCCACTCTACACCACCACCACCATCTCCCGCCAACTTCACCAAACTATTGACTTTCACAAACTTGTGTATCACAAACCACACACCCCCATCATTCATAACGTGCATCCATCCACACTCAATCCCCCCTCTTCCACCTGCATCTCCACCACGTTCAACCGAACCTGAACAATTCACACAACCACCATGGATTTCTTGCAAAAAGCTCGCTCATTCACCGAAGATGCCATGAAAGTCAATAGTTTGGTGTAGTGCACAACTGCAAACTTACTTCAATGTGTCTCATCTTCCAAATGATTAAAAATATAAATGCTAAACGACTGAATATCTCTCAGTTTCCTATTTTGCCTGTGTACCGCCAGTAGGTTTCTCTGGCGACTTCCATCGCCGCTTCTAGGGGTGTTCAAAACCGGATATTCGAAAATTCGGATATCCGAACATTTCGGATAGTAGATTTCACTATCCGAATCCGTATCCGAAATTTCAGATATTCGAAATTCGGATATCGGAAATTTCGGATACGGATTCGGATAATGAATCGGATATCCATAATTCTAAAAAAAAATAAATTTCAAAACAAAAAGTGTCTTTTTTCCAACAAACCAAATGTGACAACCCTTACAAATCCAAGTATCCGTACAAATTAATTAATAATTAATTAGTGCTTAATTACTGTGCTTGATTACAATTATGATTGAACTGCTTTCTGTTTTCTGATACATACATACATATGCATCACATTTATTACTGTCACTCCATTTATTACACACAAACAATAGTAACAAACTTGATGCACAAAGCACAGTGAGCGGATAACCATAAAGACATGCTGACAATGCCAGCACCAAGACAGACATTGTTTTTGAGGCCAGTGTGAGCCAGGAATAGAA
Source organism: Helianthus tuberosus (assembly GCA_030545235.1). NCBI lineage: Eukaryota > Viridiplantae > Streptophyta > Magnoliopsida > Asterales > Asteraceae > Helianthus > Helianthus tuberosus. The sequence goes on along the minus strand of CM060426.1, from coordinate 94,147,499 downwards.
TACTACACTAGTAGGGAGTGTAGGGAGGTGAGGACCATAAAACTGCGTCACTAGGTGATAGTTATAGTGCCCGGAAGTGCCAAAAACATACTTTAAGTGCAGAATTCTGCACTAAATACCAAAATTCAGCATTTAACAATGCTAGTAAAGTGCAAAAACTTGGCAAAATAGTCCTAGACACTTTCCAAAGTGTTGGGAATTTAATGTGTCACTAAAAACAATATAAAAGACACTTTGTAGACTAATTTAGCACTTTAACGGATCAACACCCAACCGAACAACCGGAATTTACCCGGAACATAAAAATATTGCCAAATACATTGTTTTTACTTTTCTGAGCTAGTTAGTGTAACACCCTTATTATTATTTAAAGGTTTTCGTATAATTTACGAAAACAAACGAGTAATTATGATTTCAAATACATTGAAAATACGGGTTCATTAAACTTTATTTACAGAATTAAAAACTATACAACATATTATGGGTGTAACACCTCAAAAATTTACGTCCTATAATGTGTTGACACGTGCCATAGGTTTAAACGTGTGAAAGAATGATCTTGAAGGACTAAAGTTGACAAACAATGAAACTGTGTAAATATAAGGGTTCAAAATGTCAACATTGAATAAATATACTTTACAATAACCCTACATGATGTTTATAACCTTAAACGAATAAATCATGGATCATACGTAGCCAATTGTGAGAGATTACAAACTACAGGGGCTAAATGTGTCAACATGTTTAAGTTATACCTCTGAGTGACCTTTTTGACAAACCCGAAGCTTTGTAACAATTAATTATGCTCACAAGAATGTGTGATAAAAATATCACCAAGTTTCGTTAACGTATGAGAAAGTTATGATAAAATTCGTGTGTGAGGGTTAGAATCGTCAACATTGAAAATTAGGGTTTTTCGGGTGATCACAAAGTTACCCGAGGACTTGAGAAAGATGTTATAAGCCTTAAAGCCCCTAAATGTTAATTTTAAAGCCTCATAATGCAAGAATTGTAGTGAAAACGACCTTTCGGGGGACCAAGGGCCAAAAGTGCAATTAAAGAAACATTTGTAACCTGATCCGAGGTCTAAGGCGGGCCGCGTAAGGTCCTTAAGACCTTTACGCGGGCCGCGTGATAGGTACCAGCGACAAAACAAACAGGCAGCTTCCTGTTGATGTTTTAAACTGACTCAAATGGCATTTGTATGATACCATGGGCTGCCTATGATGGTATTTAGCCTATAGAAGACACATGTATACATCCTTGATTGTTAGTAGACCCATTTGGCATCAATCTAGTATGATCAAAGTCACTATATAAGTCTCATGTTGCAACATGCAACCACACTTCAACTTCTGGACATTTTGAGGAGCACAAGAGCTGACACAAGACCCTCCTAATCATCCTTAGACACGTGTAAGTATGTTTAACCCTTCTAATTTAAGTCTAGCTTAGTTTATAGCCTAGAAGTCAAACCGTCGTAATTACGGTTTGACTTAGCAATAAAACACAAACGGTCCAGGGTTTTGTCAAAATGAAAGTTGTTATAAGTTGGTAATTATGTGGGCAATTAACCCTTAAAAGGGCACCCTCTGATTCCCGACCTAGCAAGGTCAAATGACGGGTCAAACTTCTTTCGAAAAAGTCAACAGATTCATTAAACGCGTAATTAGTGATATAGAAGGCGTGTAACCTGTTTTATCATTCATATAACTTGGTAATAAGTGTACGGACTTGTCTAAACTTGTTTGATTCGACAACTTTCTGTTTTGAACCGATTCGGAGCCGAAAGTCGCATAGTTTGACTTTCTGCTTTGACCTCAATTCTGACCCGATTTATATAGGTTTAGACATGCCTTAAAGTTCCATTAGGACCTAGTTACATGTGTGTATAACCCTCTGCGTTTATACCACTTGAATCCTTAATTGTCCGACGTTTCCGTTAAGTGCTTAAATATGGACCATAATGCCCTTATGATCGTAAAACGAGAATTTTAGAAATGTGAAAGTACAATAATCTTAGTTACTGATTATTAAACATGTCCCTAAATTTTCACATCAGTTGGAGGTCTAGATTAGGAGTTATGCTTAATGACGTAATTAGAACGCTTCTTTGTAATTAAACGGCGTCATTAGCATAAAGCCTATCTAAACCCAATTTTTGACACCAAACCTTTTACCCACTGATGTAATATAATATTTTGGGATTTTTGAAGATTTTTAATTATTTTTAAACTGATCATAAGCTAGGATTAGTGCCTTGATTCGGTAAATACCGAATATACCCTTTTAGGCCATAAAATGAGTTTTACAAATCCTTTTGATACCAATCCAATTGCTACTGATTTTAAATAATAAATGTGGTGTTTTGAACCTGTTTAACTGATCAGAAAACTCAGAATCCTATTTTAACCCGTACGTCGCTTAAAACGGCTTTATAAGCGTATTATACGCATAGTTTGAGTTTAAAAACATTTTGTCACATAAGACTTTTTACCAACTAAGGTAACCTGTTAAAATAAATTATTTTTTTGAATTATTCAGACCCGAATCACAGAAGCTTAATTTATCCCTTTTATAATCTTTAAAATGACCAAAATACCCCTACGGGGCTTATTATGAGATTAAACTTGTTTTGGGCATAATGGAAGGTATCCTACTGATATCACAATATATTTAAGGCATGTTAACTTAGGAAACCTGTTTAGGACTCTTATGGTTACCCGTTACGCTTTATGCGCGTTCGGTTCGGTTTATGTAACTAGTTTACATAAATTAGCCGAAACGGGTCAAACCTTATCGATTTTATCTCAAAATCCAGAATGTGTATAATATACCCGTATTATGCAAGTCTTCAAACTTGTCGGGTCTAAATCACATTCTATCCGGTCTTCGCTTAATCGTGCGTTCGAACCGTATCTTTAAAACTAACCGGTCTAAGCTTAAGCTTAACTAAAGACCCGTTAGGATTCTAATAGGTTATTATAAACCTTCGTTCCAGATTAGGAGAACCAGTAAAAGATACTTGCACTCGCTGATTTTGATTTATACTTGCTCAGGTAAATACTTTTAACTTATTTTCCCTATACGGGCTTGGGGTACGGTATATAAAATACCGCTTGGTCGGGCATTGAATCTTTAATTGTATGATGGTTAAAGTATTGAGATGTCTCGTTTAAATTGTTTTGTTGCTTAAAGCCTTTGGGGGGTTAATGACCGTGTCCCGGATATCCCTGGCATCATTTTACAAAATGGCCACGACCTAAGCACGGGGCGTAGGCGTACGCCCGTCGGTGTCTCATATACATAATGTGGTGTGTCTATTGATCTTTAACCCGGCTCGATCCGGGCTACTGAACGCATAAGAAACATGTAAATCCTTTACAAGCATTATATTCTAATAATTATCCCAAGTTATAAAATATTATTTGTGCCTTGTGCCTTAAATGCTTTTCTTAAACTCTTTTCAAAATGAGTCGGTTGATTGTATTTACCAGTGTAAACTGACGTATTTTCTCAAAAAGGTTAAGTGCAGGTACTACGCGTAATAGGCTGGCTTTTCTCCTAGCATCCACAATAGGTCTCGCAAGCTTGGATGTCATAGACTGTTGAACATTGTTTCCTTTTATTTTGATCTACCTGTGGATTTATATTCGACTACTTGTGATACTTAATATTACAATATTGTTTGGTTGAAATGAATCTATACTTTGCTTCCGTTGTGCATTTAAATATTGTGATGTTTGACTATTATGTTACCAACCACGTCACGATACTCCCCTACCGGGCCCACCGGTAATACGTGGAAATCCGGGGTGTGACAATGGGTGAGTTCGTCATTTTACATAACAACGATACAAAGTGCGGAAGCTTATTTCTTGATCGTGTTCGGTTCTTCATTGTGCTTGATCGTCCTCCGGTGCTAAAATTATACCTGAAACTCATAAAACATGAGTTGGATTAGTCATACGTAACTTAAAACGTATTTAAACGAGTCCGGGAAGTGAAACTGATTAAAATAAAAAATTTTCGCCAAAACAGGGTTTTTTCGCGCCACGCGAAGGAACCCAGTTGCTCCCTCGCGCCACGCGAGGGAGACCGTTTTCCAGCAGGTCTGCAGCTCAGTTCAGCTATGCCAGTTTTTACGGAAACGGCCATAACTTCTTCGTTATTGATCCGTTTTACCCGATTCTTTTTCCTACGCGTCCGTAATTTAATCCTCCATCTTATGGAGTTAAAATCCTACATCCAACATAAGAAATTTTGAGACTTTTAAGCCTTCGACTCGCAAGCTTGGATGTCATAGACTGTTGAACATTGTTTCCTTTTATTTTGATCTACCTGTGGATTTATATTCGACTACTTGTGATACTTAATATTACAATATTGTTTGGTTGAAATGAATCTATACTTTGCTTCCGCTGTGCATTTAAATATTGTGATGTTTGACTATTATGTTACCAACCACGTCACGATACTCCCCTATCGGGCCCACCGGTAATACGTGGAAATCCGGGGTGTGACAGGTTGGTATCAGAGCCAACATTGAGTGAATTAAACACTAGCCTTTTGTGTTTAATCTCAATGACACAATTGCACATTCCTAAATCTTCGAGTCTAGACAAAGAACTTAGGAATAATCCAAAATGTTTTTATTTTATTTTAACTTTGTCCTTTAGTTATCCTTGTTGTTACCTTTATTTATATTGACAGGTTTAACAATGCCGCCAAGATTCAGGCGAGGAGGACGAGGAAAGGAGCCGATCAGCGCCCCTAACGACCACGAGGCCGGGCCTTCGCGCCGGCGAACTCCTTCTTCTACAAGGAGTGCAGATCCGCAAGAACCTTGGAGGATTTATGAGGAGCCTTCCAGACGATCTACGTCGTATAGCTCAACGCCTCCATATCATCACTCCTATGGGCCTCAGTCCGAGAATGAGCCCAACAACCCGCAACCTTCATATATACCTCTACAGCGATCCTTATCGCACCGTTCCTTCGACGACCCTACTCCTGTCTTTCGGGGCCAGTTTAACCCGGCGGACTACCTACCAGAACAAGGGGGCTTTAACCCACTAGGACCGGAGGATCATTTTTCAGGTGATCAAGCGATGGACATGGACGAGGACACAAATCCCGTCGAGCCTGCAACCGGAACCCCGAACCATCCTGTTGAGATCTCTGATGGTTCGTCTTTTCACAGAACACCATACCAAGGTCCGGATAGTCATCAGGCACGGTTCGACCGGTGTGAGTGGTACTTTACACCATCTTACCATTCATCGCCTCACCAGCAGCCGCAACAGCAGCAGCAAGATCCCTCTGGGGATCCACGATTCATGGCAGTCACGCCACCGCCTCCACCGCCGCCAGTTAATCTAGCGCCTCCAGCACCACCAAGACGTAGGAGGACTGGCGCATGGATGTCGGCACGAGGAGGGGATTTTCATTTCAGCTCCCCTCAACACTCTAGTGGCAGCCACTACCCGCCAATATATGAAGACCCACAGATGGGTGGACCTTCAGTTCCAGTTTCAGAGGTGAATTCGGCACCTATTGCACCGCCATCACCGGGTTTTGGCAACCCTATCCCTGCTTATACTGCTCCGGCAGCTTACAACCCATACGGACCGCCAGCATACCATAACTATAACTATGCTGAGGATCCTTACCAAGTGGCATCAAACTACCTTGCCCATAATCCTGAGGGACCATATGGAACCCCTTGGGGAATGGGACATCCAGCTCGTGGGTATCAAGTACCTGCTCAGCCACCGCTACAGTACCAGCCACCACAGTTTTCCCCACCAGAGCAGGAGGATCTCCGTCAAAGACTGAATAAAGTTGAGCGAGACCTCCAGAGTGAGCGTAGGAAGAATCAAGGATTCATGAGTGGCTTAGCGAGTTTGCTGAAAGGAAAGAAGAAAAGGGATCGTTAAATCCCAATATGTATTATTGTATTCCCTTGTTTAAATCAAGTCCCTGCGTGGACATTTATTTATTTATTTATGTGTGTATGTAGTCCCTGCGTGGACATCTATCTTTGTACTTAGTCCCACGAGGACTTGTCTTTATTAGTCCCTGCGTGGACATTTATTTTTGCAAACAGTCCCTGCGAGGACTTGTATTGCCAGTATAGCTCCTGCGAGGGCAAGTGTTTCTGTGAAAAGTCCCGTTTAGGGCAAAGTGTACTACTTTTAAGTTTTTAATGGAATGTAAGTTTATAAATTTCATCTTTGCTATGTTATGCATAATTAAATTATATATGAAATAAATAAATCGGAATCATTCCTTTTAAAAATCTATCTGCCTAATTTTAATTATTAATTGAGGATCTTAAAGGTATAACCTAGCCTGCATGTCATTTTAAGACCTGGCCAAGATGGTAAAACCCATTAAAAAGATTCAAATCCCTGTTAACATCTGAAAACATGTTAACACTCCTGGCAAACGTGATTCGTTAAAAAAAAATCACACGTGTTATTATTATATAAGGATCTTTTTCAAGGATTCCAAACCCAACTAAATGATCTCTGAACCATGGGTTAAATCACCAATTAAGATGATCATATTTTGATCATACATTGGTAATATAATGCCTACAGGCCCTTCTCATTTTCATATGAGACAAAAGACAGTAATAGTCTGTGACCCTGTCTGATAAAGGTAATGAACTTTGTTCAAACCTTCATGCTTTGATTCCCTGAAATCATGGCTTGTAATTTAAAAATTGTCCCTGTGACTAGGCCTTATGTGCTAATAAAACTGTTATTGTTTTATAATTAGGATAAATTATATTAGAAATCCTAAATAAATGTGAGTAATAAATTAACCATATATGGTCTAAGTTTACCACGGTTAATAAATTGCCATAAAAGACAATTTTATAATAAACTCACCAATAAATTATTATCGCTATGTAACAGTTCAAGCTACATGGCCGACTCAAATGAGGTCAATAGTCACCCAGGGAGAGAGCATGATAATGCCCGAGTAAATGTAGCGGGTGCAGAATTACAGGCAATGATAGATAATGCCGTAAATCGAGCTATGGATAGACAGCTCCATGAATCCGGTGGTACCCATACAAGGACCCAATCTGCACCACACTCTAGAACACCCTCCAGGACCCACACTGCCCACAACAGTAATTCTCACCACTCGTCAAACCGAAGGAGTGTTCCATCCCAAAGAGTCATACAGAATCAAGAACCCCGTAATAAGGGTTGCTCCTATAAGTACTTCGTTTCGTGTAAACCCAGAGACTTCACTGGGGAAAAAGGAGCTGTTGATTGCATGACTTGGTTGGACGAGATGGATACGATAGTGGATATAAGTGGTTGTGATAATAGGGATATTGTGAAATTCGTGTCTCAGTCTTTCAAGGGAGAAGCTTTAGCTTGGTGGAGATCTTTGATCTAAGCTACGGGGAAAATTCCGTTGTATAATATGACCTGGGAAGAGTTCATGTCGCTGATCAAGGAAAACTACTGCCCTCAGCATGAGGTTGAGAAAATTGAAGCTGACTTCTTGTCACTGGTCATGAGAAACCTAGACTGTCAGGCCTACCTTACCAGTTTCAACACTTTGTCAAGATTGGTTCCATACTTAGTAACCCCGGAACCCAAACGTATAGCTCGTTTTATCGGGGGTTTGGCCCCGGAGATTAAGGCAAGTGTGAAGGCCTCCAGACCAGCTACTTTTCGGTCTACAGTAGACATATCATTGTCTCTTACCTTGGATGCGGTCAGGCAGAAATCGCAGAGGAACGCTGATACCGAAAAGAGGAAGCGTGAGAATGATAACTCACGACGTTCAGACAAGAAGCAGAAGGGAAACAATGACCACAAGAAGGGCTCAGGATTTAGGAAGGATGGTCAGCAGTCAGGTGAAAAACCCAGATGTAAAATCTGCAAGAGACAGCACTTTGGGAAGTGCAGGTATGAATCGAATTCGAATTCACAATCGAAATCTTTTGCATGTGGGTTGTGCAAGTCCAAGGAACACAAAACCTTGGATTGCAAAAAGATGAAGGATGCGACCTGCTACGGTTGCAATGAGAAGGGGCACATCAAGACCAATTGCCCAAAATACGCCAAGAAGCCTGAAGAGGCTAAGAAGACCAATGCTAGGGTCTTCAGAATGGATGCTAAGGAAGCCGTCAAGGACGACAATGTGATAATAGGTACCTTTCTCGTAAATGATGTTTATGCGAGAGTGTTATTTGATTCAGGCGCTGATAAGTCGTTCGTAGATAATAAGTTCCGTGAGTTATTGAAATTACCTGTTAAGGCCTTAGGTGTAAATTATGAGGTGGAACTAGCAGATGGCACTTTAGAAACCGCCTCAACCATATTAGATGGATGTTTCATATCCATTAAGAACTACTCTTTTCCTTTGTCCCTACTTCCTTTAAAACTAGCCGGTTTCGACATAGTTTTGGGTATGGACTGGTTATCTCATAATCAGGCCCAGATTATCTGCAATAAGAAGCAAGTGATGATCAAGACTCCATCTGGTGAATCACTTACTATCCAGGGAGATACCCAGTATGGGCTGCCTGAGAAAATGTCTATGCTCAAAGACTCTAAGTGTTTGAAGAAGGGTTGTGTCATCTACATGGCACAAGTGATTATTGATGAGCCGAAGCCCAAGATTGGGGATATCCCCGTCATTTCTGAATACCCCGAAGTTTTTCCTGAAGAACTACCTGGTTTGCCACCAGATAGGCAAGTAGAATTCAGAATTGACATTATTCCTGGATCAGCACCAGTTGCAAGGGCGCCTTATAGGTTGGCACCAACAGAGATGAAGGAATTGAGAACGCAGTTAGATGATTTGCTAGCCAAAGGCTTCATCAAACCTAGTTCGTCTCCTTGGGGAGCACCAGTTTTATTTGTCAAGAAGAAGGATGGATCGATGCGTCTGTGCATCGACTACCGTGAGCTTAATAAGGTCACTATCAAGAATAGGTATCCTTTGCCCAGAATCGGCGATCTGTTCGATCAACTTCAAGGGGCAAGTTTCTTCTCTAAGATTGACTTAAGGTCAGGCTATCACCAACTGAAGGTTAGAGATGAAGACGTACACAAGACTGCATTTAGGACTCGTTATGGTCATTACGAGTTCCTAGTGATGCCTTTTGGGCTCACTAATGCACCGGCTGCATTCATGGATCTCATGAATCGCGTCTGCAAGCCTTACATGGATAAATTTGTCATCGTTTTCATCGATGATATCCTCATCTACTCAAAGAACCAAGCTGACCATGAGAAGCATCTTCACTGCATTTTGGAACTACTTCATAAAGAAAAGCTCTATGCCAAGTTCTCGAAATGTGAATTCTGGCTTCGAGCAGTCCAATTTCTTGGACATGTTGTTAGTGAGCGTGGTATCCAAGTAGATCCCGCTGAAGTTGAAGTTGTCATGAATTGGCACGAGCCAAAGACGCCTACAGAAATTCGTAGCTTCCTAGGTTTGGCAGGATATTATAGGCGATTCATTGAAAACTTCTCAAGGATTGCTGCACCCCTGACTTCGCTGACGCGTAAGAAGATTAAGTTTGACTGGGGTCCTAAGCAGCAGGAATCCTTCGATATTCTGAAACAAAAGTTGAGCAATGCTCCAGTACTGACATTGCCTGATGGAATTGAGGAGTTTGTAGTTTATTGCGATGCATCACACACCGGGATGGGATGTGTGCTTATGCAGAAAGGCAAAGTAATTGCCTATGCTTCACGCCAGTTAAAGGTGCACGAAAAGAATTACACCACCCATGACTTGGAATTGGGTGCCGTTGTATTCGCACTAAAACTTTGGAGGCACTACTTATATGGAATCAAATGTGTGATCTATTCTGATCACAAGAGCCTTCAACATCTGTTCAATCAGAAGGACTTGAACATGAGGCAACGCCGTTGGATGGAAACTCTGAATGATTTCGATTGCGAAATAAGATACCATCCCGGCAAGGCGAACGTAGTCGTCGATGCCTTGAGTCGGAAGGAAAGGGTGAAACCCATTCGAATCAATGCCAAGATCATTGAAATAAAGAACAGCTTGAATGAAAGGTTGTTAGCTGCACAGAAGGAAGCTGTGTTGGAAGCTAACTATCCTAACGAAAAGCTAGGAGTAACTGAGGAGCAGTTATCTCTTAGCAAGGATGGAATTCTTAGATTGAATGGACGAATATGGGTTCCAATTTATGGAGGACTCCGAGATGTTATCCTCCAGGAAGCCCACAGCTCTAAATATTCCGTTCATCCTGGTGCTGATAAGATGTACCAGGATCTAAGCGCAAATTATTGGTGGATAGGCTTGAAAAAGTCTGTTGCCGCCTATGTAGCTAAATGCTTGACGTGTGCGCAAGTCAAAGTAGAACAACAAAAGCCGCCATGTTTGCTACAACAGCCTGAACTTCCCACCTGGAAATAGGAAATGGTAACTATGGATTTTAGTACCAAGTTACCTAAAACAAGGAAAGGAAATGACACCATCTGGGTGATCGTAGACAGACTGACTAAGTCAGCACATTTCCTACCCATTAAGGAGAACTACAGCTCCGACATGTTAGCCCAACTGTACGTGGATAAGATTGTAGCTTTACATGGTATACCTGTGTCTATTATCTCCGATAGGGATACTAGATACACGTCACATTTTTGGAAAAGCTTCCAACAATCTTTGGGCACACGTTTGAATTTTAGTACGGCTTACCATCCTCAGACGGACGGCCAGAGTGAGCATACTATTCAAACATTGGAAGACATGCTTCGTGCATGTGTGATTGACTTGGGTGGTAGTTGGGATAACCACCTGCCATTAATCGAGTTCTCCTACAACAATAGCTACCATACCAGCATTAAGGCTGCGCCTTTTGAGGCCTTATACGGTAGAAAGTGTAGAACGCCCGTTTGTTGGGCGGAAGTTGGAGATGTCCAATTATCGGGACCAGAGATAGTGTTCGAAACGACGGACAAGATTGTCCAGATTCGTGACCGTCTCAGAGCTGCCCGAGATAGGCAGAAGAGTTACGCTGATCCAAAGCGTAAAGCTTTTAACTTCGAGGTAGGTAATAAAGTTTTGCTTAAGGTATCACCCTGGAAAGGATGCGATTTGGTAAGAAAGGCAAGTTAAGCCCGAGATACATAGGACCTTTCGAGGTTATCGAACGTGTCGGGTCAGTTGCCTATAAGCTAAACTTACCAGAAGAGCTCAGTAGTATACACAATGTGTTCCACATCTGCAATCTGAAGAAGTGTTTCGCTGATGAATCACTGGTGATACCACATTCGGATGTGCATATAGATGAGAGCTTGAAATTTGTGGAAAAACCATTTTCGATGGAGGATCGACAGGTTAAGAAGCTTCGAAGGAAGCATGTACCGATTGTAAAGGTCAAATGGGATGCCCGTAGAGGTCCCGAGTATACGTGGGAGGTTGAGTCCACGATGAAAGAAAAGTACCCTTATCTGTTTCAGTAAATCTCGAGGTCAAGATTTCTTTTAAGGGGGTGAGGATGTAACACCTCGAAAATTTACGTCCTATAATGTGTTGACACGTGCCATAGGTTTGAACGTGTGAAAGAATGCTCTTGAAGGACTAAAGTTGACAAACAATGAAACTGTGTAAATATAAGGGTTCAAAATGTCAACATTGAATAAATATACTTTACAATAACCCTACATGATGTTTATAACCTTAAACGAATAAATCATGGATCATACGTAGCCAATTGTGAGAGATTACAAACTAAAGGGCTAAATGTGTCAACATGTTTAAGTTATACCTCTGAGTGACCTTTTTGACAAACCCGAAGCTTTGTAACAATTAATTATGCTCACAAGAATGTGTGATAAAAATATCACCAAGTTTCGTTAACGTATGAGAAAGTTATGATAAAATTCGTGTGTGAGGGTTAGAATCGTCAACATTGAAAATTAGGGTTTTTCGGGTGATCACAAAGTTACCCGAGGACTTGACAAAGATGGTATAATCCTTAAAGCCCCTAAATGTTAATTTTAAAGCCTCATAATGCAAGAATTGTAGGGAAAACGACCTTTCGGGGGACCAAGGGCCAAAAGTGCAATTAAAGAAACATTTGTAACCTGATCCGAGGTCTAAGGCGGGCCGCGTAAGGTCCTTAAGACCTTTACGCGGGCCGCGTGACAGGTACCAGCGACAAAACAAACAGGTAGCTACCTGTTGATGTTTTAAACTGACTCAAATGGCATTTGTATGATACCATGGGCTGCCTATGATGGTATTTAGCCTATAGAAGACACATGTATACATCCTTGATTGTTAGTAGACCCATTTGGCATCAATCTAGTATGATCAAAGTCACTATATAAGTCTCATGTTGCAACATGCAACCACACTTCAACTTCTGGACATTTTGAGGAGCACAAGAGCTGACACAAGACCCTCCTAATCATCCTTAGACACGTGTAAGTATGTTTAACCCTTCTAATTTAAGTCTTGCTTAGTTTATAGCCTAGAAGTCAAACCATCGTAATTACGGTTTGACTTAGCAATAAAACACAAACGGTCCAGGGTTTTGTCAAAATGAAAGTTGTTATAAGTTGGTAATTATGTGGGCAATTAACCCTTAAAAGGGCACCCTCTGATTCCCGACCTAGCAAGGTCAAATGACGGGTCAAACTTCTTTCGAAAAAGTCAACAGATTCATTAAACGCGTAATTAGTGATATAGAAGGCGTGTAACCTGTTTTATCATTCATATAACTTGGTAATAAGTGTACGGACTTGTCTAAACTTGTTTGATTCGACAACTTTCTGTTTTGAACCGATTCGGAGCCGAAAGTCGCATAGTTTGACTTTATGCTTTGACCTCGATTCTGACCCAATTTATATAGGTTTAGACATGCTTTAAAGTTCCATTAGGACCTAGTTACATGTGTGTATAACCCTCTGCGTTTATACCACTTGAATCCTTAATTGTCTGACGTTTCCGTTAAGTGCTTAAATATGGACCATAATGCCCTTATGATCGTAAAACGAGAATTTTAGAAATGTGAAAGTACAATAATCTTAGTTACTAATTATTAAACATGTCCCTAAATTTTCACATCAGTTGGAGGTCTAGATTAGGAGTTATGCTTAATGACGTAATTAGAACGCTTCTTTGTAATTAAACGGCGTCATTAGCATAAAGCCTATCTAAACCCAATTTTTGACACCAAACCTTTTACCCACTGATGTAATATAATATTTTGGGATTTTTGAAGATTTTTAATTATTTTTAAACTGATCATAAGCTAGGATTAGTGCCTTGATTCGGTAAATACCGAATATACCCTTTTAGGCCATAAAATGAGTTTTACAAATCCTTTTGATACCAATCCAATTGCTACTGATTTTAAATAATAAATGTAGTGTTTTGAACCTGTTTAACTGATCAGAAAACTCAGAATCCTATTTTAACCCGTACGTCGCTTAAAACGGCTTTATAAGCGTATTATACGCATAGTTTGAGTTTAAAAACATTTTGTCACATAAGACTTTTTACCAACTAAGGTAACCTGTTAAAATAAATTATTTTTTTGAATTATTCAGACCCGAATCACAGAAGCTTAATTTATCCCTTTTATAATCTTTAAAATGACCAAAATACCCCTACGGGGCTTATTATGAGATTAAACTTGTTTTGGGCATAATGGAAGGTATCCTACTGATATCACAATATATTTAAGGCATGTTAACTTAGGAAACCTGTTTAGGACTCTTATGGTTACCCGTTACGCTTTATGCGCGTTCGGTTCGGTTTATGTAACTAGTTTACATAAATTAGCCGAAACGGGTCAAACCTTATCGATTTTATCTCAAAATCCAGAATGTGTATAATATACCCGTATTATGCAAGTCTTCAAACTTGTCGGGTCTAAATCACATTCTATCCGGTCTTCGCTTAATCGTGCGTTCGAACCGTATCTTTAAAACTAACCGGTCTAAGCTTAAGCTTAACTAAAGACCCGTTAGGATTCTAATAGGTTATTATAAACCTTCGTTCCAGATTAGGAGAACCAGTAAAAGATACTTGCACTCGCTGATTTTGATTTATACTTGCTCAGGTAAATACTTTTAACTTATTTTCCCTATACGGGCTTGGGGTACGGTATATAAAATACCGCTTGGTCGGGCATTGAATCTTTAATTGTATGATGGTTAAAGTATTGAGATGTCTCGTTTAAATTGTTTTGTTGCTTAAAGCCTTTGGGGGGTTAATGACCGTGTCCCGGATATCCCTGGCATCATATTACGAAATGGCCACGACCTAAGCACGGGGCGTAGGCGTACGCCCGTCGGTGTCTCATATACATAATGTGGTGTGTCTATTGATCTTTAACCCAGCTCGATCCGGGCTACTGAACGCATAAGAAACATGTAAATCCTTTACAAGCATTATATTCTAACAATTATCCCAAGTTATAAAATATTATTTGTGCCTTGTGCCTTAAATGCTTTTCTTAAACTCTTTTCAAAATGAGTCGGTTGATTGTATTTACCAGTGTAAACTGACGTATTTTCTCAAAAAGGTTAAGTGCAGGTACTACGCGTAATAGGCTGGCTTTTCTCCTAGCATCCACAATAGGTCTCGCAAGCTTGGATGTCATAGACTGTTGAACATTGTTTCCTTTTATTTTGATCTACCCGTGGATTTATATTCGACTACTTGTGATACTTAATATTACAATATTGTTTGGTTGAAATGAATCTATACTTTGCTTCCGCTGTGCATTTAAATATTGTGATGTTTGACTATTATGTTACCAACCACGTCACGATACTCCCCTACCGGGCCCACCGGTAATACGTGGAAATCCGGGGTGTGACAATGGGTGAGTTCGTCATTTTACATAACAACGATACAAAGTGCGGAAGCTTATTTCTTGATCGTGTTCGGTTCTTCATTGTGCTTGATCGTCCTCCGGTGCTAAAATTATACCTGAAACTCATAAAACATGAGTTGGATTAGTCATACGTAACTTAAAACGTAGTTAAACGAGTCCGGGAAGCGAAACTGATTAATATAAAATTTTTCGCCAAAACAGGGTTTTTTCGCGCCACGCGAAGGAACCCAGTTGCTCCCTCGCGCCACGCGAGGGAGACCGTTTTCCAGCAGGTCTGCAGCTCAGTTCAGCTATGCCAGTTTTTACGGAAACGGCCATAACTTCTTCGTTATTGATCCGTTTTACCCGATTCTTTTTCCTACGCGTCCGTAATTTAATCCTCCATCTTATGGAGTTAAAATCCTACATCCAACATAAGAAATTTTGAGACTTTTAAGCCTTCGACTCGTTACCTTTTTACCGAATTTTAACCCGTTTATGCATTTTATCAAACAAACGTATTTGTTTGATTCCTATATCACATACACTTCTTCAAATTAATGTTACCTACCATATTAGGTTCTAATCATAGGTTTATTACACAATTTAAACCCATTCTCGCTCGTATGCTTATTTTGACCCATTAAAGGTATTTAAGCACCTTAAAGCTTGAAATCGCTTTCATTCATTTCTAGCATCTTATTTCTACATTTCTTATCAAGTAATCTTCCACTACAACTATAAGTGTGTTGGATCTAATGTGGATATCTATATGTTCTGAGTTTTACCCCTCGGATTATTATTTTATGGCAAGACTCAAATAGAGCCATTTGACTAACGTATTACATCTTTCAACTTCTACACTTATTCTAAGTATTTATCTAATCATGAAACTCGTTTCCAAACAACCTTTAAGGGTTGTTTGTTCAATTTAGCCTATAAGGGCGTTTTGGTCAATTTTGATCCTTCTTTTAGGACAAAGGACTTTCAGATACTTGCTTGACCCAAAATTTCCAGTCTTTTAACTATGAACTTGTTTAGAAACCATTATGTTTCTAAAACACTACATTTATGACTTGAATTATTCGGTTTATCTTTAAGATAACCAAATATCTAATTTGACCTTGTTTAACTCTTAGAAAACCTCAAATTCTACATGATGAGTTGAATAATTACACAAACCTCGCTCGGATCAATGTATTGACCCGTTACGATACCTTGCCTTAGTGGCGCTAAGTAATAGCAATGTCACCATTCAATCGATATTTATTCCTGTAATCAAGCAACTCGACAATACATTAGCCGATATTGTCAATGGGTGATATTTTCACCTTTTGACCCGTTTGGTCTTATATGACCGTTTACTTTTACGAGGTGGATTTATTATCATCTCGTCTACATGACTTGTACCGGTTTACACCGTACGGTCAATTTACTTATAAATCTATTTCTTGATTATTTTGACCCCTTTATATGTTACGCCGTAAAGTGTCCTACAAAACTAACGGTTATCGTCAACGAGTGACTACATTGCCGTTTTACCCTTATTAATTGTATTGATTTACCTTATAAGGTAAATCATTCAAAACTCATTATTTATTAGTCATCACATGACTAAATGACCTTATTAGCTCTTTTTAACCATTCAACATGGTTTATCATTATTGTCTTTTGTTCCGAACCTCGCATGTCGGGTCGAAACATCATAAGTCAAATGTGACTTTTGATTATTCAAAATTTATAAAACCCATAGATATCAAATAAAAGGTGTAAGTTTTAACTTACCTCACATCCAAATTACGCTTTTCTTTTCTCACTTGCTTCGATCGACCCCTTGCTCCCCAAGCTTCACCTAGCTTGTTAAGCGCCAACTATCATTCATTATTCACAAGGTTGTTAGATTAGTCATTCTAAATCATGACTTTCACACCTTATGAATCTTTGACTACTTTTCTTATTGAACTAAATCATAAATCATGAGTTTAAATTCTTCTGTCAAGACCCACTTCAAATCAAGTATGAACTCTTAACAAATCCCCATTTTGTTCAAGTAGTTCTTTCATACAAGTTAGTATGGTGTTTATAAATACCAATACAACATCAATTTCATCAAATCATCCAAAACCCATTTTTCACGTAATTAGTCAAATAAGGCAATTAACTAAGAAAAATAAAAACTAACTAAAATGCTGAAAATAAAATAAAAAGAAAAAAAACAGATAGACAAGATGAATCACTTGCTTCCGACTCGTATCTAGAATAACCTTTGATTATTTCCGCACTTTTGCACATAATTAAGAGATTATCTTAGTTATTGTAGTAGGCCCCTCTTTTGAAGGTGACGTTACCCTCACCCCAGTAGTTTGAGTCAGCAAGGATACAATCCTAAAAGGGTGGATTATTGGAAGATAATGAATTAAGTTATTAATGCAGTATTATGGTAGGCCCCGCTTTTGGCGGTGACGTTACCCTCGACTAAGTAGTCTGAGTCAGCAGGGATACAGTCCTAAATAGCCGGGTTATAGTATTAATAGTAGTTAACTTATGAGGGGATCAAAGAGTTTGGACCCCCGCCATCCAATACCGTGAAGTATTGAAGGAGGTCCTACTAAAATTGACCCAGGTCCATTGCAGGACCTCTAAACGCTGAACAATGGCAAGACCTTTACCAAACCGTTCCCTTAACCCCCGACCAGGTAGCCAACATACCTCCATATAGACCGTGGAGATATGAATGGTGAAAATCTTTTATTTTATATAGACAGTAAAATAATGCCAAGACACCACGGACAAACGATAAGGAAAGATCACCTTCAACATAAGTAACTAGTTATCAAAGTCATTAATACAAAACCAAATAAAAAGTGCAAAAGATTAGAAATAAAAAGTATTATACTAGACACTTTGTCTTCACCAAGTGATGTAAGAGACTTAGGCAAACATGGCCTTGAGTGTCAAGAACTCTTACGATCAATCTTGGATCCCGAGACGACTCACAAACTCTACGATGGACAATGGATGATGGTGGTGGATGATGGTGTTGTGATGGTGGTGGGTGGTGGATGAAGTGTGAGAGAGGTGGTATGCCAAGGGATGAGTTGAAATGAAACCAAGCACTCCTATTTATAGGCTGAACAGAGGGCTGGGCACGGCCCCGTGTCCGCTGGGCACGGCCCCGTGCCTGTCTGACACTCTCTCTCCTCATTAATTGTAATTCGCAATTACAATTAATGTTCCTGCTGTACTTTCTCCACGCCCCCGTGTTCACTGGGCACGACCCCGTGGTGGGCAATAGAAGCTTCTATAGGTTTGTCTTTTCTGCTGCTTCTTGGGCACGGCCCCGTGCTGGCTGAGCACGGGGCGTGTTCAGTCTTCTGCCTTCTCTATTTTGCTTTAGAAGATGCCGTTGAGGGGTCGGGCAGTCCACTTATGTTCCTTTCCTTGTATTTATGTTGGATTTAACTGTCTTTTTGCTTCTTTTGTGTTTTTGAGCTCATTTAATCCTGAAAATACAAAAGGAAGACAAAAACACTCTTTTTCCAATATTAGTACTTAAAAAGGGTTAGTTTTATGCCTCATTTGATGTAATTTATATGTTGCATTTTACACACATCAGTTACGCCGTAAAGTGTCCTACAAAACTAACGGTTATCGTCAACGAGTGACTACATTGCCGTTTTACCCTTATTAATTGTATTGATTTACCTTATAAGGTAAATCATTCAAAACTCGTTATTTATTAGTCATCACATGACTAAATGACCTTATTAGCTCTTTTTAACCATTCAACATGGTTTATCATTATTGTCTTTTGTTCCGAACCTCGCATGTCGGGTCGAAACATCATAAGTCAAATGTGACTTTTGATTATTCAAAATTTATAAAACCCATAGATATCAAATAAAAGGTGTAAGTTTTAACTTACCTCACATCCAAATTACGCTTTTCTTTTCTCACTTGCTTCGATCGACCCGCTTGCTCCCCAAGCTTCACCTAGCTTGTTAAGCGCCAACTATCATTTATTATTCACAAGGTTGTTAGATTAGTCATTCTAAATCATGACTTTCACACCTTATGAATCTTTGACTACTTTTCTTATTGAACTAAATCATAAATCATGAGTTTAAATTCTTGTGTCAAGACCCACTTCAAATCAAGTATGAACTCTTAACAAATCCCCATTTTGTTCAAGTAGTTCTTTCATACAAGTTAGTATGGTGTTTATAAATACCAATACAACATCAATTTCATCAAATCATCCAAAACCCATTTTTCACGTAATTAGTCAAATAAGGCAATTACGCGTTTCATTCGTAATTTCAACATTTAAACATTCACTTAGGCATTTTAGCAAACACCTTGTGGGCATATCTATAAAATCAATAATCTATTTTCATAACTAGTTATTTACCCCAAGTTTTAACATCATTCATAAGTTCTTATGTCTAGCATGCATCACAACACCTAGACTTACTTTATGGAAATCAAATAACACCAAATTGATGATCATAAATCTAGTGTTCATCATCTTCCTACAAGACCCACTTAACACCTAAATGGGTGATTCTCAATTTCACATGCATGAACATTAATGCATCAAATTATTGATTAGGGTTCATTCCTAACCCTGAATTTATCATAATTTCATTCAAACATCAATAAACCAAGTTCAGATTTCGATTTCACAAGTTTATCAAGAATTTGAGATGAAACCAAATTGTGAATTTTGCATACCTTGTGATCCCTTCACTGAGGTGATCACTAATTTGTGCTTGAATTTCTATTTGGGTTTGATTTGCCCTTCCAATTTCTTGATTTTGTGCTTGTTAGGGTTTATGAGCTCAAGAGTTCTTGGCTCCTGTGAATATCTAAAGTGTGTGTTTTGGTGTTTAACTTTTGTTTTAATAAAACAAGTTTCCCACTTGGCAATATTAGTCCCTCATGTTTTATTTTGATAAAATGAAGCTATAACTCACCATTAGTTACTTAATAACATGCTACTAACTAGGTTAATTATTCCTAGTTACTTTAACGGGTTCGGGAAATTATAACCCGTTATGTTTTATGTCCCGTTAATTTGGGCTTTTTATATACTTTGTTTTCTCAAAGTATTTATTTTCCTTTTTAATTAATATTAGGTTTATTTATTTAAGTCCTAATATTTACCGGGTTAAATTTTACCACTAACGGTATTTTACCCGTTCATCACTATTAACGAGGTTTGATTACTAAACCCGTTTTCGGGGTGTTACAGTTAGGGTCCCCGAACACCCTAACACACCTTATATTACATAACACACAACAATACATTAACTATATCATTAGATTTTAACTAGATTTGCAACTAGATCATTACAACCCAACCCCCCTACACCCCCCCCCCCTATTTGACGGTCATGGGTGTGGGGACATCCTCACACTTCTTTTGATTATTTTATTTGTTAATGTTGTTGGTTAATAGAACATATTACATGTTGGATCATGGTGAGCTTGGTTTATATAAATAACCTCTAGATCCTAAGCTTCTCTCATCACAACCCACTTCAACAAACTCCAAACTCTTCCTCCTTCCTCACTTTCGGCCGCCACCTATCACCACCATAACACCACCATCAAGCTTTCATCCAAGCGATCTACATACATACAAAGGTGCAAGAGATCATACAAGTAAGCTTGGTGCACTCGGAAGCTCAAGAACCGCTCTTGTTTTCTTTTATCCACCACTTTTACGCTTTGAAACTCCCCTAGCCTTGTGCTAGTAGTAAGTGCTTCAAATCTTCATCTTGTTCTTATTTTTAGTGGTTAATAGTTGAATGAATGATAAAATGTTAAGAAACTCTAAAGAACTTAAACTAGTCTTTAACATAAAGGATGAAGAATGGATAAAGAGATGAAGTAGTGTTAAATGATGTTGAAATCATGTTGATCTTGTGTTGTTATGCTTAATACATGTTGTTTGTTAGTAGAAGTAAGATGGTTCATCACCTAGACTTGCTAGATCATGTTTAAGAACATGAACTAGCAAGATGTAAAGGTTAAAGATATGAAGGATGATGAAACCATCCACACATGAACTTTGAACTTGAATAAATATAAGTTTTCTTGAAAAATAAAGTTATAAGCTTGTAGTTCTAATAATCTATGAGCGGTTTTTCGAAAGAACCAAGTGAAAGGAACGAGTTTTGTTAAAACTTGGACATTACATGAAATAAACACATTTTTAGTGGGTAAACAAGTGTAGGAACACTTGTGTAGAAAGAAAATTTAACAAAGAAATATTTTCAGAAAATATGACTAGAAGTTGTGAAAATGCACATTCTTTAAAAATAAAGTTTTTAAGAAACTAATCATATTTTTAAAGATAACAAGACCTACTAAGTATGTTAGTAATTTACTACATATTTTTACAAACTTTCAAGTTCATAAGTTTATGGTTCATGTTTATTTTTGTCAAGATTAGTGATAAGAGATTGTATATTGTTGGTTGATGATTGTTTGAATGATTTTACAAAAGAAAATGATATGCTAAAAAGCATGGACACCTCCATTTACAGAGGAAACTCTGGCGAAATTTTTCTAAGAATTACAACACTTAGAAATATTTTTATAACAAGCGTTTACAAATATATTTTTAACTTGGTTTTCAAAATAAACTTCGCCATGATTTTTATTTCAAAAATTACCAAGTACCGGAGGTGGAATTTCGTAAATAAAATTTGATAAATATATATTTAGAATATATATATTATACTAAAACGCTTGTGTGATTGTTTGTTTATTAAGTGCACTAGATATATTATTTTTTAGGGTAAAAATAATATAACTACTTTACACCATAAAAATTACGACTCCAAAATAATACCAAAGCTCTCGCGAAATAAATAATTTAGATTACATAAGTATTGTTATAATACGAAAACACTAAAACGTAACTCATGTAGTATTTCTGAAAAATACTCTTATATGTATATTTTGATAAGTATTATTTTGGGAAATGTATGAAGTAAAATATAATATTTTTGGGAAAAAATATATATATTTTGGAATTTAAAACATTTTAGACAAGTGATTAAAATATATTTTTCAAGTGAGACTTAAAAATATATTTTCGGAATTATAACGTGTACATGTATAAAAACCCCCATCCTTGGGAAGGAATGTAACACCCGTTCTTATAAATCAAGGTTTAACGTATATTTTGCGAAAATAATCAAGTAATTAATTATTATATATACATCGGAAATACGGGTTTGTTAAAAAATTTTACAATTTAAGTGATATACATAATGTGATTTAAATCGCCGTTTAGAATAACGACAAAACAACGTTGCGGAAGCTTTGTTTAATGTGTGTTCGGTTCTTGCTCGATGCTCGATCTTCATCCGGGACTCTCGACATTCACCTGTGATCAAAACCAACTTAAAGGTCAGTTTTGATAATTAATTAAACTAATACAACGGGGAAATTAGGAAAATCCCACATGGATATCTTAAACCCAAAACAAAAACTCATTTCTGGCCTCCACCGTAACTTACGGTGGCACCGTAAGTTACGGTGGCCCCTGGTGTGACATGCCCCTACCGTAAATCAGTAGGGGGCTGCCGTAAGACCTTCAACTCCACCGTAACTTACGGTGGCACCGTAAGTTACGGTGGCCCCTGCATTCCAGCTTTCCATTTTGCCGTTTTTGACACGAAAATTTTCATATCTTTCAAACCGCTCGTCCGTTTAACCTACCGTTTCTTCCTACGTGTTTGTAATTTGATTCTCCATCATATGGAGTTAAAATCTAACATCCGGTTTAACAAAATTTCAGACCTTTAAGTCTTTGGCTTATTACCCTTTTTGCCAACTTTTGACCCGTTCGTGATTTCATCATCAAACTTGTGTATTTGACCTTTATATCTCATATACTTCTTCAACTTAATGTGATCTACCATACTAGATTATAATCCCCGGTTTATTACACAAATTAAACCCGTTTTCGTTTGTATGCTTATTTTGACCCGTTAAGGGTATTTATGCACTAAGGTCCCATAACATCCCTTTTATACTTATCTTAAGGATTTAATCTACCAAAACACTTATTTCCAACAAACTTTAAAGGTCGTTTGCCCGGTTTACCCAACAAGGGCATTTTAATCAACTTTAGCCCCTCATTTACGACAAAGGGCATTTGCTACTTATTTGACCCAAAAAGTGTATGTTTAACCACAATCGTATTTATACGTACCTGGCTCGAGTCAACCTAGTGACCCGTTTCAACACCTTGCTTTTATTACCGATATTCTATGGCGACGCAATTATCCAAATTACTATTCGCTCCTATAACACATGACTTGACCACCACATTAGTTGATTTTGTCAAATGATGTTATTCCCACCATTTGACCCGTTCGGTCTATATAACCCAACATTTTCATATGTAACAAAACATGGTTTTTAATTACCAATCACACATCCGAACCATTTCGGATTTTCTCACTAGATCCCTTTCTTTTTAAAGTCAATTTCCTATATTTTTAACCCATTCGGCTTATGCTATGGGTGTCCTTTGAAACTTATTTTACTTTAGTCAATACTTGACTAAATTTCCATTTTTACCCATTTTCCATTACTAGTTACGCTATAAGGTAACTTTAAGAAAATTCTTAAACTATTAACCAATTCATGACTAGTTTACCATTTTGCCTTTTTCACCATTAATCATGGTTTAAAAAAAACGTTTCTATTCGTTCCAACCCAATTCGTTTTGTGTTGGAACCCATAATTCGAACCAAATCCTTTGTTGTATTTATCGCCTATAAAATAAACACGTATACTACAAGTAGGTGTAAGTTTTACTTACCTTGCATCCGAAACATGCTTTTACTTCTTATTTGCTTCGTTTGACCCGCTTCCTTTCCAAGC
The DNA here is from genome assembly GCA_030545235.1 of Helianthus tuberosus. NCBI lineage: Eukaryota > Viridiplantae > Streptophyta > Magnoliopsida > Asterales > Asteraceae > Helianthus > Helianthus tuberosus. Next base: position 94,123,738 of record CM060426.1, on the reverse strand, counting down.
CTCCACCTAGCTTGTCAAGCGTCAAACTATCATCATAATTCGTAAGACGGTTAGTTTAGTCATAATCATTTATAACTATTCCATCCTACGGGTTTTATGTCGAATTTATCATTCGTCCATATCAAAATTATCATTCGATCTAATCATTGGTCGGTTTGACTTTTTAAAAGTCAATTGACTTATCAACATATTCAAATGCACATTTGGTTCAATGAACTCACTTAGGCATATTTCATCCGAACTCTTAACGAAATCAAATTTTACATACTAACTAGTAGGCCGCGATTTCATTTAGGCGTTTCATATTACTGAAAATGGGCTGTTTTTGGTGACTTGTTTAACATGTTTACAAGCCTTCAAAATTTATGATTTTTTTATGTGGCGTACCACTCGGAGGGTTAGAACTTGTGTTAAAATTTCAAGATCTAACTCTTTACCAAAAATTCGTAAAAATTCATCTACTAAGCTGCAATCAGATTCGTCACTTCTGACTGCAGCTTACAGAAAAATTCATTAAAAATTCATCGTTTATCCGATTGACGAAATTCCAATTGGCAATTCTTCTAATCACTTAATACTTTCTACAGTAAGAATTTGAGATCATAACTCAATTCCTAAATTGAGTTATGACATTCGTAATGGGCTGCAAATTCTGCCAGAAAACGCAGCTTGAACCTTTGATACGGAAAAATTCATAAAACGCTCAATTTTCGTCGAAAAAATGCGATTCCAGTGGGGTTTTAAAGATATTTCCTGGAATTACATTTTAGACTTAAGAAACAAACGTTTTTATCACATTTTGTCCATGTTACAGCCAATACAAGTCGGCTGTAAATTCTGATCAAGAGCCGTTTGAATTCAGCTTTCAATTTAAGCATGTTCTTGACATCATAACACTATTTTAGCAATCAAAAACCCTAACAACAATCACCTTCAATGGTGTTCATGGATTTTTACTAGAATTAGACACGATTTCAACATATCTTGTCTAGGGTTTACTCCTAAACACTACAATGTTCCTATTTCATCCATATAACAAGCATGCATCAACAAATTTCGAATTCCCCAAATTCATGAGAATTTCAAGTAGAGAATTTTTATAAAATTTTACATACCTTATGATCTCCTTGCAATGGGGATCATTAATCTATGCTCGATTTTCGTTTTGGACTTGATTTGATCCTTCAATTGATCAATTTTTGTGAGAGTTAGGGTTTGGTGAAGAACCCTTGTCGCCCTCCTGATTCTCGTACGACCAGACACCTCAATTATGGGGTGTTTGGTTTTGTTTTCACTAATTTAGTAATATAAGTTTAAGTTTTGACAATATTAGTCCCTCATTTTTGTTTAACATAAGGTTTTGTTGTTTTAACCCTATTTAAGTTATTTTTAGACATGTAGTTAACTAGGTTATAATTTTTCCTAGTTATCCATCTTGTTTTAAAAAAAAAACCGTTTTAGTTTAAGTCCCGTTAAATCTCGGGCTTTTTTTTTATATATTTTGCTTTCTCAAAGTATTTCCCCTCCTTTTAATAAAGATTAGACTTTTTTTTATGTATTTAAATCCTAATAATTTACCGGGTAACTTTTATCACTTACTGTATTTTACCCGTCGTGTAGTGTTAACGTGGTTTGATTACCAAACCCGTTTTCGGGGTGTTACAAGGAAATATACTTATAAAATAATTTAGAAGTGTGAATACGAAATAGTTACCTAACTATTTTTCCAAGAACGCTAAACCCTAAGCCAAGGCACGGCCATCCGTCTAATAGGCATTAGTACGTGTAGGTCGTCACGCAGCAGATTGAGTTGGAGACTGACGTTTCTGGATACGCACTTCTGTGAGTTCATGTCCCCCTTTTCTCTTTACTATTTTCAGTTTTATACTTCGGGGGGAAATACATGCGACAATTATTACAAACATTTACTTACATGGTATGATTAGCGTAGGGAGGGTTTATACTACTAGATCATGTGAGGGGTGGGCACAACACTTGAGGCCATTAATCCTTGTTGTTAGGACCGAGGGACACAAGAGTGATAGATCTATTTGGGTGTAGCGAGCCCACACCCGTGAGGCCGGGGCGGCCCATAGAGGTGACTGTGTCTTCCAGCCGAAGCCCGGTAACAAATTTGCTAGGTTTGAGTTTCCCTGCACTTTCTCACACATACCAGTGGCTTTGCAACCCATTGGTGATCTCTTTTTCCTTATTGCTACATACCAGGGACTTTTATACATACTTTAAAGGTTTTCACTTTTACATGAACTCTTTCAACTTTTTGTTGATTTTTCAAACTACATGTATTTCAGGAAATTAGTGGATCTGGCAAGGTATGCAATCTCGTCAAGCTGCGTAGGAATAATGATGACATCCGGGTTTAGGAAGTGTGACCTTTTCCTGGACGGGTCACAAGTCTTAAACCGTGTTTTTATTTCATGTCTTTCGTTATGTCGTTGAACATGTTTTCATTATGTCTTGGTTGTATTTGGTTTGATGTGTCGACTATTTAAAACAATGTTGTCATGTTTACTTTAAAAACTTGATGAATGGATGAACATCATGTGTTTTAATTTCATATAGCGTGGTTATGATAATTGCTATGGTATTAAGAAGTCACACCAAATAAACCCACGCTTCCGCAAAAGCCAGGGTGTGACACCAAATACCAAACAAAGTATCTGATGTTAAAAAAACACACCTAACATAATCATCGTTCCAAAATAACAAATAATATTCAACATTATCTCAAAATAAACGAATAATCTTCATATTCCAATCCATCTGATTCAAGCCCATCCTTCCAACTTCCAAGCCACCATCTCAAACCTGCGCAAAAGTGTAACACGGAATGAGCCAACAATTTAATTTTGCTTAACCAAATGTGAACTCTCATGAAGGTATCATATTAAATGGAATAAAAACAACAGCAACTAACTTTCATGTTTCAAAAGCAATAAGATTTATGGATGTTAAATGGCCTGAAAACCAACAGTGAACACTCACAAAGTTATCATATTAAATGACCACTTCATAAAACATGAATTATTATATTAAATGGTTTAAATGGCCTAAAATCAAATCTGTTCAAAGTTCAACAAAATCAAAATTGTTCATGTCCAAAATAGAACAAATCTAAGAGCTCAAGACATATAAAATGAACAAATAAATCACCTATAAACAGAAAAAATTATGTATAAACTCGTGGAACAAATCGCGTATAAACATTAAACCTAAAGAAATCTGGAACGAAACTCAAACCTTCGTTGAACAAAAAACGAATGAAAAGTTGGAAATAATCCTTCAATATTCGTATTTTAAGATCTTCGATGTTCAGATCTTGACCTTTGATGTTCGTATATTGATTATTCCATGTTCAGATCTTGAATCTTTGATGTTCATGTGCAGATCTGGATTTTGATTGTTGAGGGAGGTGGGGCGTTGGGGGAGCGGCTCAGGAGATTAGGTTATTAGGTTAAATTCTATAATGGTGTATATATATTATCCATATATAATTAAAAAACAAAGAAAAAGTTTCGGATATCGGAAATCCGAAATATCCGAAAATTTCCGAAATTACTATCCGAATACCAATCCGAAAATTCGGATTATCCGAATTTCGGATATCCGAATTTTCGGATAATTCGGATTCGGATAATCGGATAAATCGGATTCGGTTTAGGATTCAGATAATTTTGAACACCCCTAGTGCCCGCTTCCTCTCTCTAGGGTAAGATTATCATCTTCTTCCTCTTTGTGTTGTAATTGGAATGATGAAGTGCGAAACAAGATGCTGCATACTCGCCGTTTAGTTTATCGTAAGCATTTTCGTGTTTGCTAGTTTACGAAATCAGAGAAATCGATGCAGTCTATTGTAGTTTTTACTGAGTTGTTTGATAATCTGCGAATTGAAACAGAAGTTTTGACTTGATGCTGTGCATATCTAGTTTGGCAAAAAGCTCGCTCATTCACACAACCGCCATGAAAGTTAATAGTTTGGTGAAGTTGGGTTAGATGGTGGTGGTGGTGTGGAGTGGAGAAGATGAAGTGGGTAGGGTGGGTGGTGGGTCCCACATAAATTCTAAAATATTAATTAGAGTTAAATGTCCGGATAGTCCCTATAGTTTCCTCTTTTTTAAAGAAAGGGTATTTTTGTCATTTCACACCCTTTTAACTGAGAAAACTAACTGATGTTAGGCACAGGGACTATCCGGGAACGAAAATTGAAAAGTTGGGGACTATAGTTGTAATTTTAGAAAGTTAGGGACTAAAGGTGAAAAAAAGGTAAACCACAGGGATTATCCGGACATTTAACTCTTTTCATAATTATCCAAGTTGGTTTCAAAGATCCGTCCATCTGTTAATTGTTTATATAAATTTCATCATCGATTGAATAAAACAAAGGGAAAATTTAACGAACGATCCATGTAAATATATAATTTAGTTTAATGGATGATGAAGAAACACTGACCTGAACGGTTAGACTCCGACGAATACTTCAACTCTTAGTCATCCGAAAGCAGGCTGCAAAACAGAACACCGTTAGGACTAGTTACAGGAATGAGGTTATTCCTGTAACCACCCTTCGGCGTGAGAATAAGTCTCGGTAATGTGGGAGTAAGAAAATATATAGAGAGAGAGTTCGTAAGAGCAGAGTGTCTATACCTTTGACGTTTACCTCTATTTATAGTTTACGATTAGGGTTTCCTGTATGTTAGGAGATAATCCGGTGAGTTAGGGATTTGCATGATCTTCCCAGAATATCGGAGATTCGGTTACTTAGTTTATCCATGCAGAATGGAACATTCTAGAATAAACGTGAATATAACTGATTATTTATAATAAAATAATAGGTGATGACTGGGTCGGGTTAGCCGGTCCGGGTCATACCTCGTCATGTCCCCCCAGTCCGAAGTTATGAAATGAAATTCATGATGTCGGACTCAAAGAAGAAAAAGTCAAAATATACGTTGGGTACACCTTTCTTATGCGTGAGTACGACAACTTTTTGAATATGGCGGTGATATGAAAGGGTGTGTTAGTTGGTCATCATTAGGATGACAGTTGTGCACGCCCTAAATGGTCACGTGTCACCATTTCATTCATGTAACCACCCTGGTTTTCACACTCGCATTTGTTTTGACTTGCATGGTAACAAATACTGTATTTGGTGTGAAACCTATTTGAACATACTTGCTTTGTGCTCATACATGCTTATACCAATACAAAAACGTGAAACAATTGCAAATTTGTTGAGTTTTATGCTATTAAACAAGTCTACACAAACTATAAGGGCCTATTATGACATTTTGTGAAACTACAATTTGAGGGATCTAATTTTCATTCCTTGAAACTTGCTTGATTTAAAGTCCGAGGACTAAAACTGTCATTTTTAGAAAGTACAAAAGTCCGGGGACTAAAAAAAATCATTTTTGAAATCTTGTAAGTTCGGGTTAAAAATGTAAATATTGAAAACTCAAAAGTTTAGGGTCCTAATTGTCATTTTTGAGACTTATATTTTAAATAAAATAAATAAATTTATTTTTGAAATAAAAGTATAGGGTCCATTTGGTCATTTATTTAAACTTGAACTCCAGGGACTGTTTTGGTCATTTTCGAAACTATTTTAACCTTATAAGTCTAACCGGGTTAAATATCTTATAAGGTTTTCTTATTTAAAAACTAACCTAGTTAGTTAATTAAGTTAACTATTACAGGGGCTGTTTTTGTAATATTTAAACGAAACTTGAGGGGTCTAAGTGTAAATATGGAAAAAAAAAATGGCCAAAAAGGTGTCTCCTGGGTGAGAACCGGCCTTTGCTGGATTCGAACTCGTGACCTATACGTTATAACACGAACAACTTAACCACTCGGCCGGGCATGCCACATCCGTTTATATCTGAGATTAAATTCTATATATATACTAGTTAGGATTTAAATATTTTTAATATTAATGTTATTTAAAAAGGTTTTTTTTTTTTAAACCTTAAAGAAACCGGCTCAAAGCGGACTCGAACCCGCGCACACAACAACAAACAAACACTCATCAACCGGCTGGACTACCAGCTTCGTTGGTTATAACTATAGATTATGATATATATATATATATATATATATATATAGGGTAAAGTTCTTGTACAAATAATCTTAACATACTAAACATACAAATTGAAGGAAAACACAAAAAGACAAGGTGGCATTTTTGTAATTATCAATAACTATCAAAGTTACTCTACAAATATACCTAAAAAAACCTAACCACTCCCCCCCCCCCCCCTCCCCAAAAAAAAAACCTAAACCCCCCACCCCCCAAAAACCTAAAAAAAAACATAACCCCCCACCCCCCAAAAACCTAAAAAAACCTAACCCCCCCCCCCCCCACACCCCCAAAAACCTAAAAAAAACCTAACCCCCCCCCCCCCCCCCACCCAACACCCCCAAAAAACCTAAAAAAATAAAAATAAAAACACACAAATTATTTTATTTTATTTTTTTAACATTTTTTATTAAAAAATCGCTACTTTTAGTAACGAAATGTAGCGATTTTTTAATAAAAAATGTTAAAAAAATTTTGTGTTTTTTTAGGTATTTTTGGTTGTAACTTTGATAGTTGGTGGTAATTACAAAAATGCCACCTTGTCTTTTTGGGTTTTCCTTCAATTTGTATGTTTAGTATGTTAAGATATTTGATATTTTGCCTATATATATATATATACGAACTAGGATCAGATCTGATATACATAATCAGATCTGTAAAGCTACGAGATCTGTAAAGCTACGGAATTCGAATAAAACCCACCAAAATCGATTTATTCCACTTGTTTATTTGTTTAATCGATCTGAAATCATCACCCACTAGTTTCCAACCACTTTTACAACCCGTTTTTCCTCTAATTCGACACACTTTATTGCCTTTCGGCTATAATTCGAGTTTTTTTTTTATAAAAAAATTCAAAGTGGATTCAAACCACTAATCCCTGTCGAATTTGATTGAATTGTTGTGTTGTTAAAGTCCCTTAGACCCCCCACGAACATCACACACCCTTCAAAATTCATAAACACCCGAAAAATCGCTCCGGTTCACCTCTGCGTTTTGGTCGCCGGAAAACCATCGCCGGAGCTTAGTCGGGCCGATGTTTGAACCAATACCGGTTCAATCTTTTTCGTCTAATTGGTATGTTATTACTCGTTTAACGTTTTTGCAAATTTAATTTGAGTATAAACATGTATAGATCGAGTAATCGGGCTGTTGACTTTTGTTGACCGATTTGGGGAAGAAGATGATGAATACTGTTATTGTTTATTTTATTAAAACTGTTTATTCTTTAAAAATTCGTAATAATTCTGATATAATTAGTTAAAGTCCGAAATTTTTAACATGTATACTTTAATTACTGATTCAATTATTAAAAATATTATGTTAGTCAAAATGTTTATAAAATTATTTTTTATAAATTAAAAATAGTTTAATCTTTACAAAATTATAATAATTCGAATTTAGTGAATTAATTATTGAAATTTTTACAGTAATTATTTTACATGTTGGACCTTACAAAAATAATATTATTACTGATATTTTATGTAAATTTGATATTTATATAAATAAATCAGTGTTTATACTTATTTATATAGTTTAATTTAATGTAATTAAATTATATAACTATATAATTTTAATCCAAACTTATTTTTATGACAAAATAAGCATTATTCTGAGTTTATATAGAATAAGAATATGAATTTTTTTATATTTAATTATTTAGATGATTAAACTTATATAAACTTATTTATGGTTATTTTAACCATTTTAATTCATTTTAGTTGTTTAAAATGATTCCAAGGCTATAATAATTATTTTAAATCAGAAATACCAAGGTTCAATAATTAAAAATGTTATTTTTAGTTATTCAGATTTAATATAATTATTTTGATAGTTAATCATATAATTATCATATGTATTCTTTTAAATGAAATATTTATTATTTATCAATTAGTAAATATTTCAACCATATAAATTAATTTATAATTTTTATAAATTAATTATATCACTTGTACAATATTTTACCTATAATCATTATATTTAATTATGTTATTTAATTATACTAGTTAAATATATTTGATTTATTACAAATGTTTATATTAAATCATTTGTACAATTTAGCAAGTTTATTATTTATGATAAATAAAGATTTTTCATAAATAATTCCGCTACCTCATATTCAATTTCCAAGTTCTCTATTAGGTTAGCCAAACCCTATAGTCACCATTTAAACGAAACACTACCGAATTCTATAGATTTAGGATTTCCAATTATCCAATTAAACATTATTGTTGATACATATTCTATATTGTTGCATGTTTAATCAATTAGAGTGACGTGGAACCTTATTTCCAAGAACTCTCACATTTACATACTCGTTAGGACTTACTCGTAATCAAGGTGAGTTCATAGTCCCTTTTTACATTATTTTTGGGATGAAACATATGATATATATGTATCAAAACAATTTCGATATTTTAACGATGGTTTCAACACGATTGAGATGGTTTATACTAAACTAATAACGATTTCGATAATGTGAACGAGCTTGTTTGGTGGTACTTACATAACAAATGACATTCATTAATTTCGGCCAAACCGACCAGTATTAGGTTATGGTACCATAGGATCCGACAAATCCCGTTATCAGACCAAACTCATGGTTATGTGTGGGTTAGGTGGTAGCGACTGAATCTGATGAACTGTTAACTTACCCTTTGGAGGTTTGTTAATACAATTTTTTTTTGAACGATTGGGAACGATGAACGAGTCATAAAGGTTTGAATGTTGTTAACGAGCCAACCAAAAAGTAATGTTCACAATTAAAACGAGAACGATTTGTACGAGTAAACGAATTGAACGATTTGGAACGATTTGAATGATTTAAACGAATGAACAATGTGCTATAATGAGAACGAGTTAAACAATGTTCCACAACGATGCTTACGAAACGATATAAACCATACAAGATTTATTACGAGTACGATTTATGATTTGGTTTACATAAACAAATGTTTTGGGTTAAGATTCATGGCAATGGTTATAAATTATGGCCAATCTATTTTGATTTGGTTATTCTTTCGTAATACAAATGGTTTACAAAACAAGGTTTATAAATGGTAACCAAACTATTTTGACTTGGTTATTCATTTTACAATACAAATAAGGTTTTCTAATATCAATCAACGAAGTTGTACAAATTATTTCAACACATAAACGAGCCATGAATCTAATACTCACACAAAAACCTATGAATTCACTCAACTTTTTGTTGACCCAAATATTTCCCTAACATATGTTTCAGGTGACAATGTTTGATGACATGATTTGCAAGAATACTCACATAGGATTGATCAAGACTTTTGCCTTAGATTAAATCCGAACTTATCAACTGTGAAACAATTTATGATGTATGTGTTTATGTATACTTATTCTCAGATGTGAATGCAATCTACTGAATTGAACTTAAATTATATTTCAACTTAATATAATCTCCATGTGCTCAAATGCATTCTATCAAGTTTCGTAATGCCCTTTGACTTTTCCGCCTCCGGTCAGGGTGTTACAATTCACGTTCCCGTTTGAATTTCAAAAGGTTCTTTACCTTTTCCATAAATAGGCACATTATTTCGTTTTCCTATTATCTCATTTCCTGTTTTCGCTTTGTTCAACTTCTTGTTTGGCTGAAATGTCTCCCAAAATCGGGGAGTCTTCTAGATCAGAGTCCAGTTCTGATGTTCTATATTGCAAATGGGGGACGCTATCGTTTAATAATCTTCTTCAAGAATACGATATTAAGCCGGAGTGGCATCCGGTGCTGCCGTCGGAAAAAGACGCGGCGTTTCTCTGAAACAGGGGAAAATCACCCTGTTCAGTGATGTTTTCAAATTTTGAAATTTTCGGCTTCCCGTTACCAAGTTCTGTAAGGCCGTTCTTGACGAATATCAGATTCATATCTCCCAGGTGCACCCCCTTGGATTCGCGAAACTTCGTCATTTCGAGTTTGCCTGTTTAGGGTTGGGCCATATCCCTGAAATCTTGGTTTTTAGGGCTTTTTCATTCTTGTCTGGAAATCCCCTTTTTTCACCTTTGATCGGGGGGATATAGGCGTTTCTCGCCTGAGGAGCGTTCCTTTGAGTTCCAGAGATAAAGATTGGAAAAAGAACTTCTTTATATTTGCTGATGTCATCCCTGGGGAGGTGCACTGGCGAGAGATGGCTCCTAAGAAAAAATTTAAGGATGACGGTCCACCTGCCAATGCATACACAGAGAATGCCTTGTTCAAGAGGCTTAGTCAGCACCCCTCCGAGTGTCAGGTGATTCCCGAGGGTGCACTCGTGTTAGTTGGAATGAGTTTGCTATGGCGTGATAGCCGATTGTATCCAGCCATCCAAAGGTTTGATAACGGTAAGTGCCAGTTTGCTGTTAGCAAATCTGTAGGCGACGTTTATTCTGACATGTTGATTATTTCGGTGAAAACAGGTGATTGGTCGTTGTTTGATTTTGTTGACCCCCCCCCCCCCCCCGGGAATGCTGCTTTAAGGTCTGCTGATCGCGTTGTGGGGGAACAGGAAGCTAGAGTGTTGAGGATTCACACCGATAATTTCCTCCTTCCCGTTACCACAGCGGATTCCTCTGCCCAGCCTGTTAGTCCTCCCCCTAGCGGTGGGAGTGAGGTATCTCTTGGGGGGACCAAGAAAATATTCTGTATAAGGATAACTGGGAAGAAAAGTTCTACTGTTGAGGTGACCGCCTCGCCTTCGGCGGCTGATGTGCTTACGGCGCCGGAGGGTACAGTTGTTACTTCCGCCCCTGTTACCATTAGCCCCCGCCCTTCGCTAAAGAGACACAGGACCATGCTGTCTTTATAAACTTTCCAAGCAACCCAAAACAGCACTGTTGTCACACGCTGGTATGTGGCTGCGTTTGTCTATGTAGGACTTCGTTCTTTCATTTGTTCTTAATTGTTTGTTTTTATGCAGATGCTCTTGCTGGCGCCCAAGCTAATGGTGGGTCTTCAAGACCTTTAACTTCTAGGGGAATCGGTACTTCCGCCATCGGCGGTCAGAGTGTGCCCCTCCTTGAGCTTATATCCTAGGCTAGTGTGCTTCCTGATACATCCCCTATCCCGCCGCCATTGTTCACCACATCGGTGGTGGTCACTACTAGTCCTGTTTCAATACCCTTGGTTTCAAGTCCCACTCCAGCGTCCACAGTTTCGGTGTCGATGTTTGATTCTCCCATGGTTGATCCTCTCGTGTCTGTGGGAGAGATGCCTGCCACTTCCGCTGGGGGTGAGTCTACAAGCGTAAAAGATACGACCGTTAGTGATACAGAGTAATGGATGTTGGAAACCCTAGTATGCGAATGAAAGGTCGGGTTAGAAGCTTTAAATATCGGATACACAAATGACCCGAACTTGAAAAACGGGTCCGCGTGTAGTTTCTCTTATTCGTATGAGATTGCCACGTGGCAATGTTTAGGCCAAAAAAAGCTATGTGGCATAGGGACCCTAGATAAATGCCATGTGGCCCCTAGTAATTGCTTTATTACGATGAATAGATTAATAAAATGTAATTATTGAAGTGGCGTAATATGTATTACTTGTTAAAATGAGATTTTTAAAACGTATTTAAATCTTGCAATTCTATTATATTTATTAGGGGTGTTCATCAAATCAAATATCGAATTTTCGAATTATTCGAATAATTCGTATTCGATTCGAATTCGTATTCGATTCGAATTCGATTAAAACTTACTGAATTCGATTCGAATTCGTATTCAAATAAAAAACCCAATTCGTATTCGATTCGTATTCAATTAAAAAATTCGAATAAATTTGATTTAATTCAGATTCTTTAAAAACATGTAAAAAACTATCAAAATGAACATTTAAAACAGCCATAAAGCACGATATCACATTAAAAAGTTCCAAATAAAGTACCATAAGTCTAAAATTCAAAACGAGAAGTCGGGAATAACCACTCCAGATTACAAGTTAATATTTAGGGTTATAAATATATTGATAGATTTGTTATTTAGGTTTTAGTTATGAGCCATGTAGTGGGTTTGGTAATGGGTAATTTTAATACTTGGAAAAAAATTTGAAAATAATTTATAGTATAGCTTAATAAAAGTTATATATGCATTATATATAAAAATAATAAATAAAAATGTATAATTTTTATTCGAATTTCGAATCGAATTTGAAATAATAAATTCGTAGTCGATTCGTATTCGATTTACTTGACTCGAATTGAATCGAATTTGAATTCGAATTCTTTTAATCGAAACGAAATCTTAATAATCGAATCGAATTTAAACAAATTTCGAATTTTTCGAATTCGAAACGAATTCTGAACACGCCTAATATTTATTACTTGTTTTAATGCATTGTGTTATTTGTTTTTCATGTTCTGGGCCTGGAGCTAAAGTGGAAGAATATTGGGCTTATGTCGGTGTTGGGCTGAAGAAATGGACTGCGCATTTGAAGATTATATGAAGTCTCCGGGTAACCCGGAAGTCGTTATGTGGATCTGGGTTTGTATAAAAGATCCAGTCCTGGCTTATTGTGCACGAGACAATTATTCTCATCTCTATTATTGTTTCTAGACTCTTCTGTCTAGGATCCAGTTTCTCTGGTTTTACACTTTTCCAGACAACGTTGATGATCTCTTGTTGAGATCTTGTATCATATTGTTAGTTAGATCTATTGTGAGTGTATTCGGATCATCGTGTTGATGATCTGCTTGTGAGGAGGTTAGGTTGTTCTTTGTTTTCTGTAGTTGACAGTTTCTTTATACGAATTTTAGGTTTGATTCCATGTAATATTTGACATGGTATCGGAGCTTCTGTGAGCTCTTGGGTTTGATATTGTTCCGCTGTGGATCTGATTGAAATCGCTTGAATCGCTTCGGTTTGAAGATTCGTCTCTGTTCAGATCTAACTGGATCTGACTTGAATCTTTTCAGTTTGAAGATCCGTCTATTTTATTTCTGGCCTGTAAGCTAATCCAATATAAAGGCATTGCCTTTCATTTAATTTCATTCATAACCATCTTTCCATTCCCTTACAGATGTACAAACACCTTTTGTCTTGCAATTGCTTGGAACCCTTCATTTGAATTTAATAATTATGATTTCATCCACATATATGCAGGCATACTTGCAAAAATTCTTACACAAGTTTCAACATCTTAAAATCCAACTGGAAGAGATAAAAGTTCTTACAATTGCTTGGAACCCTTGATTTGAGTTTAATAATCAGTATTGATCCACAAATATGGAGGCACAAATGCAGAAAGTCTTGGAGAAGTTTCAACATCTTAAAATCCAACTGAAAGAGATAACAACAGCCACCAACAACTTCAACGATAAACCTATTGGATTTGGTGGTTTTGGTAAAGTTTATAAAGGAGAAGTGTCTCACTCCAAGGGGCGAAGCATGGCTGCTATTAAGCGTTTGGATCGGAGGCATGGACAAGGAACAACTGAGTTCTTGAAAGAGATAACCATGCTTTCTGATTATAAGCATGAAAATGTTGTCTCACTTCTGGGATTCTGTTGTGAAGGGGGTGAGATGATCCTGGTGTACGAGCTTGCATCTCGTGGAAGCCTTGACCGCTATTTAAACTCCCCTCATCTCACTTGGAGGCAACGTTTAAAGATATGCCTTGATGCTGCGAAGGGACTAAGCTACCTTCATGATCCGAGGGAGACGCACCGAAGGCTTATCCATTGTGATGTAAAAAGTGGTAACATCCTTCTCGATGACCAATGGAATGCTAAAGTTGCTGATCTCGGGCTATCAATAATAGGGTCAGCTAATGAGCAGCACTCACTTATTGTCACTGCCGCAGTAGGTACCGTGGGGTATGTTGATCCAGTATACTGGATGACGCACACCCTATCGAAAGAGTCAGACGTATACTCTTTCGGAGTGGTCTTATTCGAAGTTTTATGCGGGAGGTTATGTTATACAGTTGATGACAAGGGTCATGTGGTTAAGGAGATTCTCACATGGATTGAGAGCTATCAACAAAACATGTTAAGTGATATCATTTTTGAAAATCCAAACATTGAACCAATGCATCAAAATGTTTTAAAAAGATTCTCAGGCATTGCATATCAATGCTTGAAGGAATCTCGTGAAGATCGGCCAGAGATGTCTGAAATTGTCACAGAACTTGAGATTACCCATGATAATTACGAATTATTCCAAAATGAAGAGTTTATAGGTAAATGGAACGATCAACTTCATGAGTACCAACAGATGATTAAGACTGCAAAACCTCCTCTGAATTACAAATCCGAAGATGAATTGACTAGCCTTATGTTCAAAGGGGTCCTGCTTAATGGCGGCAAAACGGTAAGTAATTAGCTGCTATGTTAATATATAGTATATTAATAAGCCCCATGCCATCGTTAGTTATATACACCTGAGTCCTTGAACTAGTTGTATATGTTCAAATAAATAGTAATATTTGATCAACCAAAATTGAAAAAAAGATATTATAATCTTAACATTCACGAACTAACTTGAACTTGTTTAATGGGAGTACAGTGGTTTTCATTGAATAAGAAGGGAGAACACTGTGAGATGATATCTATTGGAGAATATTTGGGTTCAAATGCAAAGAGTTATCGATTCTCGTCTAAATATAATTCAAGGAGAGTTTTCCTGTTTATAGCTTTTGAGAGTATTTGACAAGTACTTGCCACCTACAATGTATCATTCTTTGCTGCAATTCATGCAGATTTGCTGCGGGCACCTACCAATGGTTTGGAGATGACAAATTGAAAACACATGTAAAAACTCAGTTCTTGTCACCAGGAATCACATACACGGTGAACCTTGTGTTCAAGTTTTCTAGAGAAAAGAGAAGATTCGAGTTTCAGGACCGAGAGTATAAGGGATGTGAACCTATATACCTCAAATACAGATTAAAAGGGGAGAGAGATAGTTCCATTTCATACCTTGCATATATCAAATACAGATTAAAAGGGAAGAGAGAGAGTTCAATTTCATACCTTGCATATGAGAGAGAAGATGGATGGTGGGCATGTGAATTGTATCAGTTTACTACTGACCACACAACATTTGATCTTCAGATTTTGTTTGAGGGCTTCACTAATTGTTCCTTAATATTAGAAGGCATTGAATTTCAGCCCTTGGAGAACGTAAGTTTACATGTACATCATTAATTAATTAATATCTTTTAATTTTCTTTTATTGTCCAGCCACTATAACATTAGTTATTTTCACTGTATGAAAGAAAACCCATATTAGTGACCAATTCAACGTCTAATAGGGTTATGTTGTTCCACAGGTAGAACATATAGATGAGAAGCAACTCATATCAGATTTAGATTCAGATGCAAATTGGGAAGAAAAACTGCCAGTTGATTATGAAGACATTATGAAAAGGTCAAAAAATGGCCTGCAATGGACAACCAAGGAGGAGGCCTACTCAATTATTCGCAAAGGCTTCTTAATCAGTGACGACGAGAAGAAGAGAGGCATTGTAAGTCCTTCATCAATTATTCGCAAAGGCTTCTTAATCAGGGACGACGAGAAGAAGAGAGGCATTGTAAGTCCTTCATGCTTTTGTCATATGTAGTTGTTGTGGATCCTATGAACATGGTTCCACCTGGGGGAGAATTATATATTGAATTGCTAAACATATCTATATACTCTTTGCTTGATAGTGGTTTTCTCTTGACAAAAATGGGAAGAAATGTCATATGCTATCAGCGGCTCTCATATGGCGTTGGAATAACACAGTGTTATTACCTGAATCAAGGTTCTTTAATATCCCTTGTCACAATTCTTATATAAATTACTAATTTTTTTTTTTTTGCAAATCTTTTACATTTAAGATGATTTTCTAACATCTCTCAGATTTGGAGAAGCCATTCATTTGGGGGATAATAGGTATATTTATGTCAAGACTACTGTCCAGTCCCAACTAGTATCATCTGAAACAACATATGCATGTTACCTTGTCTACAAATTACCAGAAGACCAATCTGGTTTTGAGGCGCCTGTGAAAGTGAAAGACGACGAACGATGCGATTCAGTAGATAAAATTTGGTATATCTCTTTAACAAGTCCTCAAACTCCAGTTATTAGACCAAAGGCTGGTGAAAACACCCACAATCCACTCAATAAACCAAAAATAAAAGGCCTTCCACAACAAAGAAATGATGGATGGATTGAAGTGAAAATTTGGGAATTGCGAGTTGCTACTACAATCAACATGAAACTTACGTTGGAACTTTGTGACAAGAAGTTTAGGGGGATTATTATTGAAGGCATTGAGTTTAGACCCATATAAATTTTCCTTTTATATTAATGGACAAAAGTTAGTTGTAAACACAATTTGTTTTCTTTTTTCTATTTGAGTGGAAGTACATTTCGATTTCTATTTCCATGAAACAAGTCTTTGACGATGCTAACAAAAAAAAGTATTATTACACTAATGCAGTTTTATTAATGAAACAGCGGAGAGGGTTGTCAATAGAAGAGTATAATGCTCTTTTAGAGTTGTATTGCGACTTCTTTTAACTAAATTTATTATAACTATCTGAATACAGGTTAGCATATGTTTTCTTTGTTTAAACTCATGTTTTTCTTGAAAAAACCTCAGATTTATTAGAAATATTTCGATAAATTTCTAGTGGCATGATGATCATTCTACATCTGTGCTCAGTAATTCTTTCAAAATCTTACTTGTTTGTTACGATTCTACTTTAGCTATTTTGTTTAAGAAATTCTCATTTAATATATGATTTTTTTCCATAAGTTGGTTCTTAGGTGTCTTCAAACTTGCTCTATCCTTACTGTTTTCCCCTGTTTTATTTCCGATTCTTGTGGATACGAAATTGTTGGTATTTGAGAGGCACGTATCTAAACTTCCATTATCAGTAATGCCAAAGTAAGTTTACCAACTAGTTTGATGTTGGTGTTGTCCTTCATCCACTGGGCTCCATCCTTCATAAATCCCACATAGCTTCTGCCAAATGCCTTTTTCCACATCGGCCGCCTGAATTGTGATTCGAACAATCAAAAGTCAAAACAACATTTCAATGAAACCATGTGATGACATCTGAAAAACAAAAGAATGAAAGGAGGTTACCTATGAGCGTTTAATGTTCTGAAAAACACACGTCTTACTCCCTTGAGAATGTTCAAGGACTTCATAACTTCAGCTGAAATAATTTAGTAAGCTAGAAAACACAAAGTGTGTTAATTGAATATCAAGTAACAGCCAATAAATACAATACATTTTGATGGTTTGGATGCATATCCGAGCCACCAAGCCACCAGTTCCCAGGAAAACCCGACTGGTTCGGCTCGGTTTCAAACTGGCAACCTCCAGAGAGCCCTAGTTCTAAACTTAATTGCCACCACCAAGGCTGGCCCTGGCCACCAACAATGTCTTTCAAAGTGAGGCTTGTGGTATTTGAACTTGAGACCTTAATGAGAGAAACCAAGTGACTAACCATTAGACCAACTTGTTAGGACGGAATTGCTGTTTTTTAAAGCCGAAAACACAAATCGCTGTTTTCGTGATCCACCTTTTACGCTATATAGCTGAAACATAATATTTTCATATACAATCATGAATATTAAATCATGTGATAGCTGGAATTAAACATTTTTTATGTAATCATGTGAAATCGTGTGTACATGTTGAAATGTCAACACGTTCTTTGCATCTGAGGTAGTGTCTTATATTTTAAATTAATAAAATGTAGTAACTAAAGTGGCGTTATGTATTACTAATTTAATTTCTGGCCTGTCTAATCCAATATAAAGGCATTGCATTTCATTTAATTGCAAGTATAGCGCCCCGGCTATGGCGCCGGCGGCGTGGGTGATTTCAGGGGGGGCGCTATGGTGGTCGATGTGGCGGAAGGGTGGCGCCCCACACCCTCCAGCCTTATAGATATACAAACACCTTTTGTCTTGGTTCTTTTCACATCTCCCGTCAACCTGTGCACTTGCAATTGCTTGGAACCCTTCATTTGAATTTAATAATTATGATTTCATCCACATATATGCAGGCATACTTGCAAAAATTCTTGCACAAGTTTCAACATCTTAAAATCCAACCGGAAGAGATAACATCAGCCACCAACGACTTCGACGATCAGAATAACTATATTGGACGTGATGGTTATGTCCAAGAATTTTCATGTGCTATCCGTCTAAAACCATATTCTGTTAAACAATGTATAATTGGCGTTATAATTATTTCCACAAAAATAATTTATACGTCACAAACTTGAGTGATTTATTTCTTTGTAAAAAATTGCATGTGTTATCCGAAGATATTGAACACACAAAACAATAACATGCATTGGAAATTAGATCATAAGTGCCGAATACTTTTGAAATTTAAACGCAAGCATAGATGATATGCAGACATCAAATATCAACGTGTTTTTATCTTCAACACTTTATATTCTGACCGAAATCTTCTCAACGATATCGTCTCATGGCATGTCTTGAGGTACTCCCTCAATAAGACTCCATGCACTTGTAAGTACAAGTTCCCTATTTCATCTTGAAACTTTGAACTTGGACAAGTTTGCTCAAACAACACCAAGTTGTTACAAAGGCTACATTTAAGTAGCAAACTTGAACAATTAAATTTGTTCACAACAACACCAAGTTGTTTTCCACCAAATCATATTCACGAGATTGTTACTTTGTTCAACAAATGCTACTTCTAGCAAGAGTAGCAAACCATTTAAATTCTAAAACTATGCAAAATAGACAATTAAATGTTTACATAAAACATTTTCATTCCTTATGGCTTATACCAAGTACAATCTTTAACCTTGTATTTGTGATACATATTTTCTAACACACATGTTAGAAAATTTAAGTCATTTTATATAAAACATGACCATTTAAATTTAGAAATCACAAATTAAAGTTGGTGATAAATCACACACAACTATACCATCACTTTATGGTGATTTAATTCTTGTATTCTTACTCTTGTATTTCTTTTTCATCAAGTTAGGCACATAGCCTACTTTAATACAAGAGACATGGGGTGGAGATAACTCTCACTTAATTAAAGATTTTATTAGAGACATAAACTCTAATAAAAAACTAATAAATTGACATGAAACCCTCCTTAAGAGTTTATCTTCCATATGAAGGGTCTAGTAAATGATTTTAATTTCATTAAATTCATATAAATACCACACCATCACTTTATGGTGATTTAATTCCTTGAAGCCAATCAAACATCAACTTCAATGTATGACATTTTATTTCTAAATCATACAAAGCATTAAAAACAATGCTACAACAAATTACTTATATAAAATGTTTACATAAAACATTTCAAAGCATTTGTATTTTAACCATTTTTAACAATCATGTTAAAATGAAAGAAATTCTAACGCACACGTTAGAAATATTAACATTTCCACAAAATGTTAATTCGACTTTCTAAAAACACATATATGGTTCAAATAAATAAGTCATTTCTAATACACACGTTAGAAACTAAACAATTAAAAAATTGTTTCCAAACTAATGCTTTTCATGAACGTTTCTAACACACATGTTAGAAGACAAATGATTATAAAAATCATTATAAGACTTATTTGTTCATTTCAATCCATGGGTGGATAAAGAGTCTACTTTAAATAGAGACTTAATTAGAGACATAAAACTCTAATCAAGTAACATAAAACTCTTATTTAAAGACATAAAAAACTCTACTTAAGAGAATTTAACGTTTACAAAAAAACGTATGGTTTACACCAATAATTCTGGTCTAATACACATGTTAGAGAATTTAACGTTTACAAAAAACGTATGGTTTACACTAATAAACCCGATCTAACACAAAAGTTAGAAAGATTAACGATTCCCAAAATCGTTTCAAAACCAAACGTTGGAACCAAAACTATTCGTTTTATACCACGGTATAGGGTTTAAGATTGTATCTCAATCTCAAAAAATCCAAACACAACAAGTTGTACTACATATATATTTCCCAAAATAAATATTTATAAGATTATAACCTCTAAAAATATTTTTTTATTCTATTATAAATCCTTTCGTAAACCCAAAATCCATATAAATAAGGTTTTTAAGATTGTATCAACAATCTCACGAAATCTGTTTTAAGTTTGTAGGAAATGGGTCACACTTTTATTAATAAAACTAATAAAAAATAAAGACACTCTCTTTAAACATTTGGGAAATTGTAGTACATGAACCATGTACAAATTCAAACGAAAATAAATATGAACTACAACATATTTAATAAAACAATCGATTCAAACCAATATCTTCAAAAGATAAAGTCTTCAACTTGATCTTTAACCGCGTCTACTTGTATGGTTCGTTGTGTTTTCAGTCCGTTGTGTAGGCTTCAACGAGGTCTTGAACCACGTCTTCTTGTACAATAATTTCCTACAAAAAGAACAAACAAATGTTGACGATTATGGCTGAGGCACGTGTTCAACACGTTTCCCTTAAAACAGATTTCGCGCCTCTACTAAAGACGACGCGTCTGTCTCCCAGGGTACAACAGCCGAAGCAGTCTGTACTGCCGGAAATGACCACGCGCCCGAGGTTACACCGAGTAGAATTATAGTGTTTGAACTTGTGGAAAAATAATGATACGAAGGTGATGGAATCGAGTAGAGAAAACTCATCTCTCTATAATTCCCAACATATGGATGTTCAAGTCTCCATCACTTCTCCAAGAATTCTTCACACATATTATCTTTCTCTTGTAGTTTTTTCTCATCATCCCAATGAGTCACATAGCCTATCATTTTTTTTACAAGAGTTGTAGGTTGTGAAGAGTTTCTCTTAATTGTTGATTTTATTAGAGACATAAAACTCTAATAAAAGTTTCACTTAATTAGTGAATTAATTAGAGACATAAAACTCTAATAAAAGCTAATCAAGTGATATAAAACTCTACCCAAGAGTTTCACATATGGAGTTTAATTAGTAATTATAATTTCACTCAATTATAAATTAACTAAATATCCATTCACTAATTTTCCCAACAAAGGTCATGTTAAGGAGATCTTAGTGCCCACGTGGATTAAGAGTTATGAACAAAACAAGTTAAATGATATCATTTTTAAAAATTCGTACAATGAACCAAAGCATCAGAGTGTTATAAACAGATTTTCAGATATTGCATACCAATGTTTAAAGGAATCTCGTGAAGATCGTCCAGAGATGGCTGACGTTGTGACATAACTTGAGATTGCAATCGATAATCATGAGTTACTCCAAAATGAAGAGTTAATAGGTAAATGGAACGAACAACTTTCTGAGTACCAAGAGATGATTAAGACTGCAGAACCTCCTCTGAACTACAGATCCAAAGATGAATTGATGTACCTTCTGTTTAAAGGGGTCCTCGTTAACGGCGGCAAAACGGTAAGCTGCTATGTGTATATAATATATTAACATACCAAATGCCATCGTTAATTGTATACACCTGAGTCCTTGAACTACTTGTATATGTTCAAATAGTTAGTAATTTGATCAGCCAAAATTGAAAAAGATATTATAATTTTAACATTCACGAACTAACTTGAACTTGTTTAATGGACGCACAGTGGTTTTCCTTAAACAAGAAGGGTGAACACTCTGTGGTGATATCTATTGCAGAATGTTTGAATTTACGTGCGTATTATAGAAGTTTCAAGCCTGAATATAATTCAAGGTGACTTTCCCTGTATCTAGCTTTTGAGACAATCTATAAGTATTCAACTATTTGCTATTATTCGCGCAGGTTTGCTGTAGGCACCTTCCCTTTTTACTCTAAGTATGAGATATGGAAAGAAGATGTATTAACTCAATTCTTGTCACCAGGAATCACATACACGGTGAACCTTGTGTTCAAGTTTTACAACCTATATTGGGGGAGATGTGAACCTATAGTCATCGGATACAGATTACAAGGGGAGAGAGAGAATTCAATTTCATACCTTGCGTATGAGAGGGAAGATGGATGGTGGATGTGTGAATTGTATCAGTTAACTTGTGACAACCGAATTGTTCATCTTCAGATTTTGTTTGAGAGCTTTTATAAAAATGGTAACTTGCACGTAGAAGGCATCGAATTTCAGCCCATAGAGAACGTAAGTTTACAAATTAAAGTTTGATTATTCATGTACATCATTAATTAGTTGTTTTCAATGCAAGAAATATTAGTGACTAATTCAAAGTCTAACATGGATATGCTGTTCTACAGGTGGAACATATAGATGAGAAGCAACCCATATCAGATTCAGATTCAGATGCAAATTGGGAAGAAAAATTGCCAGTTGATTATGAAGACATAATGAAAAGGTCAAAAAATAGCCTGCAATGGGCAACCAAGGAGGAAGCCTACTCAATTATTCGGAAAGGCTTCTTAATCAGTGACAACAACAAGAAGAGACCCATTGTAAGTCCTTCATGTTTTTGTCTTACGTAGTTGTTATGGAGCCTATGAACATGGTCCCACTGGAGGGAAGAATTATATTTTGAATTGCTAAACATACCTATATTATTGTTGATAGTGGTTTTATCTTGACAATAATGGAAAGAAATGTCATATGCTATCAACAAAAGCGACTGACATATGGGGTCTAGACAAAGAAATCATGCTTTTACCCGAATCAAGGTTGTGTTATATTTTCCCTCCAGTTTCGTTGTAGTTATTATTTTATAGCAAATTGCAAATGTGTGCAAATTAAGAAATTTCAACAATCTTTTACATCTAAGATAATTTTTCAGATTTGGAGAAGTCATTAAGTATGATTGTGACATTATATATATGGAGACTAAACTCCAGTCTCAACTAATATCATCTGAAACAACATATGCATGTTACCTTGTCTACAAATTACCAGAAGACCAATCTAGATTTGAGGCGCCTGTGAAAGTGGAGAACAAACAGCACAAATTAGGAGATAAAATTTGCTATATCTATTTAACAAGGCCTCAAACCCCAAGTATTAGACGGAAGGCTGGTGAAAACATCCGCAACCCACTTAGTAGACCGAAAATTAAAGTCCTTCCACAACAAAGGAACGATGGATGGATTGAAGTGCAAATTTGGGAGTTACGAGTTGCTACTCGAGACATATTGGAACTTCGGTTGACCCTTTGTGATAAGAAGAAGTTTAGTGGGCTTATTATTGAAGGCATTGAGTTTAGACCCATATAATTTTTCCTTTTACAAAAATTAACTTTAAACACAAAATTTGTTTTCTTTTTTCTATATGAGTGGAAGTACATTTGGATTCCTATTTCCTTGAAATAAGTCTTTAATGATGTTGCCCCTTACAAAATATATGATCGCACAAATATAAAAATGAGTAAATTACAAGTTTTGTCCTTTATGTTTGTACCAAATTGTAGGCGCTGTCCTTTTCCTTTAAAATTGACGAGTTTTGTCCTTGACGTTTCAAAATCCTGCACGTTATGTCCTTTAGCCCTAACTCAGTCAGATATTTTTGTTAAATATAATTTGTGACTTGCACATGAGGGTATGTTTGTCATTTTATCTTTCAGGGGCTATTTTGCAATAAATTATTATTCAGGGACTATATGTAAAACACTGAAAAGTAAAAATATAAATATAAAAACTCTCCCTCCTCTTTCTCTTCTCTCTCTCCTCTCTCTCTCTCTCTCTCATCACTTCTCCCCCAAATTTTGACATCGCAGCGCCAGTTCGTTTACAGCACGCCCATGGTGGCCTTACAATCGTTGAATCATCTTTATCCACTGCCTCTTATTTCTCTTGTTCGCCTTGAAACTCGATTTCATGATCCGGAAAACCTAAACTATTTGCCAAACATGTACCATTTCTTGCATTAAGCTCTTCCACAGTACAATGAGCGGCACTTTTGTATATATCCACCATCAGCCTCATCTTCCTAGTTTTAATCCCATGTTTTATAACTACTTCAGGATCCGTGGTCCACTTCATAGTAGTTGACTCACCAGATAGGCACCGGTCAATGTGAGCGTTTAATGTCGTGTTTGAAGACGATGAAAACACCTTGCAAACTGGACACATCTTAGAACTACCCATGGTCGTTTCAGTTTCGGTCTTTCTAGATGAACCAAGAAAAGGTTTCGCTTTCTTTGGCTTTGTTTGACCCAAGCCTAGTTGAATTTGTGTGTGGGATTTCTTTGACTTTCTGGGGAGAAGTGATGAGAGAGAGAGAGAGAGGAGAGAGAAGGGAGGGTTTTTTATATTCCTTTTTTTTTATTTTTTCAATGTTTTACATATAGTCCCTGAATAATAAGTTATTGCAAAATAGCCCCTGAAAGATAATACGACAAACATGCCCTCATGTTCAAGTGACATGACCATATTTAACAAAAAAAAAAAAAAAAATTGACTGAGGTAGGCTAAAGGATATAACAAGCAGGATTATGAAACGTTAAGGACAAAACTCGTCAATTTTAAAAGCAAAAGACAACGCCTGCAATTTGGTACAAACATAAAGGACAAAACTTGTAATTTACTCTATAAAATTATTTTACAGTAATGCAGTTTTAGTAATAAAACAACGGAGAGGGTTGTAAATACAACAATATAATGTCCTTTAAAAATACTATCATGATTTCTTTAACTAAATTCATTCACTTTACTATAACTTTTTGGATAGAGGTTAGCATAAGTTCTTTTATTTGTTCAAACTCATATCCTCTCCAACAGATCTGGATCCCTGCAATACATCAAGTTCCTCCGCCTATCGCCGCCGCTGTTGCTGCTCCGATCAACTGCTCCTCCGTTCGTAACTCTCACGGGTTAAAGTAATTTACAGGTTTCCCCTTTTATCTTGTTTATCTCACGGGTTAAAGTAATTTACGCTGTTGCTGCTCCGATCAACTGCTCCTCTGCATCTCATTATCCTTCATTCATCAATCTTATTCATAAATAGAAGTGATTTTTTGTGGATGACAAGTTGACCCACCAGGTGTTCGATCAAATGCCTCAATGAAGATAAGGTTTTAAAAAAACTTGTTTTTAGCAATCTTGAGGAGTGGGTATTGGTTAAGGCGATTTGATCTTGTAATTTAGATTCAATTGTGTTAATCTTTAACTACACGGCATGGGGTAAGAGGTTAGGTGGGACTCCATTTAGAGGGTGGGCAACCAGCGGTTGCTGCCCTCCTTCATCTTCTATAGAATTTTACCGGTTTTCTACCCCCCACAACTCATCTCGAGTGTGGTGTATCATTAGTTAACATACGGTAACATACGCGCATGGCTCCTACAAGGGGGGGTCGGAACGTTAAGTCAGGCGGCCATGCGCAGGGCTCTGACAGTGGTTTAAAGACCTGTCCTTTCAAATTTTTCCACGAATGTAAAGATGGTAAACCGGGGTCTGTGGGTTTTTTCCGCCTATTGGAACACATGCAAAGCACTCACCTCAAGACAGAAAACCGAAGGCTATCTTTGAAGGAGGCTATTTCAAAGGACCTGGACCTTTTTATGGATGTTGCAGAAGTTCTTAGGGCAGGGGATAAATGGTTATGTGGTAAGTGCATGGTGATGCACGCACTCAGTAGGGGATGCAAGCATGATAATGAGGTCGTGTCGTTTGCCATGATCTCGGGGGGTGTTGAAGATTTCATTGTTGGGATCGGGAAACCATGCCAAGTGGTGGTTGACACAAACCCACCTCACCTAGCAAGGCTCGGGAGTGATGTTAACCTCCTCGAGCGTGTTTTCTCCCTCCCTATTCAGACTGTTAAAAGCATTCCCCCTAGTTGTCGGCTGTTGTTTGCTCAGGTCCTAACAGGTGCTTTGCGCAAAGTGGTAGCGTCACCAGGGTCAGTCAACAATTGGGTTCACTTGCTTTTACTACCGCGTTGCACCTTGCGGGTGGTTAGACCATCCTCCAGACAAGAGCGGAGATCAGGGAATAGGAAATCTCTACAGTGTAGTAACATCTTGCACGCGCTTACAGTGTGGAAAGATGGGTCTGGGTTTGATGATTTGGTCGCTTCCCTATTGGATAGCGTGGGGGAGACGGGGGCCCCTAGGGGAGAATGCAGGAAAGAGGAAGAAAAAGAAAGGGACCCTAATATTAAGCAATGTCTTCGGAAAGTCAGGGATGGACATTTCACGGCTGCGGTTAAGGTCCTATGCTCTAGTGGAGTTGCCCCTCTGGGTGATTCGACCTTGAAAGCTCTTATTGATAAACACCCAGTGGTGTCGCCCCCGTCATTGCCTTCCAACCCTTTGGCCCAACCCACTCTTGTTGTTGATGGGGATTGTGTGCTCAAATGTATTCGATCATTTCCTAAAGGGACATCATGCGGTAGAGACGGGATGCGTGCCCAACACCTGTTAGATGCTATTGGTGGCGAGGGCTCGGTGACTTCCTCAGGTTTGCTTACGAGCATTACTGAAGTTGTTAACTTATGGCTTGGGGGATCCTGCCCTATGGTGCTTGCTGAGTTTGTTGCCTCGGCCCCCCTCACCCCCTTGTTGAAACCTGATAAAGGAATTCGGCCTATTGCTGTGGGGAGTATTTGGCGAAGGTTGGTTTCCAAGGTGGCGATGAAGAAGGTCGGGAAAGAAATGGCCCAATACTTAGGTGACTATCAGTTTGGGGTGGGGATGCCAAATGGGGCAGAGGCGGTACTTCACAGTGCAAACAGGTTTCTCAACTCGTTTCATGCAGATGGTTCCTTAGCCTTGCTTACTGTGGATTTCTCCAATGCTTTTAACACGGTCGACCGCACAACCTTTCTCCAAGAGGTTCATCAGCGTTGCCCGTCAATCTATCGGTGGGTCCAATTTCTTTACGCTCAGCCTGCTAGGTTGTATGTTGGTAACGAGTGTATTGGGGCTACTACCGGAGTTCAACAAGGAGATCCGTTGGGGCCCCTTCTCTTTGCCCTCGCCTTACACCCCCTTATTCTCCGAGTTCAGAACCGCTGTAAACTCCCGTTTCATGCTTGGTATTTGGATGATGGGACGATTATCGGCAATGCCTCTGAGGTTGCTAAGGCCTTAGACATCATCAACGAGGAGGGGCCATCTCTAGGGCTTTATCTCAATATTAAGAAAACAGAGGTTTATTGGCCGACATGCGACGGCCAGAAAGTTCAGGACGGGCTTTTCCCGAGAGGGATCGGTAGACCAGAGAAGGGGGTTAAGCTCCTTGGTGGAGCTGTTAGTCGGGATCCTAGCTTTATTGGAGAGTTGGCAGGGCGGCGGGCCTCGGGGGCGGTTGACCTTATGAAACTCTTACCCTGCCTGAGGGATCCCCAATGTGAACTCCTCCTGCTAAGGTCGTGCATGGGTGTTGCTAAGTTGCTTTTTGGGCTACGGACTTGTCAACCCCATTTGATGGAGGGTGCGGTATCTCGGTTCGATGATGGCCTTAGAAAGGCTATAGAAGACATAGTAGTGGGTGGCGGCCCCTTCTTTGGTGACCTCCAGTGGCGTCTAGCATCTTTGCCAATGCGTCTAGGTGGTTTGGGCCTCTTCTCAGCCCGAGATGTTGGGGCTTATGCCTTTGTGGCGTCTAGAGCTCAGTCTTGGGAACTACAAGATCATATCATTCGAAACGGTGGGGTCGTCGGGCTTGACCCAGACTATCAACAAGCGCTCGAACGCTTAAATGTCTCTCTCCCAGACTTGGATATTGGCGGTTTCTCTAACAAGGACACCGCCCCCTCGAAGCCACAAAAAACTTTGGCGAATGCACTTTTTAGCAAAATCGCTCAAAGCCTGGGAGAAGCTTTTGATTTGTCACCCCGCCAGAAGGCGGTGTTTGAGTGTCTGAAGGGTCCCCATGCTCAGGAATTTTTGACCGTTATCCCGATTGAGGGGTTAGGACAATGCATGTCGGCAGTAGAATATAGAACCATTCTCAAATACCGGCTAATGATCCCTATGTACCCAGAAGATGAAACCTGCCCGATATGTCGTAAAGCTTGTATGGATAAATATGGGGAGCACGCAGTTCACTGTAAAGAGCTCCCTGGGTTTAAATATCGGCATGACTGGGTGCGAGATGTTTTGGGGGACATCTTAAGAAGAGCTGGGATTTCTGCTAAGAAAGAGGCCCCTGTGAATTTCCTCACGGACCCTATGGAAGGGAGATCTACTCTGCGACCAGCGGATCTGCTCGTCTTTGGCTGGGCTGGGGGGAAACATGCTTGTGTAGACCTCACGGGGGTTTCCCCTTTGGTTGGTCTAAGGGAAAACGGGTTTGTAGCTGGACTAGCAGCAAGAAAGGCAGAATCAAAGAAAGTGGATAAGCACGCTAAAGCTTGCACAGAGAACCAACATGTCTTTATCCCTTTTGCCTTTGATACTTTTGGCTCCCTAGCGCCAGAAGCCATCAATTTCTTGACGAGGGTTCAACGGGTTATCCACAGCAATTGTTCGACCCCAAGGGGGCAGGGGTTTGTGTTCGGGAGGTTGGGGTTTGCAATTCAGAAAGGGTTGGCGGCGCAGCTTGTTGCCCGTCTACCTTCTGTTTTGATGTAACTTAACAAGTTTTCTGGTTATATTTATCAACAATTCGAATTAAAAAAAAAAAAAAAAAAGTTGTATTAAAAAAAAAAAAAAAAAAAACTCATATTTTTATAAAAAAATAAATAAATAAAAGCCCTCAGATTTTATAACAAAAAAAAATCAATAAATTCCAGTGGCATGATGGTTCTATATTTGAGCTCACTAATTCTTTCTAAATCTTATTGATTCGTTTTGATTCCATTTTAGCCATTTTATTTAAGAAGTTCTCATTTAATTAATTCATGATTTTTTTTCTTAAGATATACGTAGTAACTCAAATCTTCTGAGACTTGTTTTTATTGCACTTCACATATCTAGGTCTTGAGAAGTGGTGTGTAAAGATGAATCGTTGATACAGCCATCTGTACATTGTAAACAAATTTCCTCTATGGACTTTCTCTTTTCCCTGTTTAATTTCTCTTTCTCTGATTCATGATGTGTGTACTCCTGATTCATGTGTATACGAAGTTGTTGGTATTTGAGATGCACATGTCTAGACTTTCATTATAAACGATGTGAGCACACATATAGTACCAGTGTTAAACATGAATGATATCCTGAGGGCACACACATATATATTATCATTTAACATACTTTGTGTGTGAAGTAGTGGACATGTTTAACCCTGGTACTATACGTGTGTGCCCTCAGGATAGTCCAAATAAAATGTGGACATTTTGTGATTAACATTATTTTCCTAGAACTGCTTGTACTATTAAATCATTTAATCCTTTTAGTATGTTTGCAATACCGACACTTAATTTACAAACTAAAAGTAATAAACACGGTTTGAAAAACAAAAAAAAAAAAGGTAAAAAGAAAATGAAGTTCGATTTGTGAACTACATAACATCATTTGATGAGGATGCATCTTATGGGAGATCTCTTGGCTCCGAGTAACCTTAATTAATGGTAAGCAATGCACATTATATATCCCTGCTTCTATATCTTCAAGTTTCAGACCTTCCACATGAATGATATCCTAAGGGCACACACATATAGTACCAGTGTTAAACATGTCCACTACTTCACACACAAAGTATGTTAAAGAGTATACGCCTTACCCTGTTCTCTAAGAAGACAAGATGAAAAGGAATTAGATAATCATATGCAGCAACTGACAAGTAATCAATACCTGCAAAATGAGACCAAAAATGACTGATTATGTATTTCTTTCATGCATAACCACAATAAGGTTGTTTTAGATATTTCCACAGACATATGTGGTTCTCAAAGTCAGGACTACGTGATGATCTAGGTATCCATTACGAAGTAATTGGATATAAGCTAAGGAGAAACAAGATTTTAGAACAGTAAAAATATTTACCGCTCCAAAACAACATTGTGTTTCCCATATATCTCAACTCATCTTGACTTGATCTCCATTTATGTTGGTCTTTTTAAACATCTCAATGCATATGTATTGAATGATAAATATTTTCTGATAGTCTTTTATTAACTCGGAATGGAAGTAACATAAAAAAATCATGAATTTAGCTGACATACGTCAACTGTATATGTACTAATTTAACAAAGCCTCCCCAGAAGTGAAAGTGAGTTTTACCAACGAGTTTGATGTCAGTGTTGTCCTTGAGCCACTGGGCTCCATCCTTCATAAATCCAACATAGCCATCGGAAATTAGTGATCCGGAAAATCAAAAGTCAATATAAAAGTTAAATGAGATGGAGCCCAAAAAGTGAAAGGAGGTCTGGTTACCTATCAGTGTTTAATGTTCTGAAAAGCAGACGTCTTACTCCCTTGGGAATGTTCATGGACTTCATAACTTCAGCTGAATTAATTTAATAACTAATCAGGATTTAACACACATGAAAGCTGGAATACACATATCATGTAAACAGAACTCACACATGCTAGCAGTAAAGAGCCATTTATTCAAAAAAAAAAAATATATACAGAAAGAATCATGGAGCACTTAAACAGAAGTACATACATGTACTGATTGGCATAAACAATTTAAATTAAAAGTAAAGAACCATAGTTGAATTAGTACCTGTTATGTTCTTGTCTCTTGGAACATCAACTAATAACGCTGGGCTTGCAGAAAAAAAAAAAGTGACATGATTTAGGGGGTAGTGATGGAATTCCATCACTCACAACATCCAATCAAGTTCCGCCACGTCATCGAGCTTTATTCCGTCACTAGTGATGGATTTTACTAGGGGTGCCCATCATTAGCGTACGAAACACTTGGAAATTGACTTGCATTTTATTCGTGACATGGTTTTGGCGGGTATTTTATACGTTCGGTATGTTTCTACTACGCTTCAGATTGCATATCTTTTGACCAAAGATTGTCTAGTGTTAGTTTTGACAATCTGCGGTCCAAGCTTCACGTGGATGTTTCCCGTTCAGCGTGAGGGGGCATATTAGATTGTATATTTGATATGTACATATATAGGTTACTGTGACAGCTGGATATTAGCTGGCATGTTAGTTAGTAGTTGGTTAGCATGGTGGTTAGTAGTATATATAGATGAGTGTGTTATATGTTTTAGTTAACTGAAAGTGAAATGGAAATACTTTTGAGAGCCTGATACTTTTTTAAGTTGTGATACAATTGACACTTGAGGTTGGTTTGTCTATCTTAACTGATGCGAGCCTGGAAGTGCACATTGGATTGGTTTGGGATCCGAAACCCGTTCCTAAATTGAAACCAATGTTATCTAGAAACCAGTTTGAAACTGAATTGAACCGCTAATTTGTTATTGGTTTGAGAACTCCTCTGTTGAAACCAATTAAAGCTAAACTGAACCGGATATAACTAGTTTCAAACCGATCCGATCCTTTTCCCTTATAAACCGGTTTCTAATCCGAACTGTATTGGGCCAAAACCGGGTTTGACCCTTTAACCAAAACCAAACGGTTGTAATTGATATTAACAATCAGATACTACATGACATGACTGTATTATGGACAAAAGTCTTTGGTGCGTACGATGCCGGTTGCCAAGGCTACTAGTAGAGAACCAAGACTCGAGCATATACAAGAACATAGTGACATGATAAAAGATGAAAGAATGTAGAGCTGATCATGGTATATTTTTGTATAAATATGATGAAAGTACAACGGTAATTAGCATACAACAAGAAGTTAAAACCGGTTTAGAACATGAAACCAAGTTAAAAGAAAACGACGAAAAAAAGCTAAACCTAAATATCATTAAACAACATCACTGCTCTCAAACAGAACCAAAAGGAACTTTTGCAACATGTTTGAGATGACAGGAGCCAAGGCTGAGCGGTTTTCGTGGAATCGCTACTACTATATAGTATCACTTGATAAGGATGCATCTAATGGGAGATCCTTCAGCTCCAAGTAACCTCAATGGTAAGCAATGGACACTGTATATTCCCGCTTCTACATCGTCAAGTTTCAAACCTTCAACAAGTATGATATCCTGACACCACACAAACGATATTGATCAGAACAAGAACGGCTATCTTTACCATCAGATTTGTAGCAATTTCTTTAAATAAGAGACATTTGACAAGCAATCAAACACCCTCTGTAAGTACATTGTTAATTGATATTGCTTGATGACTTACCCTGCTCTCAAAGAAGACACGATGAGTAGCTACAGAATCAACAAATGCAGCAGCTGATAAGTAATCAATACCTACAACATCACAACAAACGACTCTGAATAAACTGAAACCAAAGCATAAAACAATATTGGTGAAGAATATTATTTTCTGTGTATTGAATAACAACTTAAAGATAAATGATAAATCAAATAGTAATATAACTATAAGAGTAAACTGCCAAAATGGTCCCTGAGGTTTGGTCACTTTTGCCATTTTAGTCCAAAACTCAAACCTTTTGAATCTGGGTCCCTGTGGTTTCAATTTTGTTGCCATTTTCATCCAAAAACAAAATCTTGTTAGATTTTTCAGTTTTTTTGTCTTTCTCCTCCCTTTTAATGAAGGGCAAAATGGTCAGGTTTTTTTAATTTGTTATAAAAGAACGTTAAAAGACCATTTTGCCCTTTATTAAAAGGGAGAAAAAAAGACGTAAAAGTTGGATGTTAACTGAAAGATCTGACCCGATTTTAATTTTGGACGAAAATGGCAACAAAATTGAAACCACATTACCACAGGGACCCAGATTCAAAAGGTTTGAGTTTTGGACTAATGTGGCAAAAGTGACCAAACCTCAGGGACCAGTTTGGCAGTTTACTCAAACTATAATAAATAACAAACTTGGTTAACAGCCCCATAATACATAACCAAGTGAGACAGAGAGAGAGAGAGAGATTTACCAACAAGTTTAATGTCGGAGTTGTCCTTAATCCATTGGGCTCCATCCCTCAAGAATCCAACATAGCTTGTGTCAAATTGCTTTTGCCACATCAACCGCCTGAAACATGATGACTCGTAAATCTCAGCAAAAGAGAGAGATTTAAGTAAACTGGAAGTACTCTCCTATTTAGTTAACATTTTTATATACAAAACAAGGAGGAGATTACCTATCAGTGTTTAATGTTCTGAAGAGCACACGCTGTACGCCCTTGGGAATGTTTAAGGACTTCATAACTTCAGCTGAAACAAGTCAATTTGCATATCAATTAGTAAATTAGTTGCTTGAAGAAGACTCACTCATCCACACACGGAAGATAATCACGTGCAGTGGGAGAAAGAAAGAGAGGCAGTTAGAAACCGTCTTATATATCACAAGTGAAGTGAAATGTATAAGTGTCTATGCGATTCACGCACTTTTTTTTACTTAAAACTGGTTACGTATTGAACATGTAAATACATTTTGTTGACCAACGCCAACAACTTCAGATTACAGGGTAACGCACTATAGTTGAACAAGTACCTGTTATGTTACTGTCCCTTGGAACATCAACTAGTAACGCTGGGCCTGTGAAGTAAAAAAAATAAAAAATAAAAAGAAACGCAAAGTTAGTTATAACTTTCTTCAAAGAACATGTATTTTTTTCCTTAAGGATGAATTATGAGTATGTTGGGTTTTCAAGCTTCAAACACACAAAAACCAAACTCAAGAACAGAATAAGTTTTACTGCTTAAAGAGACACAATTTCATTGCAACATCATGAAAAACTGAATAGACTCAACATAAATAAACATGCTCCCACTATCTAAAGAGTCACTCTTTTATTTGACCCAACAAACAAAAACTGGCCCATGATCTAATTAAACACATAAAACATGTGACTAAAAAACTTTCTGTTGACCCGACTTTGACCCGTACCCATCAAGATTAACGTACAGAGTATATAACAAGAAAAATATAGAGGAGAACATACTAGAAACTCAGTTTGTGTCAATGGTTAAAAAGCGTTCAGAACTATGTTTCAACCAAGTTTATAACTAGGGGTGTAAACAAGCCCAGAGGCTCGAGAGCTATTCATGATCGGCTCGGTTAAAAGCTCGAACGAACCGAGCCTTAAAGAGCCCGAGCTCGAGCCTGAAATACAATGCTCGTTTAGGCTCGCGAGCCTAAACGAGCCCAAACAAATTTTGAGTTTTCTTATATATAATATAATAATAATTATGATGATAACATTGGCGAGCCGAGCTCGAGCCGAGCTTTGGCTCCTTTATGCGATATTGTAGCAAGCTCAAGCCGAGCTTTTAGCTCGTTTGAGGTTTTTCTCAAAATAGTTCGAGTCGAGCTCAAATAAGTGGGCTCAAACCAAAATTACAGTTTTATCTTGCATCATTCAGAATCAAACATTCACATCAATGAGTTATGCTATTTTCATGCAAGACAACGAGCAGAACGAACTTGAAGCTCAATTGTTCAACAAGGGAAAGAGATGCACTTTTGACATGAAATGGAGTAATTTAGAATTCTTGGTGTAAAGTAATAGAACATTTGCCGTTCAAAAAAAAATCTAATAAAGGAAAATTCATGTGACATTTTGACTAATTATACTATCAAAATATCAATTGACCATTTCATTTTTTAATATTTATCAATTTGACCATTACAAAATCTCTTAATTAAAGGAAACCCTTTAATTCTCGACAGGCAGACCATTTTTACGCACAACTTAAACTTCATTTTTCATCATCTAAACATTGGCAAAAAGCCTATTGCTTTTGTGCCGGAGACCCATAACACATTGACACGTGTAATAAGTGTGACGCAAAACTTGCCATATATGCACCATCTGTGTCATCTTAACATGCTAGACTTTTTAATGGGATGTAATTATACATAACAGTCAAATTGACAAAACTTAAAAGAAAAGTTCAATGGTTATATGGAGGATAAAATGTTTAGTCAAACAGGGTTCGTGATTCAATCTTTTAGTCAAACAGGGTTCGTGATTCAAACTTAAAAGAAACCTATGCATATATAAAAGGTCAAAAAAATAGAAGATTCAATCTTTTAAAAAATCTTTTGCATATATACAGAAGTTTAAAAATTCAAACAACGTCAAAAGAGAAAATTACTAAAATAGTCAAAAGTTGACCAAAAATTCAAAAAATTCAAGACATGGAAATTTAGTCGTCCCCAAAAGTGCAGGCTAAGCCTTAGCGGGCATCCAAAGGCACGGTTAGCCCGTGCATTTCACCTAAAGCATGGGCTTAGACAGCAAATATCACCAAAAGTGCGGGCCTAGCCAGCGCTTTCCTAGCTGTCTTAGCTTAAAGTATAGGCTAGTCAGCAGATGTGGCGGCTTCTCATAGGAGGATATGAGGGCCGACAACTTTTGTGAAGGCTACATTTACACGAGGGATGAACAAATGGTACCCGGTACCGAACCATACCGGGCCATTTTCGGTATCCACTTTTTCCCATTTTCAAGATCGGTACTTCCGGTACGATACCAGTATTTTTGCTTGATTTACAAAGCTACTGCACCGTATTGTACCGAACCAAGCACTTTCGGTACCGGCAAGGCCGTTCCAACCTTTTTGGAGGCCCAAGACGAAATGAAATTTTGGGGTCTTTTTTTCCTTTTTTGATTATTATAAGCAGGACTCCTTTATCCGTATTTGGAACCAACCAAAAATCTAACACAACTATAACACAGAATGGTTAGTATGTATAAGAAACCAAACAAATCTAAAATAATAAATTTTCAATAAAATTAATAGTTTACATATATAAATTTGCACTAATATTAATAGTTTACATATAAACTTTCTTTTTATTGGAGGCCTATTGGGTTACTTATACTATAAGTCCGGCCTTGAGAACTAGTATCATTTTTTGTGATTTTCGGGATCGGTAATTTCGGTAGCGGTACAGTACCGAGTTAATACCTAATTTCGACATCAATTCTTAAAAATTGAATTTTTTTCTCAATTTCGACTATTTTGGTAATATTCTGGTGTCAAAATCATGTCTACAATCAGTCTTCTTGCTCAAAAATAAAAGCAAAACATCTAAATCAAACAAAAGGGAAGTTCATATCATTCCACCTTTTCACATACGCATTTCATCAAACACCTTAACTACACCAAACAATCTTTCCCCATAAAAAACTCACCATTAAGCACAAGAAGATCAAGCGTATCAACATCAAACCCCGCATCAAAATACTCATCAATCATGTGCCCAGGAGCATCCACGTGGGTCCCAGTGTGGGTCACCAGTTTCATCTCAGAAACATTGGACCGTGACCCGTTCTTCATACTGTTCGGAAGCCGGAGAAACTGTCCAAGACCCTCGTCCGATCCCCATGACGGCATCTCAGGGTGGTACCGGTGAGTTATGTCGATTATACGACCGTTGTCGTAGACTTCTGTTCGGATAGGGGTGGGAATGTTGTTGAGGTCGCAGGTGGTGGTGTGTGGAGATTGGTAGGCATCGTCGGCGGTGGAAGTGGAGCAGGTGATGAGTAGTGTGAGAAGTGTGGTGGTTAGTGTGTACAGTGGAGTCATCGGGACGAAGGTTAGAGGGACAACAATGGCGATTGAATTTGATTGATTTTACAGAGTGATTAGACTGTCCGCAATGGAACAGGCTGCATTTACTACATGCATCCTAGTCATCACTGTCACATCAGCTTTTAACCCATTCTTCCTACATGCATTATCCCTCCTCTTTTTAACTCCAACCCATCCTTTCCACATGCATCCTCTCTCTTCCACATCACCATTTCTTTTTCTATTTTTCTTTAAAAACATTTAATTTGTAATCTTAAAAAATATTTAATAAATAATTGTAAAAATATATTTAAATAATATAAATTAAAAAAAGAAGCTAAAAATAATTAAAAATTAAACTTGCATTACATAATATAGCCGTTCACATGCATTTCGGGCCCACCAGTTGACATTTCGGGTGGGTATTTCGTCCCTGGGTGTTTCGGGTGGGTATTTCGTCCAAGGGATGTGAGTTTCGGGTGGGTATTTCGTCCAAGGGAGGGTGTTTCGGGTGACTTTATTAATTATACAAAACATATATTAATACTACAGGGCCCACCTTTACCTTCTCTCTCCTGCATTTATGTGCACTTCCCTACGTGCAAACCCCCCTAAATGCCACCTACCCCAATGCTTCCTTTATAAATGCATCCTCCAACTCATCAAATGCATCCCCTTCAAGTGCGCATTGGAGGCAGTCTTATGGAATTTGGTAAGGTAAAAGGAGGGGGTTAGGTGGCCGACATGTGTGGTGAAAATTTTGTATAAAAATGACCAATGTCTTAGAAATCTATAATGAAAATATCTAAAAGTCAGCAATCTAAGCGTCTGTTTGGTATGGTGTAATGGAATAGATGAGGGAATGGAATGGACAAAGGAATGAAATGGATCATTACATTCCATAGTCTTGTTTGATTACCACGCAGGAAAAGATGAATGAACTAAATCGGCGATGGGCGGTGGAGGTGATCGGTGGCGGTGATCGATGGCGGCTAGTGGCGGTGGCAGCGATGGGTGGCGGTCGTCGGTGGTAGCGGTGGTGGGTTGTAACACCCCGAAAACAGATTTGGTAATTAAACTATGTTGGTACTAAAAGACGGGTAAATAACCGTAGGGGTAAAAGTAACCCAGTGAATATTAGGATATCTTGACATAATAAGAACAAACAATGGTTAAAATACCCTTTATAAAAATTGGGTAAAGTTGAGGGGCCAAACATGGACAAAGGAATTAAAGTTTTAATTAAAACAATTATTAAACACAAAACACACACATACATGTGTGTGTTCTGCGATCCCAACCAGAGCCAGGAGAGCTCTCATGCTCAAAACCCTAATGTGCAAGAGTTGATCAAATCAAGAGGCCAAATCAAATCCAATTCGAAATTCAAGCACAAATTAGTGATCACCTCAGTAAAGTGATCACAAGGTATGTCAAATTTCACACTTTGATTTCATCTCAAACTCTAGATGAACACATCAGATTTGAAATTATAGCTTGCATGATAGTTGTTTGAAACAGTAAAGAAATCATGTCTAGGAGTAAACCCTAGCCATTAGTTTGTTGAATTTGCGCCTAAACCATGAAATTCATAATCATTCATTATGTGTGTAATGGGTTTAGTAGAAACATGATGAACACTAGAATCACGATTTGTTAAACTAGTGTTATTTGAGCTAAATGAAATAAATCCAGAATATGAATGTGAAATTTGATATATGAACATTGTGTAGATGTTAAAATTTGGCAAAATAACTAATCATGAGACTTGGTTGCTGGATTAGAAAAATAATGCCCTTTAGGTGTTTGTAGAAATGCCTAAAAGAGGGCTAAATATCAAAATTCTGAACAAAAACGCATATTAAAATGATGAGATGAATTATGCGTTAAAACTTATAAAAAGGGTTCTAAAACGATTGTGAATTGAACTCTTTAGGCAAGGAATCCGGATCGTCAAGTGGACAGGCCGGTGGAGATACGCGTTTGAAAAGGATGCTTAAAAGGTACGTAACTACGGTTTTGTTACGTTATGCCTGATTACGTGTTTTCGCTAGTAGACTTTAAATTAGCATAATATATGAAATTGGTATTTAGTTGAAGTGACGAAGATCACTAGGTAAATAAACGGGTCGAACAATGGTTGAATTTGTAGTGTCGAAATAACTTAAACGTCACTCATTAAATTTGAGTTGTAAAAGCATAAGCCATGGAATGGACGTGATACGCTAAGGTTGACAATCCCCGTGAATGGGTAATTATGGTTAGAAAACAATGTTGATGAATTATGAAGGTACGCGACCTATGGTTTCGTTACACCATGTTATTTATTTATCCTAGTTAGTTGTATTGGAAATTAACCAAACAAGAAAAACCCGTTAAGTTACGGAAGTGACGAAGTGCTTAGAGAAATAAAATGAGTCAAAACATGTGTTAGAAATAGAGTTTGGAAGTAAAACGACTATACGGTGTAAATCGGAGTTAGTCATATGGATAAGATGGTAATAAATATCATCTCATAGAGTTTCATGGTTCTTTAGACCAAACGGGTCAAAAGGTGAAATTATCACCCTTTGACAATATCGACTAATGGTTTGTTGAGTAATATGAATATACGAATAAATATCAGATGGATATGTACATCGCTATTGCTTAGCGGCTACTAAGGCAAGGTATCGAAACGGGTCAATATATTGATCTGAGTCAGGTATGTATAATGATTCAACTCATCATGTAGAACTTGAGGTTCTATAAGAGTAGGCAAGGTTAAAATATAGATATTCGGTTATCTTTTAGGTAAACCGAATAAATTGAGTTATGATTATGGTGTTTTAGAAACATATGGGTTTCTAAACAAGATTATAGTTAAAAGGTCGGATTTTTGGGTCAAACAAGTATTTAAAAGTCCTTCGTAGTAAAAGAAGGATGAAAATTGACCAAAATGCCCTTGTAAGCTAATTCGAGCGAACGACCCTTAAAGGTGGGTCGGAAACAATTTTTATGATTAAATAAATACTCGGAATAAGTATAGAAAGTGAAAGATGTAAATTCTTGGGTCGAATGACTTTATATGAGTCCTTGACGTAAAACGATAATCCGAGGGGTAAAACTAGGAACATATAGATATCCACATTAAATCCACCACACATATAGTTGTGGTGGAAGATTACTTGATAAGAAATGTAGGAATGCGATGCTAGAAATGAAGGAAAGCGATTTTAAGCTTTAAAGTGCTTAAATACCCTTAATGGGTCAAAATAAGCACTTAAGCGTAAACGGGTTTTAATTAAGTAAGAAACCCTTGATTTATGATTAATATGATATGAGATATTGGTCGTGTGTTTGTGTAGAATTACCCAACCTCCATTGTTTCTGTTTTCAACAATACCTTTACTCAATGGAGAGAGTGGTCTCTTTGGGTTGTCTTCTGGACCTTTCCAGTAGTAATGCTTTAGATGTTCTTCAGGGTACATAATAGTGTGTAAATCACCTTTCAGCACATCCATTTCTTTGATGTTCCCTTCTGAATCTTCTATCATTTCTTTTCTTGGCCTTTTTGAGGAAGTCACTTCATGTTCCATTCTTCTCTTCTCTTTTGTATCCATCTTTATGCTGAACTTTGTTTCTCCTGTGATGGCTGTAGAAGATGATTGAACTGGAACATGGTCTTTCTGCTGGACCCTTGATGTGTCTGGCTTTGGGACATTTGGTGGAGGACCCATGAGTAACTTTTGTTTATCTGGAGGTGGACCCATGGGCTGCTTCTGTTTTTGAGCTGTTGAAGTTTCTGTTTGTTTGGTTTGATCTTGTTGAATGGTTTCTGGTTGTTGTTGAGGAGTTTCTGATCTTCTTGCTTGTCTTTCTTGTGGAATTGGGGCTTTCAGTTCATGAAGATCAACTTTTGCTAATCTAGCAACATTATACTACAATCTCTCTACTAACAAATGAACATTAGTGAGAATTTGAGTATTTGTTTCTTCTTGTTTCTTCATTTTTTGAAACTCCTGGTTTTCTTGATTTCTTTGTGCAGTCAATTCCATCAACAGCTTCTCAAAGGCCTCAGCCATGCTGCTGTTGTTGGCTCTGAGGAACTGTATTTCTTCAAGAATCTTCCCTAAACTTGAGCTTTCTCATGCAATTACAACCTCAGCCATGTTTTTCTTTATATCATGCAATTCCTTGAGAGCCTTCTCTAATTCTGATGAGCTCTCTCTATTTTATGATGACTTTTGCAGTTTTTTGAGAGCTGCAACATTGTCTTCTGTTTGCTTCTGCACAGCTTTAACAGTTTCTGATAAAACCTTGATATCTGACTTTTGATTTCTGATTTCTTCCAGTATCAGATCAAGTTTTCCTTCTGTGGCTGTTTTCACAGTAGCAGTTGTGTCTTCAAGTTCCTTGTGAAGTTGTGTAGGGGACATAGATTGATGTCCTTGGGAAATAGGAGAAACAACAGATGTTCCCCTTCTAACACCAGCAGAAAACACATTCTCTGCTGTTCTGAGGTTAAGAGGATTGGAAGATTCCAAATTCTCTGTATCCTCACCAGAAAATTGAAACACATTCAAGTTCTGGTTTTCCTCATATCCTTGAACCTTTTCAGGTTCTCCATGAGTTGTTGAGAAACTCTTAGTTTTCTCATCCAGGTTTCCTTGATCAGTAGACTGATCTCCACCTGTTGCCACCACATTTTCCTCCTCAAAATCTGATTCAGAAAATGGGTCCTTGGTTTTACTCACATTTTGTTTTGCAGAAATAGTGCCTCTATGTAAAATTTCATATTTTCCTTGAATTGATTCATCAGAATCACTCTCAGAGAAATGAAATAAGTTTTGTTTGGAGTGTTGTGCACCTGTTTCTCCCATATGTGAGATTTCATCATGATGTTCTTCTGCCACAGGACTCATATTCACATCTTCATCAGCCGGATGAGGATCAGATTCACCCTGCTGTTCCATTATTGGTGTGCTTGACTCTTGTGCATCATGCTCCATGGGGGACACATTTTCAAAAACTTCTTTGTTTTCTGGCCTTTTGTTCAACATCTTCAGATATTCTGCTCTGTATGGTGAATCTTCTGTTATCAGATTCATCATTCTTTCTGATAGAGTAGGCACATCATAATCTGACTCCCAAGATCCTATGGCAGTCTAAGGTCTCATAATTTCTGTTCTCCACATATTTTCTGATGTTGGAATTTTTAGGTTCCTTTCAGAAAAGGCATCAGAAATTATGATTGACGGAAATCTAGGAAAGGGTAGATGTGAATCTCCAATCTTTGAAGATAGACACTTGTTCAGAATTTCCATTAGAACTTGCCAGAAGGCAGGTAGCTTGTTTCTCTTGAATTCGTTGATTTTTGAAATCTTTGTCTTGTAGCCCATTACAGTATCAAGTTGTGAGAACATATCTTCTTTTACTGGTGCTTCTTCATAGCTTTGGCTTAAGGGTAGTTCCAAACATTCTCTTATTTTCTCTAGTGATATAGTAATAAAGATATTTCCCCACACATGTGCTGTTAGCTCGAGTTGATTTGAGACTTTGAGAGTTTTTACAACTTGTTGTAAGAGTTCTTCTGGTACCTCTCTGGTCTTTGTGAGAGCTTGAGCTAAAGGGCATCTGGTTAGGAATTTAATGAGAATTTGACACTTTATATCATACTCTTCATTGTTATCATTCATTGCTTCATTGTTGCTCTTTAATGGAAGAAATTCTGCTTCAGTGATGAAGGGAACAGAGTGTTCAATTTGTGGTATGTTGATGTTGATAGCTGCCATTGAGAATTTAGGTTTTTGTTTCGGAAAAGGGTTTTAAGGTTTTGAATTTGAAGGTTGAAGATGAAAGTCTCTGTTTTTGAATGAGGTATTTATAGTGTATAGAGACAGAGATTTTTGAGTGTTTTTCGTAGGTCGTTTGTATTCAAGGTGGTTAATGACACCTTAATGATATTTTAATCCTTTAAGGAAACAACCGTTTTTTGAAAAACCTTTGGTTTATCTCTAATTTAATGTAAATCCTTTAAAGAGACTTAGAGATTCCAATGATTTTGCGGATAAACACTAATGTCCAACTTGCACCTTTTCTCTATGTGGGACCCTTTTTGTTTCAAAAAGGCCCAATAGAAACCTTTTCTGAGTTTGTGTGTCATCCCAGATTTTCCTCTTGATGATATATATCAGAAAAATTTGAATAAAACTTTTGAGAGTTGTATTTTCTTCATATATCATCAGATTTTTTTTTTCGAGATGAGAGGGAATAAGTAGAGTTCCGAGATTTTTACTTACATTGCTGTTCTGTAGATCTGAACTCCACACCTTTGTTCTGATATACAGGAAGTATTTTCATACAGCTTGTTCCAGTCCTCGAAAAAAAATATTTTGAAAGAAACTTATTTTAAAAAATTAGATGGTCATAAGTTTCTTTAAATCTGATTAAAAGGCACTGTTTTTCTGATGATTTGTCAAACTTCCTGGCTTTCAAGAGATTTTTCTGATAAAATATTGATTTTCTGATTTATTGTCAGATTTTCTGGTTACTTTGAAAATTTTCTGGTGAATGAATAGATTCGTGTGGCTTGATGAGTTTTCTGAATAGATGCCAGATTTTCTGATTGATTATCAGGTTTTCTGAGTTTCACTAAATCCTGTCAGATCCCATTTGAATTTCACCAGATTTTCCTTGTTTTTATCAGACATGTTGTGTTAGTTCCCCCTAGATCTATTGACTCATTTTTGTTAAAAAAATGAATGAAAAGAAATTAAAGCAGATATGATATATAAAAAAACATAAAACACACAACAAGGAAAAACAAACAACAACTACTCCTCCTCCTCCAACACGTTGTACATGCACTTCACATATAACCAAAGACTGGTTATTCGACCGGTGTGATTCGTTGATGGCACCAGGGTGGCTTCACTTATGTTTTCTTGAAGTACCAGCTCTGCCCTTGGATAACAGCTTCTCACTCCTCCGAAGTCCAGCTGACTGGTGATCACCTTGGTTACGAATCGAGGGTAGATCAGAAAAGGTTGACGGTCGTGGACGTTTGCTACTAGGTCTCTCATGAGAAACTTTGCATAGTTATAAGGTTTTTCCTGTACAACAGCATGAACCACTTCCATCATCCTATGGGACAGCTCATTGAAGTGTCCAATCTTCTTAGAGAAGCAGACACTTAGCTGTGTTACCAAAAACTGGAAAGGTGGTATAAACCCAGATTTGCTAACAGCCCTTGACGAGTTGTTTGTATGATAGCCCATTTCAGTCAAGGTCTGTTGCACATCTGCCTTATCCAGGAATTCGATTTCTTGACTATTACCCAGTTTGAGGACATTTCTGATTGTTTCCTCTTTTAGGGTAATACTGACCCCCATAACCTCACTCTCAATCCACATGGAAGTACCACTAAAAATGATTTCAGAATTCCACCTGAACTCTTGAAGAAGTTTTGGATAAATGGTGACATGTGATGATACAGCAAAGCCCAAAGGACTTCGCATGA
The DNA here is from genome assembly GCA_030545235.1 of Helianthus tuberosus. Classification (NCBI taxonomy): domain Eukaryota; kingdom Viridiplantae; phylum Streptophyta; class Magnoliopsida; order Asterales; family Asteraceae; genus Helianthus; species Helianthus tuberosus. The sequence continues at coordinate 94,079,786 of CM060426.1, read as the reverse complement.
TTATATTGTACACAAACCTGCAGTCCTCCCATGCAGGTCCTTCCAAGTTGGATCTTAATCTAAGATTATGAAGTCTGTGAAATGGGAGAGGGAATTGAGTAGCTTTCATCAATTTTGGGCGGCCCATTTTAAGATAAGAAAAATTATGTCGAAGGGCTTTTGAAGAGATGATTTTTGTGTGAAGAAAGTTCTTTTCAGGTTGTTTAATATTTATAGATGAAAGTGATAGTTCCTCATAAATGATATTAACAGCCAACCCTTTTTTTTATTTTCATCTCTTCAATTAAGACGATATCTGTTGCAGTGAATGTAACAGTGAATGTGACAGTCTACTAAGCCCCATGTGTGAGTAAGCATTTAATGACTAGGCGGCTACTTTCATAGCTCCTAATCATTTTAGTGCCTACGTTTCACTTAAGTTTCTTATGAAAAAATGACGTTGCATGCATTGGCAGAAAAAATGAAATTCAATAATCTGGAAAAAAAATTTAGACGGTTAATGTAACACCTGTGCCTCCACGGCCATCAAACAAATACCAAACCAATGAATTATTATATTTCATTCTTGGGATTTGTAAAAATATATGCATCATTTGCACATATCAATTTTTGTTCATTTCCAAACTCTAAATCGCTTTCTGGAAGGTTATACGCGCACCGAGGCGTAAATATAACCAGTTTAATGCAACAAACCCTCCGGAATAGTGACATAGGCTTAACATACCTTAAATAACCTTTACATAACTTAGAAATAAGTTTTGAAGGCTTTGGTATGGCTAAAACAAGCTAATTCGCTTACAGGGACTAAATATGACAAAATGCGAAAGTATGCCAATTTGAACTGTAACGGACATTCCGGAACATGACCATAAGTTAAACATACCATAAATATCCTTTACATAGCTTAGAAATAGGCTTTGAGGTGTTCGGTGTGCTAAAATAAACTTTTGGGTCATTCAGGGACTAAAAGTGTCAAAAAGTGCACAAGTTTGCATTTTCGCGCATAACTTACGTTCTGAATACATCCGGACATCCAAAAATTTATGTAAGCATGACTATATTATGCTTTAGTGTTTGGCTTGCCAAAAATCCATTCGTCACGTCATTTGGATCGTTTTTCGCGCTTATGCGCATTCCGTCGTAATTAAGCGAACATCGCGTTCGTACGACCAAACGAACCGACATCCGAGATATTTTTGAGCATGTTTTGAGTTCCCTATACTTTAACTTCATTTTAGAGCCTTGAAATGAGGTTAACGGGGTTCAAACGCATCGAAAAAGGCCTTAAACGTGTGCAGGGACTAAAACTGTCAGTTTTGAAACATTTCTGAAACATGGGGGCAGTGGCGTAGCGCGAGCCCTAAGGGCCTATGCAGTCGCGCTACGCGAGTGCCTTAACTGGACAGAAAACTCAGTTTTGCACTTTCGGGACCAGATTCGATGTATTAACAGCTACAAACAGCCTGTTTGCAGCTGTTATCCACTCCTTAATCCCTTGCCACATGTTGATACCCTATGGTGAGTGGCCAATTTAGTCACCATAACATTCCGACAAGTGTACGGGTGAGATCTAGGCACGGTTTCCATGAAACGATCCTAACGGTTCGGGTATTCCTATAAATACCCATCCACCCCAACCTCATTTCTCACAAGAATCTGGATTTGAGAGCTCTAAGTTGAAACCATTGTTTCATACCTGAGTTCTTGGATCGAGATTAGCATTCGGGGACCCTTCGTAAGTATTCTTTCGTTCTTTTATTGCTTTTCGAGTCTTTCGAGTCTGAAAGTCAAACTTTGTTTGACTTTCTGCGTTGACCAGTTTATGGTCAATGCGAAGTTCGTTGAACTTCGCAACGTGAGTGTAATCACGTTGGTTATAGTCCCTTGGGACTATGCCTACTGATTACCACGTTGTCTAGGGTCGTAGGGTAAGCGATCTGATAAATCGCTTATACCTCGAACCCGACCCGTTTGGTCGATCATTAGGATCCGACCAAATACATTAGGTGACCATAGTAGGTAGGGAATAACCTTCCGAGGTTATACCCTATGGTCACATCGTTTAAGTAGTTGTATGATAGGAAGTTTATATGCCTTAGGTAAATTACCAGAATACCCTTTTCATGTATAATTGGTAATTAAGCATATGTAACCTAAACTTTTGTCACATAACTGATTATGTAACATGTTTAGGCATATAACACTTGTCATAGGACTAGTTAAGCGGTCCGAACGCGTTTCACGCGAACGACGCGTTAAAGTAGCATAAGCTACCTAAACGGGTCGTAATGGGTCGTAAACAATTATGTTAGGTTTCAATTAGTATGTAGGCTTTGTTAAACCAAATGACACGAGTCTCTACACTCGTTTGGTTTACGAACCCTCATGCTACCCGATCTTCCGATATAGGTCTGGTTTATTAACTTAGTTACCTATATTAGGTGCCGTTTGATTCCGTGATCTCTAGCATTGTTTGGTTGTTACTCAAGGACTACTGAGCAATCTCAAGTGAGTACATAGACCCCTCTTTTACTGTTTTCCAAACGTTTTGGGGTGGAACACATGTGCCTACTTGTTACTTTCATGCTTTCCCGTTTTCACATCATATACCTGCTATGTTCGTTAGTACATTATAGTACATGATTTCATTACATTTTATGCTATGTATGCCCATTGAGTGCATACTTAGTACATCGTTCTACATTACATTTTATGCTATGTATGTCCATTTAGTTCATACTTAGTACATCGTTTTACATCATATCACATACTATGTATGTTCATTTGTTGCATACTTAGTACAGTTTTTTTCATCACATGCTTACATTTTGTTATGACATTTGGGTTGTTTACAATGGAACAATACATTCATTAACATTAGCTACGCCGTTCGTTAGTAGGTAGTGGTACCATAGGAATTGACAACTCCCGTTCCTGAAATCCTGGGTTTGGATTGGAAGGAATGACCGAATTCGATATACATAAGTTAGATAAACCTTTAAGTGGTTTAAGGGTTTATCGCCGCAGATAAGTTAGATAAACCTTTAAGTGGTTTTTGGACATATGCATTTTCACAACACCGCATAGATGTTCGTATCAGTATAGCATGCATTTCCACAAAACATAGCTTTGACTTAAACCAAGTTTTACTTCAATACTATGTTCTTGTGCATATGGTTTAGTTGATACATTTCACTAGCCATACATATCATTTTGTTTACATATTACATGATTTACATTGATCATGCATTTCCACAAAACATAGCTTTGACTTAAACCAAGTTTTACTTCAATACTATGTTCTTGTGCATATGGTTTAGTTGATGCATTTCACTAGCCATACATATCATTTTGGTTACACATTACATGGTTTACATTTGACACATAAACACTTTTGACATTGGTTATACATTACATGATTTACATTTTGACATAAACATTTTAACATATTATTTCAATACGTTTGGCAATTGGTTTAAACATAGACATCTTACATTGGTGGTTTGTTTGGGTAAGTGATTTGAGTAACGATGCGTGTGTAATATGATACAAGCATGGTGGATACGCCGCTGGTACTTCCTATATATAAGTGTTTGTATGGTATTACATGTCGTAGCGTTATTTGAATCATTTCAATTTAAGATATATAACATTTTATACAAATAACATACTTTTCAAAATACATTGTTTTACAAACAACTTATCTTATACAAACTCATATTACATGGTTATTCATTAAACCTTACATTTATTTATACATATCATCTAATCTTATCGTTATTCAAATGATTTACAAGACAAAGCAAATTACAGGGTTCATGACTAAACATTTTCTTAAACAATAAGTCATGAATCCTATTTTCATAAACCTATGTATCTCACAGGCATTTTTATGCTGACGTACCTATTTTAACATGTGTTTTTCAGGAGATGATGCATAGGATTTATCAAGACATACTTAGGCGGACTTGTGCCTTAGTGACTTAAAACGAGACAAGAACTAGTTAAATTTTGTTATGTACTCTTTATTTCTTGTTTAAAGACAATGTAACTCGCTTGTTCGGTGAATAAAACGAAACTTGAACTTCCATGGTTGTGAAACATTAATTCTGTTACAACACTCCCCGATGTTTCCGCCACGTTTTGTATGTTCTGCGTGGTCGGGGTGTGACAGAAAATATGGTATCAGAGCCAATGGTTATAGAGAATTAGGTTATTAGTAATGCTTTGACCTAGTCTATAACCTTTCTAGGACCCTAACGCGAGTTTACTTGCGTTTAGTCATAAAACACTACTGTCACCTATCCTTAGGCGACAACCACAACAAGAACATAAATTTCAAAACCGCTTTGAAAACTAATCATCTGTTATAGGATGATTGATTACTAGGTTTTGAACCCTCTATTGTAAGGTTTTGAACTCTCTGTTATATGGTTTTGAACCCCTTTGAATTTTCAAAATCTCGTCAAGGTTTTGGGTTTTAAATAATGTGAACACGTGCAAACTGGAAGGGTGAATGCCTGTATTCTGGGTTTTCTGTCTAGGCAAGCACTTCGTATACATCTCATCAGACGCGAGACCAGTTGTGCTTACCTGGGAATTCTTGGGATGAGTGTTCACTTATAGGCGAGCATGTCTTCGCGATACATTATTTTTGACCCATTTACTTTGATTTGTCACCATCTCATTTGTTTGCCTTAGGTAACAAACAAATGGTCACAATTTTCATTCGTTACCATTCTGTATTGATTATCCAATAACCTTTCACTCGTTTCTTCCTATGTCTTTCATTTTCTTCTAGAATGTCTATTCCTCTCAGCACTGGTCAAATGCCCGAGCGAACAGCCAAATTTGTCCAGCAAATTGGCGAAGTGATTCAGAGGACTGTGGATTTAGGCATTGCCATGGCTCGTCTCAACAATGAAGCCTCTCGTCTCGACAATGAAGCCACTCAAGAGCCACCGAAGGAAGCAGAAGTCAAGCCAGCACCGAAATCAAGGAAGCGTAAGGCTTCAAGGAAACCCGCAGCAGTTACACCTAATCAAGCGGGACCTAGCCAAGTGACTGCACTACCAGTCAGGAAGCCATACAACGGAATTGAACCCTTGTGCAATCAATGTACCCTTCATCATCACCCTAATGTGAAGTGCCGCAAATGCCAAATTTGTGGACGTAAAGGTCATACAGCAAAAGTTTGCGTTGCAGCAGTTGCACCAAGTCAAGCAGGACCCATCCGGGTGGCAACACCACCTGCTAAGAAGCAATACAAGGGAACAGCCCCAATATGCGACAAATGTAATGCACACCACTTAGCTCACCTACAGTGTCGTTTGTGTGCATCATGTGGACGACTCGGTCACCTGGCAAATGCTTGTCGATTTACCCCGAACCAAGGTGGTCCAAATCAACCCCAAGTCAACCCTACTCAAGCTCGTTTTCCGCCTGGTACTTGCTACAACTGTGGTGATACGAGCCATTTCAGGAACAACTGCCCGAAGATAGTCAGTGCAAATCCAACCCTTGGATGAGCATTCGGCTGAACAAAGGATGTTGCTGTCTTATGCCTTTGTTTCTTTTGTTTTCGTGTATTGTGAAACAATATGTCTCGTTCATAAATAAAAGTTGTTGTTCACAATTCTGATATACAGGTATAATTACATGTGTTTATGGCATTTCCCTATAATACCTACATTAAGGAACTATGTTCCTTACAAATTACTCTTGTGATTTCTCCCTTTCAAGTGATCGCTCATAATTTCCTCGAAAGTTCTAAGTACTCGTTTCACTCTAAGAAACAAAGTACAGAAAATAAAGTGACATTATGAGTAATCATGCTTCTGCACATCTGTGCCCTTGAATCCTTGGTTAAATAACTAAGGGTATTTTCAAATCTCATACCCATTACGTTATGATTTTTCGACATACACAGTACAAGTATTTCAAAACAATCTTCATGATCTCAAAACATTTCATATAGTTTGAAAACAATTTTTCTAGATACATTGTCTATGTTATTTCAAAAACATTGGCCATGTTATCAAAACCAACCTTCCTAATTTCAAAATATTTCATATAGTCTGAAGACAATATTAACACAATACATTTTCTTATCAAGTGCATGATTTCGAAAAGCATCATTCATGTCTTTCAAAAACCTTATACATAATTTCAAAATTCATCTCGCATGATTTTAAAACATTTTTTGTAAATATATCTATCTAATACACCTACTTTATGATTTCAAAAGTATTATATATAAGGTTTCAAAAACGTTAAACACATTTTTCTTAAAAGAACCCCATGCACGGTTTTCAAAAATATTTTCCTCGTACATTGACTTAACTTTCAAATTTCGCTTCATATGTCGCCTTGGCATATCTGGCATCTCAACTTTGTAAAGCATTTCAACTTCATGTTTTGACATAAGCACGTCCAGTGCAAGGTTTCAAAACATCTTCAACTTCTAAAATCCATATGGGATCTTTTTATCTTCATATTTAGACCCTTGTGGATGATCATCATTCAAATCAGAGTCCTTAATTGGATTCCTTATGTACCTTAATTCGAACACTTCGGTTCCTAATAATCGAAATCGAATTTTCTTTTTGAATCTTTCTATCTTTATAGTTGGATTCTTGATAACGTTTAAAGTACCAAATGAAATCCACGGAATGGATTCCTAGTGTGCTTTAAATGCATGTACGCAATTTACAAGACAAATTAACAAACAATTTTGTGGTTATGTGACTATGTGTTTATTCATCTTATGTTTTCTTTTATGCAATTTTTGTGTTTTAATACTCTGGATATTCGTTATCCAAATCCTCGCAGGATCTTTCATATCTCCATATGATGGGTTCGTAGTATGGATATTCAAAGAGGTGCTACCTTAAATCCTGAATGGGCTTCTATGTAATAGTTAAGACCCTTGGATTATATAGTACCACTCCATGATTCATAAGAGACCCTTTAGAGGTCTAGTAAAAAAGATTGATTCACAATTTGGTTAAAGAATGACATCTAGTGATGTAGCTGAACAGACTCCTTGATAGTCTATTTAGATCATTTATTGATTTAATTAAAAGGACTCTATGGCGGTCTAGTCACACTCATCACAGGATTGTTCATTTGGTTTTACCCTACACAGTATAAAATAGACTGTGTGAACTATGCAAGGAATTGTCTAATTATGGACGCGTACATAATTATGAGATTCAGTGCACGGTAATCACAGTAGGATTTATTATGTGTAAGAACCGATAGTGACAACAATAACGAAATGAGAATGATGTAATGGAGGTACGGTGGACGCACCAATGACGCTTCATATACTTGTATATAAGTATCCCTCTTACATTGCAATCATGATGTTATTAAAGGTTACTAGAAGTTCAGAACCCTAATCAATATTGTTCGATCTTTTCAACTTCATGTTTTAAACTCTCACAAGTTTCCTCTAAATAAATTTCGGGACGAAATTTCCTAAAGTAGGGGAGACTGTAACACCTGTGCCTCCACGGCCATCAAACAAATACCAAACCAATGAATTATTATATTTCATTCTTGGGATTTGTAAAAATATGTGTATCATTTGCACATATCAATTTTTGTTCATTTCCAAACTCTAAATCGCTTTCTGGAAGGTTATACGCGCACCGAGGCGTAAATATAACCAGTTTAATGCAACAAACCCTCCGGAATAGTGACATAGGCTTAACATACCTTAAATAACCTTTACATAACTTAGAAATAAGTTTTGAAGGCTTTGGTATGGCTAAAACAAGCTAATTCGCTTACAGGGACTAAATATGACAAACTGCGAAAGTATGCCAATTTGAACTGTAACGGACATTCCGGAACATGACCATAAGTTAAACATACCATAAATATCCTTTACATAGCTTAGAAATAGGCTTTGAGGTGTTCGGTGTGCTAAAATAAACTTTTGGGTCATTCAGGGACTAAAAGTGTCAAAAAGTGCACAAGTTTGCATTTTCGCGCATAACTTACGTTCTGAATACATCCGGACATCCAAAAATTTATGTAAGCATGACTATATTATGCTTTAGTGTTTGGCTTGCCAAAAATCCATTCGTCACGTCATTTGGATCGTTTTTCGCGCTTATGCGCATTCCGTCGTAATTAAGCGAACATCGCGTTCGTACGACCAAACGAACCGACATCCGAGATATTTTTGAGCATGTTTTGAGTTCCCTATACTTTAACTTCATTTTAGAGCCTTGAAATGAGGTTAACGGGACTCAAACGCATCGAAAAAGGCCTTAAACGTGTGCAGGGACTAAAACTGTCAGTTTTGAAACATTTCTGAAACATGGGGGCAGTGGCGTAGCGCGAGCCCTAAGGGCCTATGCAGTCGCGCTACGCGAGTGCCTTAACTGGACAGAAAACTCAGTTTTGCACTTTCGGGACCAGATTCGATGTATTAACAGCTACAAACAGCCTGTTTACAGCTGTTATCCACTCCTTAATCCCTTGCCACATGTTGATACCCTATGGTGAGTGGCCAATTTAGGTGGTGTTTGTTTTTTCCAAAAAGAGCTTCCTGGCCTCTTCTGTCTGCACCGTGCAGACGCGGGAAGAGGTTTAGCCTCAGAAGAGTGTTTTTTTTTTTCGAGAAGTGCTTTTTACCTCTCCCCAACCTCTTCTTGGGGAAGTGATGAGAGGTAAGCTTCTCCAAGCAGAGGTTTACCTCTTCTTGGCACCACCTCCACCCCTGCTCCGCCCCTGCTCCGCCACCACCACCACTGCTCCACCGACACCATCATCATCATCACCACCACCACTGCTCCGCCACCACCACCACTGCTCCGCCACCACCACCACTGCCCCAAATCGACATCACCCAAAACCCCACCTCCGCCGACACCATCATCATCGATGGAAACAAACCCCCCCCCCGAAACCCCCTGCTCCGCCACCATCATCATCATCATCAAAACCCCCAAATCATCATCATCAAAACCCCCCAAATCGAACCCCAAATCGACCCCAAATCGAACCAAAACCCTAAATCGAACAAACCCCCAAATCGAACAAATCTGAAGGTTTTGTGTGTGTAGAAGATGGCGGTGGTGGTGACGGCAGCAGAAGAGGTTGAAGATGGCGGTGGTGGTGACGGGAGCAGCAGGAGACCGAGAACAAACCCCCAAATCGAACTCTGAAGGCGGAGGTGGTGACGGTGGTGGTGATGATGGCGGTGGTGAAGTGGTGGCGGTGGTGAAGTGGTGGCGGTGGTGATTATGGCGGTGGTTCAGATTTTAGAGAGAGAGTAGAGAGAGAGTAGAGAGAGTTTTGTGTGTGTAGAAGAGGTTTTATATAAAAAAAAACAAACCCTCTTCTCCTTGCAGCTGCAGACATTTGGTCCACCTCTTCTCCTGCAGATGTCTGCAGATGTGGCCTGCAGCAGAAGATGTTTTCGTGCAGAAAAAACAAACAGCACCTTAGTCACCATAACATTCCGACAAGTGTACGGGTGAGATCTAGGCACGGTTTCCATGAAACGATCCTAACGGTTCGGGTATTCCTATAAATACCCATCCACCCCAACCTCATTTCTCACAAGAATCTGGATTTGAGAGCTCTAAGTTGAAACCATTGTTTCATACCTGAGTTCTTGGATCGAGATTAGCATTCGGGGACCCTTCGTAAGTATTCTTTCGTTCTTTTATTGCTTTTCGAGTCTTTCGAGTCTGAAAGTCAAACTTTGTTTGACTTTCTGCGTTGACCAGTTTATGGTCAATGCGAAGTTCGTTGAACTTCGCAACGTGAGTGTAATCACGTTGGTTATAGTCCCTTGGGACTATGCCTACTGATTACCACGTTGTCTAGGGTCGTAGGGTAAGCGATCTGATAAATCGCTTATACCTCGAACCCGACCCGTTTGGTCGATCATTAGGATCCGACCAAATACATTAGGTGACCATAGTAGGTAGGGAATAACCTTCCGAGGTTATACCCTATGGTCACATCGTTTAAGTAGTTGTATGATAGGAAGTTTATATGCCTTAGGTAAATTACCAGAATACCCTTTTCATGTATAATTGGTAATTAAGCATATGTAACCTAAACTTTTGTCACATAACTGATTATGTAACATGTTTAGGCATATAACACTTGTCATAGGACTAGTTAAGCGGTCCGAACGCGTTTCACGCGAACGACGCGTTAAAGTAGCATAAGCTACCTAAACGGGTCGTAATGGGTCGTAAACAATTATGTTAGGTTTCAATTAGTATGTAGGCTTTGTTAAACCAAATGACACGAGTCTCTACACTCGTTTGGTTTACGAACCCTCATGCTACCCGATCTTCCGATATAGGTCCGGTTTATTAACTTAGTTACCTATATTAGGTGCCGTTTGATTCCGTGATCTCTAGCATTGTTTGGTTGTTACTCAAGGACTACTGAGCAATCTCAAGTGAGTACATAGACCCCTCTTTTACTGTTTTCCAAACGTTTTGGGGTGGAACACATGTGCCTACTTGTTACTTTCATGCTTTCCCGTTTTCACATCATATACCTGCTATGTTCGTTAGTACATTATAGTACATGATTTCATTACATTTTATGCTATGTATGCCCATTGAGTGCATACTTAGTACATCGTTCTACATTACATTTTATGCTATGTATGTCCATTTAGTTCATACTTAGTACATCGTTTTACATCATATCACATACTATGTATGTTCATTTGTTGCATACTTAGTACAGTTTTTTTCATCACATGCTTACATTTTGTTATGACATTTGGGTTGTTTACAATGGAACAATCCATTCATTAACATTAGCTACGCCGTTCGTTAGTAGGTAGTGGTACCATAGGAATTGACAACTCCCGTTCCTGAAATCCTGGGTTTGGATTGGAAGGAATGACCGAATTCGATATACATAAGTTAGATAAACCTTTAAGTGGTTTAAGGGTTTATCGCCGCAGATAAGTTAGATAAACCTTTAAGTGGTTTTTGGACGTATGCATTTTCACAACACCGCATAGATGTTCGTATCAGTATAGCATGCATTTCCACAAAACATAGCTTTGACTTAAACCAAGTTTTACTTCAATACTATGTTCTTGTGCATATGGTTTAGTTGATACATTTCACTAGCCATACATATCATTTTGTTTACATATTACATGATTTACATTGATCATGCATTTCCACAAAACATAGCTTTGACTTAAACCAAGTTTTACTTCAATACTATGTTCTTGTGCATATGGTTTAGTTGATGCATTTCACTAGCCATACATATCATTTTGGTTACACATTACATGGTTTACATTTGACACATAAACACTTTTGACATTGGTTATACATTACATGATTTACATTTTGACATAAACATTTTAACATATTATTTCAATACGTTTGGCAATTGGTTTAAACATAGACATCTTACATTGGTGGTTTGTTTGGGTAAGTGATTTGAGTAACGGTGCGTGTGTAATATGATACAAGCATGGTGGATACGCCGCTGGTACTTCCTATATATAAGTGTTTGTATGGTATTACATGTCGTAGCGTTATTTGAATCATTTCAATTTAAGATATATAACATTTTATACAAATAACATACTTTTCAAAATACATTGTTTTACAAACAACTTATCTTATACAAACTCATATTACATGGTTATTCATTAAACCTTACATTTATTTATACATATCATCTAATCTTATCGTTATTCAAATGATTTACAAGACAAAGCAAATTACAGGGTTCATGACTAAACATTTTCTTAAACAATAAGTCATGAATCCTATTTTCATAAACCTATGTATCTCACAGGCATTTTTATGCTGACGTACCTATTTTAACATGTGTTTTTCAGGAGATGATGCATAGGATTTATCAAGACATACTTAGGCGGACTTGTGCCTTAGTGACTTAAAACGAGACAAGAACTAGTTAAATTTTGTTATGTACTCTTTATTTCTTGTTTAAAGACAATGTAACTCGCTTGTTCGGTGAATAAAACGAAACTTGAACTTCCATGGTTGTGAAACATTAATTCTGTTACAACACTCCCCGATGTTTCCGCCACGTTTTGTATGTTCTGCGTGGTCGGGGTGTGACAGAAAATATGGTATCAGAGCCAATGGTTATAGAGAATTAGGTTATTAGTAATGCTTTGACCTAGTCTATAACCTTTCTAGGACCCTAACGCGAGTTTACTTGCGTTTAGTCATAAAACACTACTGTCACCTATCCTTAGGCGACAACCACAACAAGAACATAAATTTCAAAACCGCTTTGAAAACTAATCATCTGTTCTAGGATGATTGATTACTAGGTTTTGAACCCTCTATTGTAAGGTTTTGAACTCTCTGTTATATGGTTTTGAACCCCTTTGAATTTTCAAAATCTCGTCAAGGTTTTGGGTTTTAAATAATGTGAACACGTGCAAACTGGAAGGGTGAATGCCTGTATTCTGGGTTTTCTGTCTAGGCAAGCACTTCGTATACATCTCATCAGACGCGAGACCAGTTGTGCTTACCTGGGAATTCTTGGGATGAGTGTTCACTTATAGGCGAGCATGTCTTCGCGATACATTATTTTTGACCCATTTACTTTGATTTGTCACCATCTCATTTGTTTGCCTTAGGTAACAAACAAATGGTCACAATTTTCATTCGTTACCATTCTGTATTGATTATCCAATAACCTTTCACTCGTTTCTTCCTATGTCTTTCATTTTCTTCTAGAATGTCTATTCCTCTCAGCACTGGTCAAATGCCCGAGCGAACAGCCAAATTTGTCCAGCAAATTGGCGAAGTGATTCAGAGGACTGTGGATTTAGGCATTGCCATGGCTCGTCTCAACAATGAAGCCTCTCGTCTCGACAATGAAGCCACTCAAGAGCCACCGAAGGAAGCAGAAGTCAAGCCAGCACCGAAATCAAGGAAGCGTAAGGCTTCAAGGAAACCCGCAGCAGTTACACCTAATCAAGCGGGACCTAGCCAAGTGACTGCACTACCAGTCAGGAAGCCATACAACGGAATTGAACCCTTGTGCAATCAATGTACCCTTCATCATCACCCTAATGTGAAGTGCCGCAAATGCCAAATTTGTGGACGTAAAGGTCATACAGCAAAAGTTTGCGTTGCAGCAGTTGCACCAAGTCAAGCAGGACCCATCCGGGTGGCAACACCACCTGCTAAGAAGCAATACAAGGGAACAGCCCCAATATGCGACAAATGTAATGCACACCACTTAGCTCACCTACAGTGTCGTTTGTGTGCATCATGTGGACGACTCGGTCACCTGGCAAATGCTTGTCGATTTACCCCGAACCAAGGTGGTCCAAATCAACCCCAAGTCAACCCTACTCAAGCTCGTTTTCCGCCTGGTACTTGCTACAACTGTGGCGATACGAGCCATTTCAGGAACAACTGCCCGAAGATAGTCAGTGCAAATCCAACCCTTGGATGAGCATTCGGCTGAACAAAGGATGTTGCTGTCTTATGCCTTTGTTTCTTTTGTTTTCGTGTATTGTGAAACAATATGTCTCGTTCATAAATAAAAGTTGTTGTTCACAATTCTGATATACAGGTATAATTACATGTGTTTATGGCATTTCCCTATAATACCTACATTAAGGAACTATGTTCCTTACAAATTACTCTTGTGATTTCTCCCTTTCAAGTGATCGCTCATAATTTCCTCGAAAGTTCTAAGTACTCGTTTCACTCTAAGAAACAAAGTACAGAAAATAAAGTGACATTATGAGTAATCATGCTTCTGCACATCTGTGCCCTTGAATCCTTGGTTAAATAACTAAGGGTATTTTCAAATCTCATACCCATTACGTTATGATTTTTCGACATACACAGTACAAGTATTTCAAAACAATCTTCATGATCTCAAAACATTTCATATAGTTTGAAAACAATTTTTCTAGATACATTGTCTATGTTATTTCAAAAACATTGGCCATGTTATCAAAACCAACCTTCCTAATTTCAAAATATTTCATATAGTCTGAAGACAATATTAACACAATACATTTTCTTATCAAGTGCATGATTTCGAAAAGCATCATTCATGTCTTTCAAAAACCTTATACATAATTTCAAAATTCATCTCGCATGATTTTAAAACATTTTTTGTAAATATATCTATCTAATACACCTACTTTATGATTTCAAAAGTATTATATATAAGGTTTCAAAAACGTTAAACACATTTTTCTTAAAAGAACCCCATGCACGGTTTTCAAAAATATTTTCCTCGTACATTGACTTAACTTTCAAATTTCGCTTCATATGTCGCCTTGGCATATCTGGCATCTCAACTTTGTAAAGCATTTCAACTTCATGTTTTGACATAAGCACGTCCAGTGCAAGGTTTCAAAACATCTTCAACTTCTAAAATCCATATGGGATCTTTTTATCTTCATATTTAGACCCTTGTGGATGATCATCATTCAAATCAGAGTCCTTAATTGGATTCCTTATGTACCTTAATTCGAACACTTCGGTTCCTAATAATCGAAATCGAATTTTCTTTTTGAATCTTTCTATCTTTATAGTTGGATTCTTGATAACGTTTAAAGTACCAAATGAAATCCACGGAATGGATTCCTAGTGTGCTTTAAATGCATGTACGCAATTTACAAGACAAATTAACAAACAATTTTGTGGTTATGTGACTATGTGTTTATTCATCTTATGTTTTCTTTTATGCAATTTTTGTGTTTTAATACTCTGGATATTCGTTATCCAAATCCTCGCAGGATCTTTCATATCTCCATATGATGGGTTCGTAGTATGGATATTCAAAGAGGTGCTACCTTAAATCCTGAATGGGCTTCTATGTAATAGTTAAGACCCTTGGATTATATAGTACCACTCCATGATTCATAAGAGACCCTTTAGAGGTCTAGTAAAAAAGATTGATTCACAATTTGGTTAAAGAATGACATCTAGTGATGTAGCTGAACAGAATCCTTGATAGTCTATTTAGATCATTTATTGATTTAATTAAAAGGACTCTATGGCGGTCTAGTCACACTCATCACAGGATTGTTCATTTGGTTTTACCCTACACAGTATAAAATAGACTGTGTGAACTATGCAAGGAATTGTCTAATTATGGACGCGTACATAATTATGAGATTCAGTGCACGGTAATCACAGTAGGATTTATTATGTGTAAGAACCGATAGTGACAACAATAACGAAATGAGAATGATGTAATGGAGGTACGGTGGACGCACCAATGACGCTTCATATACTTGTATATAAGTATCCCTCTTACATTGCAATCATGATGTTATTAAAGGTTACTAGAAGTTCAGAACCCTAATCAATATTGTTCGATCTTTTCAACTTCATGTTTTAAACTCTCACAAGTTTCCTCTAAATAAATTTCGGGACGAAATTTCCTAAAGTAGGGGAGACTGTAACACCTGTGCCTCCACGGCCATCAAACAAATACCAAACCAATGAATTATTATATTTCATTCTTGGGATTTGTAAAAATATGTGTATCATTTGCACATATCAATTTTTGTTCATTTCCAAACTCTAAATCGCTTTCTGGAAGGTTATACGCGCACCGAGGCGTAAATATAACCAGTTTAATGCAACAAACCCTCCGGAATAGTGACATAGGCTTAACATACCTTAAATAACCTTTACATAACTTAGAAATAAGTTTTGAAGGCTTTGGTATGGCTAAAACAAGCTAATTCGCTTACAGGGACTAAATATGACAAACTGCGAAAGTATGCCAATTTGAACTGTAACGGACATTCCGGAACATGACCATAAGTTAAACATACCATAAATATCCTTTACATAGCTTAGAAATAGGCTTTGAGGTGTTCGGTGTGCTAAAATAAACTTTTGGGTCATTCAGGGACTAAAAGTGTCAAAAAGTGCACAAGTTTGCATTTTCGCGCATAACTTACGTTCTGAATACATCCGGACATCCAAAAATTTATGTAAGCATGACTATATTATGCTTTAGTGTTTGGCTTGCCAAAAATCCATTCGTCACGTCATTTGGATCGTTTTTCGCGCTTATGCGCATTCCGTCGTAATTAAGCGAACATCGCGTTCGTACGACCAAACGAACCGACATCCGAGATATTTTTGAGCATGTTTTGAGTTCCCTATACTTTAACTTCATTTTAGAGCCTTGAAATGAGGTTAACGGGGCTCAAACGCATCGAAAAAGGCCTTAAACGTGTGCAGGGACTAAAACTGTCAGTTTTGAAACATTTCTGAAACATGGGGGCAGTGGCGTAGCGCGAGCCCTAAGGGCCTATGCAGTCGCGCTACGCGAGTGCCTTAACTGGACAGAAAACTCAGTTTTGCACTTTCGGGACCAGATTCGATGTATTAACAGCTACAAACAGCCTGTTTGCAGCTGTTATCCACTCCTTAATCCCTTGCCACATGTTGATACCCTATGGTGAGTGGCCAATTTAGGTGGTGTTTGTTTTTTCCAAAAAGAGCTTCATGGCCTCTTCTGTCTGCACCGTGCAGACGCGGGAAGAGGTTTAGCCTCAGAAGAGTGTTTTTTTTTTTCGAGAAGTGCTTTTTACCTCTCCCCAACCTCTTCTTGGGGAAGTGATGAGAGGTAAGCTTCTCCAAGCAGAGGTTTACCTCTTCTTGGCACCACCTCCACCCCTGCTCCGCCCCTGCTCCGCCACCACCACCACTGCTCCACCGACACCATCATCATCATCACCACCACCACTGCTCCGCCACCACCACCACTGCTCCGCCACCACCACCACTGCCCCAAATCGACATCACCCAAAACCCCACCTCCGCCGACACCATCATCATCGATGGAAACAAACCCCCCCCCCCCCCGAAACCCCCTGCTCCGCCACCATCATCATCATCATCAAAACCCCCAAATCATCATCATCAAAACCCCCCAAATCGAACCCCAAATCGACCCCAAATCGAACCAAAACCCTAAATCGAACAAACCCCCAAATCGAACAAATCTGAAGGTTTTGTGTGTGTAGAAGATGGCGGTGGTGGTGACGGGAGCAGAAGAGGTTGAAGATGGCGGTGGTGGTGACGGGAGCAGCAGGAGACCGAGAACAAACCCCCAAATCGAACTCTGAAGGCGGAGGTGGTGACGGTGGTGGTGATGATGGCGGTGGTGAAGTGGTGGCGGTGGTGAAGTGGTGGCGGTGGTGATTATGGCGGTGGTTCAGATTTTAGAGAGAGAGTAGAGAGAGAGTAGAGAGAGTTTTGTGTGTGTAGAAGAGGTTTTATATAAAAAAAAACAAACCCTCTTCTCCTTGCAGCTGCAGACATTTGGTCCACCTCTTCTCCTGCAGATGTCTGCAGATGTGGCCTGCAGCAGAAGATGTTTTCGTGCAGAAAAAACAAACAGCACCTTAGTCACCATAACATTCCGACAAGTGTACGGGTGAGATCTAGGCACGGTTTCCATGAAACGATCCTAACGGTTCGGGTATTCCTATAAATACCCATCCACCCCAACCTCATTTCTCACAAGAATCTGGATTTGAGAGCTCTAAGTTGAAACCATTGTTTCATACCTGAGTTCTTGGATCGAGATTAGCATTCGGGGACCCTTCGTAAGTATTCTTTCGTTCTTTTATTGCTTTTCGAGTCTTTCGAGTCTGAAAGTCAAACTTTGTTTGACTTTCTGCGTTGACCAGTTTATGGTCAATGCGAAGTTCGTTGAACTTCGCAACGTGAGTGTAATCACGTTGGTTATAGTCCCTTGGGACTATGCCTACTGATTACCACGTTGTCTAGGGTCGTAGGGTAAGCGATCTGATAAATCGCTTATACCTCGAACCCGACCCGTTTGGTCGATCATTAGGATCCGACCAAATACATTAGGTGACCATAGTAGGTAGGGAATAACCTTCCGAGGTTATACCCTATGGTCACATCGTTTAAGTAGTTGTATGATAGGAAGTTTATATGCCTTAGGTAAATTACCAGAATACCCTTTTCATGTATAATTGGTAATTAAGCATATGTAACCTAAACTTTTGTCACATAACTGATTATGTAACATGTTTAGGCATATAACACTTGTCATAGGACTAGTTAAGCGGTCCGAACGCGTTTCACGCGAACGACGCGTTAAAGTAGCATAAGCTACCTAAACGGGTCGTAATGGGTCGTAAACAATTATGTTAGGTTTCAATTAGTATGTAGGCTTTGTTAAACCAAATGACACGAGTCTCTACACTCGTTTGGTTTACGAACCCTCATGCTACCCGATCTTCCGATATAGGTCCGGTTTATTAACTTAGTTACCTATATTAGGTGCCGTTTGATTCCGTGATCTCTAGCATTGTTTGGTTGTTACTCAAGGACTACTGAGCAATCTCAAGTGAGTACATAGACCCCTCTTTTACTGTTTTCCAAACGTTTTGGGGTGGAACACATGTGCCTACTTGTTACTTTCATGCTTTCCCGTTTTCACATCATATACCTGCTATGTTCGTTAGTACATTATAGTACATGATTTCATTACATTTTATGCTATGTATGCCCATTGATTGCATACTTAGTACATCGTTCTACATTACATTTTATGCTATGTATGTCCATTTAGTTCATACTTAGTACATCGTTTTACATCATATCACATACTATGTATGTTCATTTGTTGCATACTTAGTACAGTTGTTTTCATCACATGCTTACATTTTGTTATGACATTTGGGTTGTTTACAATGGAACAATACATTCATTAACATTAGCTACGCCGTTCGTTAGTAGGTAGTGGTACCATAGGAATTGACAACTCCCGTTCCTGAAATCCTGGGTTTGGATTGGAAGGAATGACCGAATTCGATATACATAAGTTAGATAAACCTTTAAGTGGTTTAAGGGTTTATCGCCGCAGTCTCAAGGCTTGGATGTATGCATTTTCACAACACCGCATAGATGTTCGTATCAGTATAGCATGCATTTCCACAAAACATAGCTTTGACTTAAACCAAGTTTTACTTCAATACTATGTTCTTGTGCATATGGTTTAGTTGATACATTTCACTAGCCATACATATCATTTTGTTTACATATTACATGATTTACATTGATCATGCATTTCCACAAAACATAGCTTTGACTTAAACCAAGTTTTACTTCAATACTATGTTCTTGTGCATATGGTTTAGTTGATGCATTTCACTAGCCATACATATCATTTTGGTTACACATTACATGGTTTACATTTGACACATAAACACTTTTGACATTGGTTATACATTACATGATTTACATTTTGACATAAACATTTTAACATATTATTTCAATACGTTTGGCAATTGGTTTAAACATAGACATCTTACATTGGTGGTTTGTTTGGGTAAGTGATTTGAGTAACGGTGCGTGTGTAATATGATACAAGCATGGTGGATACGCCGCTGGTACTTCCTATATATAAGTGTTTGTATGGTATTACATGTCGTAGCGTTATTTGAATCATTTCAATTTAAGATATATAACATTTTATACAAATAACATACTTTTCAAAATACATTGTTTTACAAACAACTTATCTTATACAAACTCATATTACATGGTTATTCATTAAACCTTACATTTATTTATACATATCATCTAATCTTATCGTTATTCAAATGATTTACAAGACAAAGCAAATTACAGGGTTCATGACTAAACGTTTTCTTAAACAATAAGTCATGAATCCTATTTTCATAAACCTATGTATCTCACAGGCATTTTTATGCTGACGTACCTATTTTCACATGTGTTTTTCAGGAGATGATGCATAGGATTTATCAAGACATACTTAGGCGGACTTGTGCCTTAGTGACTTAAAACGAGACAAGAACTAGTTAAATTTTGTTATGTACTCTTTATTTCTTGTTTAAAGACAATGTAACTCGCTTGTTCGGTGAATAAAACGAAACTTGAACTTCCATGGTTGTGAAACATTAATTCTGTTACAACACTTCCCGATGTTTCCGCCACGTTTTGTATGTTCTGCGTGGTCGGGGTGTGACAGTTAATTTTCTCAGCAATATAGAATTTTATCTTTATGCATGTTACTTTTCCCACTTTTTGTGTTTTTTTTAAGATAGAAAAAATACAAAAACAAACTATACACACAAATGAATATATACAGTGTGTGGGATATGCATGAAGATGGAAGATTATGATGATTACAAATTATTCTGATGTGTCAACCTGGTTTCTGATTTTATATCAGAACTTCTGGTGATTTCACCAGAAGTTCTGATATTTCTTCAGATTATCTGATAAATCATCATTTATTGATGATTCATCAGATTTTCTGATGTTCCATTAGATTGATGGATTGCTTTTTCAGAAGCCAGATGATTTGTTCTTTGATTATCAGAACTTTGATGATCATCAATTTGGTTTTCAATTTGTGTCCTTGTCTTTTCTGAAAAATCTTCATCATTTAGATTAACCATGCTGTTGGGATTGAACCCTACCAGAGGAACAGATAATGTAAAGCCAAAACCAGGTCACTACAGAGGATTCACAATAAATAGTAGTTTACACTTTGCTCTCCCCTTGACAGTGGTTATCTATTAGCTAATGAACCTTAAGTACTGCTCAAAAGAACAACTGATGACCCAAACGCTGATGTAATCCTAAAAGACTGTTGAAGACAAACTCTGTTGCTCTATCTACTGCTGTCTCTTAAGTGCTGCTGAAGACACAAACACTGCTCATTCAAGGACTGATCACCTTTGAAGAAAGCACTGATGTTGTTGTTGAGCATCAGTGCTTAGGCTACAACAGTGGAACGTGAAGCAGTTGTTTCCTCATGTTTTGTATTTTATTTATTATCAGTTGTTAGACATCAGTAGTTTGTGTAAGGACAGTAGATACAGGTTGTTAAGCTGTTAGACGTCGCTTTCATGGTGACGTCAGCTGAGATACCCCAGTGGTTTGGTTTGCCTATAAATGTGACAGTGCCCTGTACTGTTACATTTGATTGACTGAGCGAGTTCTTCTCCTCTAGTCCAATCCTTTCATCTTGTGTGCAACCAACCTTGGGGCATCAGGCTGAGGGGGAGCTTAGTATGTAAGCATATCTGTAATCTTTTGCTTTGATTTGTAAATCATTCGACTCTATGAGAAGCAATCGTTTGTCATACTATGTTTTCCTTTGATTGTGTTTACAAAGTTTGTTATTTATTTTCGCTGCACTTTACACGTTTTCATATTCTTTAATCATTCAAATTATACAAACAAACACAATCATGAGAGCCTCCGATCCTAACAATTGGTATCAGAGCCTGGACAGTCAATTTCGATTTAACAGTCAAATTGACATAACAGTTCGGCTCGAAATCCATTGATACTAAGGTTGGTTGTATTTTGTTGAGAAACAGAGTATCAAGTAAATCATGTTCATAATGGTTATTCAAAAACTCTGTAAATCAACCAAGATGTCATATGACACACAAATTTCACACAACATGTAAATTCATGCACAAGACACTCATGGTTTCTAGATCTGAAAGCAATATCTGTTAAACCATGAGATTATTCTTATTTTCTAAATTGATTTAAATTGTTGATGTGTAATATGTGATGTTTTCATTAAATACTAAAGTACAAACCTCAGATTAACAAAACCTATGTTTATAAAAGCATTGTTGTTTTGTTAACACAAAAAGAGGGAAATTAAAACTTTAGTTATCCAGATCTTATGTGTTGAAAACAGGTTGAGTTCCTCAAAAGGACAAAATCAACTATGTTAAAATACATTAAGAAAATTCACAAAAACTCCGAAGTGTATTCATCTCAAAACTTCTGAAGTCAGAAGAAAAGAGTATAAACATAAAACACTGAAGAGTCAAAGTGTAGGGTATTAATGGTCATTAAGCAACTATGTGCATTCACATGTTCAAAAAAAAAAAAAAAAAAAAGGGGGTTTTTGATTCCAGTGAATGAATTACAAAGAGAATCATGTTTGCAATCAACTGACAAAGAAAATGGTACCATACAGTGGTCAAAATATGTTCAAAGTTTTCCTACCACTATTGTCAAAACCACTGACCATTTTCAAAAACTTGAGAATGATATGATTATGTGTTTTATTGAATTTATACCAAATCCTTTTGATGCTGTTCTCAGAAAATCCTTTAATCATTTTTTTCTCAAAGGATTTTCTCGAATAATCAGGATATATCATTCATTTTTTTCTGTAAGGATATATTTGGAACTTTTGCTTGTTTTTGTTGGCAATAGTTTCAGCTCCTGTCAGGATGTAATACCTTATTTTTGATGGTATTAGTGTCCTCATAAATGGGTCAAAAGGAAATGGTACATATGTCATGTTCATGTCATACTCAGGTTTGCTCTTAAATTTTCATCAAAAATTGATTGCAAACTTTGCTTAAATTACTAGGGTACTTATGTTTTAATTGAATATGAAACGAACATGAGTGGCCTTAGTAAAAAGTCTTCATTATCTGGGGTACTAAACCACTGTCTTTCAAAATTGACATGTGATAAAACCTTGAATGTAAATCCTCAAAACAGTTGCTGAAACACCTGTTCTTCAGAATTGTACCATTTACCCTAACCACTGTTTTGCTCCAACGTCTGATCTCTAAACACTGTCCACTGCTGAAAGTTAACCACTATTCCCTCATTTTCTTGACAAGCACTGATGCTCAAAATCAGTGTCTTATCCACTGATATGCTATCCACTGATAGTAAAAATAATCCACTGCCCATAATTTTTACCGTTGTAACCACTGATGCTTGATACGTCAGTGGCTCTTAAAACAACTGTTCTCCATAATTCATCCGTTTCATCAGTGTTTGACACGTGGTCAGTTTTTAGCCCTCAGATTGAAATAACCGCTGCCACATCAGCGATCATATTTTAAATAAAACCCTGCCCTAAACCCCCAAACAGGGTTTTACACTGTCGAATTGAATTCCAAAATTCTCTTCTCATAGCAGTTTTCAACCCTTCTTCTCAAAACCCTCAAAATCATTCTCCGATTCTTCTTCATCAAAATGACGAAGTCAAAAGGAAAATCAAAATCAAAACCTACATCACCACCACCTTCAACTGAGGCCGCTCAAACGGCTGAAGAAACCATCGAAATACCATTCAAACAATCTCACAATTATTTGGGTTTACTCACAAAACCCAAAGACAACCACACCTGCGACCCCATCATTGATGCAATAACTGGATCAAAGTACAAAACTTTGTTGACGGTAAATGCTCCCATATATCTGCAAACCCAGAGAGAGTTTTGGAAAAAGGCGACGCTTGAAAAACAAGACGATAAAGTCATTGCCATTAACTCCTCGATACAGGGAAAAGCGATCAAAATCACAGCACAATCGATATCAGAAGTCTTCATACTCGATGATCAGAACGGTAAAACCTCTTTTGACAAAAACGAGTTAAAAGCTGATTTTCTGAAAAGGGGTTATGCAGAAGAATCAAAGGTAGATACCCTACAAAAGGGTTATTTTCCATCTGCACCCAGGTTTTTATTTCACACACTCTTGATGTGTGCTTCAAATAAAACAACATCTTTCAACGAAATACCATTGAAAATTCAAAGCCTGGGTTACGCTATTTTGAATAATAAAGACTATAACTACTCCCAGGAGATTTTCAATGACATGGTGAAAAACGTTGAAAGTAAAGCATTTTTACTTTTTCCAAGATTTTTGAGTTACTATTTTGAACAAAAATTTGCAAAGGAAAATTTAAATTTGCTAAAACAAGGTGTTCATTGTCAAATAAAAAGCTTAACAAAAGAAACATTTTCAAGGATGATGGCACCAATAAAAACAAAAGCAGGGGTACCTGAGCAGATTTTAGCGGTTACAACTGCTCGTCAGGTATCAGCTGCTGAGCCCACTGCTCCAGGTGATCAAAGCAGCAAAACCACTGCCTTGAAACCCACACCTGACATAACCAAAAAGACCAAAAGAAAAACATCCAGAAAACCCACCAAACCCAAAACAAAGGCAACTCTGGAAGATGAGATCCCAGAGGAAATGCCTGTGACAACACAAAAGTCACCACAAACCACTGCTGCTACTTCCTCACAGCAGTTGGAAGAAAGATCTCAACCCATAACCGAAACTCCTCCTGCATCCTCACAAAAGGATCAGGTTGTAAGCACAGGGACACCACAATATGAAGCTCTGAATCCACTCGGATCCATCTTCCTCAGTCCTGATCCCAAGGACATGTCTCTTTCAACTCCCATCCCCTCACCAATCATAATGCCACAATCCATGCTACCTTTGTTGCATGCAGCTGCTATAGCTCATACACAAACCAGTTCCTCTCTATCACCTATCACTGAGAGCATACATCAACTAGTGACTGGGTCTGATGCTACTACTCCTGCTATCCCAGCAACAGTTGAGGAGGTTACACTGCAAGAGTTACAAGTAACTCTTGTCAGTAGTTCAAGTGGAGCAGCAACTACAAATGTTGGATCAACAGGTCTACATTTGGACAGTTGTTTCATCAGTCAGACTCCCTTGAAGGCAATCTCTTCCATAGCACCTCTGAAAATCGCTAGTGAGGCTATTTTGTCCACTAGTAACATTAAAGATTTATCAAGTGCTGAAGAGAGAAGTCCCCAGTACCAAGAACAAGGGGCATCAATGGGTGGCTTTTGGGACTCAGTCCCTAAGTCAAACATTGATATAACCACTGCTGGTGGGAATTCAGATGATCCTACTAAAGTAGGTGATGATTCAAAATATCAGGAATTGACGGACAGGGTTGACAAACTGGAAACCTCAGTTGCTGAAATAAAGGAGATGGTGCAAGAGATTTTAAAAGCTCAAAAAGCACAATCCACTGCTGCCTCACCACAATCTGCTGTTCCTGCTCAAGCACCTGCACAACAGGCATTTGCTGCAAATGAGCTATGGAATATTTTTCAACCCATGCTTGAAGCACAGCAACAAATGGCTGACAAAAAGCATGCCATTCAAGTACAAATGCTGTCCAACATGATGGAATCAAGGTTCAAGGATACTCAAGCAGATATCAAGGCTATTAAGGCCAATATCCAAATTGCTACTGGCAAAGCTCCTTCAACTTTACTATTCTTTGATGACACCCTTGCAGATAATGCCAAAAAGGGGGAGATATTGAAGCAAATGAAGAAGAAGGGAATTGAACATGGCCTTCATGTTGAGCCTGAAAAAGAAAAAGAAAAAGAAAAAGAAAAGCAGGTCTCAAAACCTGTTAGCCAAACAGCTGATACACCAGTGGTTACAAAAACTGCTGTCAGTAGCCAAACAGCTGCCATTACATCAACACACACAACTCCAACACACACCACTCTATCACACACTATTACAACCACTGTTTCACCATCATCATTGTCTACAATCACACAATCCCCACTGCTTCCTGTTATAAAACAGAAGACAACAGATGTTACAACATCTGTTGTAATGACAGCAGCGATTGAAGCACCAGTTGTTTCAACCACTGTCAGTCAACCACAATCCACTGCCATACAATCTACAACCACTGATCCACCCAAAACATCATTTGCTCCTTCTTCATTAAAAAGGAGAAGGAATCTCATATCAGATGATGATTCACCACCCCCATCACCACCATCACTTCCATCCCCTGCTCAAAAGCAGAAGACAACTGCTGACATATCAGCAGTTGTAATGACAACAGATGTTGAGATACCAGTTGTCTCAACAGTTGTTAGTCAGTCATCCACCACTGCTCTCACCTTTTCTACTTCACAGCCAAAGCTCTTCAACAGAATAAGAAAGCCAATCACTGCCGATGAGGGTATGCATGATCCTAATGCTGCAAAATATCCACTGGAACTTGAAGCTATCAAAAATGAGATGAGGCAATTCTATACAGAAGAGGATCCTTCAAAAAGAAGATTCTCCTCACTCATAGGCTACATGCCACCAGAGGATATGAATGATTACCTCAAACTCAAGGCAAGGCAGGCCAAAGTACAAGCCAATGTTGACAGTGAAAAAGAAAAGTTAAGCGAAGATGGCATTGCTAAAAGACTGGAGTTCTACTTAACAAAAGTAAAGCAGATAGAAGAATTTGCACAGGAACTAATCAAAGAAAAGGCTGAACAACGCAAAAAGCTAAGAAAACAATATCTCGCCTACATTATGAAAGAAAAATTCTATCCTGCTGAAGAAAAACAGTTTGAAGAATGGCCAATAATCGCTCTAAAGCATGAGGCTGAGAGGATTGACAGAATCAAGAATGATTCCACAAAGAAGAAAAATCCTCCAAACTGGAACAAATTCAAAAAGCTCATTGCTGATTTCACTGCTGAGTATAAAAGAAAGAGGAGCTGGTGGATGCAAAAATAGACTCTGCTGATGCCATATCAAAGTGGTCAAGACAGCAGACTGATGAAGCCTACAAAAGGCTGAAGAAAAGAAAGACAACTGTTTCAGGCACTTCTAAAAAGCAAGAACAAATGATGAAGCTTGAACAGAAGATGGGAAACCTCGACACACTGTTCCGGTCTACTTTTGCAACAAATCAAGAAGAGGGAGAACAGTTGACTGAAGAAGAGGTAAGAGAAAAGGAAGCAGAGTACTTCAAAGATACCATCACAAAAATGGGTCTAAAAGAAGAAACCACAACAAAGCTTCAAAGCCTTTTTAAGGCGTTAAACAAACCTGCGACTCCAAACACTGCTGAAGACAAGACAGAAGCTGAACGACAAGAATTTATTGAACAAGAAACTTCAGAAGATATAGCTGCAGCTGACAAAGTCTTTGAAGAAGCTTTCAAAAGAATGTCTGAAAGTCTGCAGTTGTTTTCAAGGCCATTATCCCTCAACTCATCGTCAAATAAGTCTCTCCCAAGAAACCCACTTGGCTTAAAAATACTAAAGTGGATGTCTGATCAAAAGACTCACGTATTGACCTTGGTCAGAGCCAATGGCGATGTGAAGCACATATCAAGGAAAGAAGCACTAGGCCTTAGTGTTCAAGATTTGCAGGATCTCCTTGGGCTTTCACTATGTAGGGATGAGGACGACCAGAGTGCAAAGGAATTTGAAGTTGAATTCAAAGTACAAGCTAAGGCACTCTTGATGAGAAATAAAGGTCCTGAATAATGGAAGGTTTTGGCATTATCTGTTCCAGGGGGAGATTGTTAGGATTGAACCCTACCAGAGGAACAGATAATGTAAAGCCAAAACCAGGTCACTACAGAGGATTCACAATAAACAGTAGTTTACACTTTGCTCTCCCCTTGACAGTGGTTATCTATTAGCTGATGAACCTTAAGTACTGCTCAAAAGAACAACTATTGACCCAAACGCTGATGTAATCCTAAAAGACTGCTGAAGACAAACTCTGTTGCTCTATCTACTGCTGTCTCTTAAGTGCTGCTGAAGACACAAACACTGCTCATTCAAGGACTGATCACCTTTGAAGAAAGCACTGATGTTGTTGTTGAGCATCAGTGCTTAGGCTACAACAGTGGAACGTGAAGCAGTTGTTTCCTCATGTTTTGTATTTTATTTATTATCAGTTGTTAGACATCAGTAGTTTGTGTAAGGACAGTAGATACAGGTTGTTAAGCTGTTAGACGTCGCTTTCATGGTGACGTCAGCTGAGATACCCCAGTGGTTTGGTTTGCCTATAAATGTGACAGTGCCCTGTACTGTTACATTTGATTGACTGAGCGAGTTCTTCTCCTCTAGTCCAATCCTTTCATCTTGTGTGCAACCAACCTTGGGGCATTAGGCTGAGGGGGAGCTTAGTATGTAAGCATATCTGTAATCTTTTGCTTTGATTTGTAAATCATTCGACTCTATGAGAAGCAATCGTTTGTCATACTATGTTTTCCTTTGATTGTGTTTACAAAGTTTGTTATTTATTTCCGCTGCACTTTACACGTTTTCATATTCTTTAATCATTCAAATTATACAAACAAACACAATCATGAGAGCCTCCGATCCTAACACATGCCAAGTTTGATGATCAAAAAATTGTGTCTCTTTTCATCAAGAGGTTTTGTAAAGATATCAGCAATTTGGTTTTCAGTTGGAACAAAATACATTTCTATGTTACCTTTCTCCACATGATCTTTTACGAAGTGATATCTGACATCTATGTGTTTGGTTCTTGAGTGATGAACAGGATTTTATGTTATTGCAATAGCACTCTTTGTATAACAACCCGAAAGAAAACCGACACCCTCGAATAATTTCCGACACCCTAATATATTTTAAAATATCCCAAGATGTCCAAAAATACACCCCATACGTGAAAACGGGCCCCAAATACCTTAAATATTATTAAATTTAATTAAAAATCCGATTTTTGGGTTTAGGCGGGCCGCGTAAAGGACCCTTAACCCTTACGCGGGCTGCGACAACTTAAAACCTAGCACGACCTTGGGCCGCCACGTGGCCCAACACCCGGCAGACCTATAAGCTGACCCAGCCAAGCTACGCCGTTGACCGGGTTTGACGCGGGCCGCGTAGCCCCTTATTAACATTTACGCGGGCCGCGTAAAAGTGAAAGTCAGGCACTATATATATGTCACACCCCAACCGATGGCGGAAACATCGGGGTATGGCACTGAGCGAAACAGATTGTCCAGAAATTTCCATAACAATTATCATTACCAATCAATTTAAAGTAACATGTCACATACCATACCTCAAAAGGTAAACAAATTATTACAGACAAAATCTAGGCAAATAGTTCTATTCTGACAACTCAGATTTTCAAATAGAGCAATTGTTTATCTGCTTCTAGAGACCCTTGATTTAATTTGTACAGACAACTATTTGTTGGCCTCTCGAGCCTTATTCTAGCCTCGATTTCCTAGCAGATGTGCATCCTAAGCACCTGTCACATACGTTAAAATAAAGTCAATACATATAATGTAAAGGTGAGCATACAAGTTTGATAATAGCATATAGAGTTCGAAATTCGTTTACGCATAACCAGCACGTACACATAGTGAAATGAAGCACGTTAGTTATCGACATAGATCCATCGATACCAATGACTGCGGGTTGACTGCCTGAGGCAGTTCGCAATACATGATTACCACCGTAATCCATGCAAGTAATTGTCCTTAACAACCCCTGCGAACATGTGCTGAGTCCAAACTATAGTACTATCGTTGCTAAGGCAGGTAGATAGCATTCCATGTGTAAACATAACAAACAAGCATTCATAAGCCACGTATAACATGCATTAACGGTTAGCGTTCAAATAGTATTGAGTAGTGTGTTTATTGTGATTTGAATATTCGTAACGTATGTAACACCCAAAAGTGCGTAAAGCAAAAAGGGATCGAGTATACTCACAGCGATGATGGATTGAAGGGAGCGCTTAGAGCGGAATTAGCCTGATTAGAACGATAGCATAACGATAAGTGACGCGGAAAACGATGCAAGGCGTAACTGGCTCGGACAGCAGCTCGGTCGGAGGGTAATCCGACCGGATGGTCCAGTCGTGTGGATGACAATCTGTTCGGATGGTCATCCGGTCGGACAGGTTGTCCGGTCGGATGACTATTCGAGTGGATTGTTTCTTCCTTTGAGAAGGATGTGTTTGTGTATGATGGCTTGTCCTTTGAAGTTTTCATTGTAGCATTATGAAAACATTGAAGTACCTCTACCTTTCAAGTCGGTCGATCGGACGGTCTGTCGTGCCGATGACAATCCGCTCGGATGATTTATCCGGTCGGACGGCGACTCAAGTGGCAAGGTTACTCAGTGAGAACAATTCCACAGCAGGTTGTCACTCGATCGGACAGCAGTCCGGTCGGGTGGCATCCTTTAGCGCATTGAACATGTTGAAAATTGTTTAAGTGTTAAAGTCCAAGTATCTCATGATCCGAAGAGTAATCTGGTCGGATGGTAGTCCGATCAGATAGCAATTCGTTAAATACTCAAACTTCAGATAAAGTTGGTTAAGTGTGGGTCCCAAGGTGTAAGCCGTTCGGATGACCTAGTCGCTCGGATGGCTTATCCGTTCGGACAGTAATCCGGTCGGGTAGCACTCCATGCTGGTCGTTCCGTTCATCTTTCACTTGGCCGTTTTGATTGTTTGTTGCTTTTATCGAGATGTTTTGACAATGTGCTAACCAACGGAACCCCATCTTAACCCAAGTGACCCGATCAAACAAGAATCACCCTAGTTCGACAGTTAACCAGTTCAAGACGGTTGTTCTTGGTTAACCCAAAATCGGTGGTCTCATGAGTAGAACCCAGATCTTGAACTAGTACAACACCGCGAATGAGTAGAAGACTAGAACAAGGTCCGAATCTATCGGTTTTGAGTGTATTGAGTGTAAAAGAGTTGAAAGAAAGTTAGAAACCATCTTTCAATCCTTTTCCACCATGAAAGTGTTTAGATCTCTGCAAGATCTTTGTTTATTTGTGTGAAAATCGGTTGGATCCAAGTTGTTCTTGATGGATTGAAGCCAAAACATGAAGTTCATAAGAACACCATGATGACGTCATCCTAGAACACCTCAAATCTAGTGATTTCATGGTTAAAAGTTGAGATTAAAAAGATAGAAAGGTGTAGGAGTGCGTGTAGATCAAGGAAGTACAAGATTTAGGACAAGATCTTACCAGAATTGAGAGAAATCGAAGAAAAGGTGGGGAGCACGAGCTGTTCGGATGTCAGATGCCAAAAGTAGAAAGTTTGAGAGTGACATGGGGTATTTATAGGGTTACCCAAAGAGGAAAGTGTTGGCCGGTCGGATGGCATCTTGCCCGGATGACTTGTCCGGTCGGATGTCATCTCGGTCGGATGACAGCCTGGCACCAGGATCAAGTGGCAGCCCGGTCGGATGGCAATCCGGCCGGATAGCACTTGGTTCGGGTGTTTGGCGTGACGATTTTTGAGGTTTCGATTGTAATTGCGAGCGATGCGACGCGATAGATTTTACTAGTCAAATTACTTTTAATCCCAACTACTCATATCTTGCACTATCCCTTCTTCACCAATTATCATACCATTTAGATTGCGATTGAGTTCGATTGTGATTCGAGTTTCGATTGCGTTTCGATTGCGATTGCCACAATATAACATAAATAAACACGCACAAGTAACACATAAGGCACACACACAAGTATATTAGTAACCAAAATGCGTAGTTCGAGTTGCGATTCGATTCGATGTCGATTTGATTTGATTAACATAAGTTGATTATCATTTAGCTAACTTTATCGCATTGTTACTTCCTATAGTTCACAGTCGTAGGTCGATTAATTAGCGAATAACATACATCGATTATTGTAATTATTGACACTTACTCCACATAATACAACTAAAATAAACACATAAGAGAAATTCACTACAAGACAAGTCGCGCGAAATCGGTCGTTGACTTTGACCTTGACTTTGACTTTGACTTCAGAAACACGGGGTGTTACAGCCTCCCCTTGTTTAGGGAATTTAGTCCCAAAATTAGGCAGAAGCCGTAACGAACAACTGCGGGTACTTCGCCGTCATGTCGCTTTCGAGTTCCCAAGTGAACTCTGCGCCTCGTTTGCCTTCCCATTGGACTTTCACAATAGGAATGCGAGAGCGTCTGAGTTGCTTGGTTTGGCAATCCATGATTTCGACAGGCTTCTCCACGAAGTGTAGTGCTTCGTTTACTTGCAGGTCCTTAAGAGGTACGATCAAATCATGCTCAGCCAGGCACTTTCGGAGGTTTGACACGTGGAAAGTCGGGTGGACGTTACTAAGTTCCTCCAGTAGTTCGAGTCTGTAGGCGACTTTTTCGATCCTTTCCAGAATCTTAAAAGGTCCAACATATCGAGGCGGTAGCTTCCCTTTCTTGCCGAATCTGACCACACCCTTCCAAGGTGATACCTTTAGGAGTACGTAGTCGCCAACGTCAAACTCAAGGGGCTTGCGTCGTCTATCGGCATAACTTTTCTGTTGATTCCGAGCTTTCGTTAGATTGTCTCGAATTTGGAAAATTTTGTCTGTCGTTTCTTGCAATAGCTCGGGACCGGTTAATTTCGAATGACCGATTTCGTGCCATACAATAGGCGATCGACATCTTCTTCCGTATAACGCCTCAAATGGTGCCATTTGAATGCTTGCATGATAGCTGTTGTTATACGAGAATTCGACTAACGGCAGGTATTTATCCCAACTACCACCGAAGTCTATGACACACGAACGGAGCATGTCTTCAAGAGTACGAATCGTTCTTTCAGTCTGACCGTCGGTTTAAGGGTGGAATACGATACTTAGATTAAGCGATGTACCGAGAGCCGTTTGAAACGTTTCCCATAGTCGGGAGGTAAACCGAGCATCACAATCAGAGATGATGTCGCGAGGCATCCCATGATTACAAATGATCTCATCGGTGTAGATTCGGGCTAATCGTTCTACCTTGTAGTATTCCCATATTGGCAAAAAGTGAACTGATTTGGTCAAACGGTCAACAACAACCCAAATGCTATCGTGACCTGATGACGTGTGCGGAAGCTTTGTTATGAAGTCCATAGCTATACTCTCCCACTTCCTCATAGGGATAGGTAGTTGTTCGAGTAAGCCAGAGGGTCTTTGATGTTCAGCCTTAACTCTTGCACAAATTAGGCATTTTCCAACGTAGAGAGCAATATCCCTTTTCATGCCCGGCCACCAGTACTTGTAGCAAAGATCCTGGTACATTTTGTCGGCGCCGGGATGAATAGAATACCGGGATTTTTGGGCTTCGTCCATCAAAATCTGTCGCAAATCGGTCCGTTTGGGGATCCAAATTCGGTCCAGAAAATGGAATATCCCATTCGACTTATTCACAAACTAGGCTCCATCATGGTAGATTATTTCCTTCTTCAGAGTGCGTTCATTAAAACATGCATGCTGAGCTTCGCGGATGAGGGTTTCGAGGTCGTATTGGGCTTGAACATTACGAGTGCTAAGCAGATAGCTCCGTCTGCTGAGTGCATCGGCAACAACATTTGCCTTGCCTGGGTGATAACGAATCTCACTGTCGTAATCGTTGAGAAGTTCTACCCATCGACGTTGACGCATATTAAGTTCCTTTTGATTAAAGATATGTTGTAGGCTCCTATAATCGGTGAAGATCGTACACTTTGTACCATACAGGTAGTGTCGCCAAATCTTTAATGCAAAAACAACTGCGCCTAGCTCGAGATCGTGGGTTGTATAGTTCTTCTCGTGGATATTGAGCTGACGAGATGTGTAAGCTATAACCTTGTCCCGTTGCATGAGAACACAACCAAGACCAAGGTTGGAAGCATCACAGTAGACAATGAAATCGTCGTTTCCGTTGGGCAATGTGAGAACAGGAGCATTGCAAAGCATGTGCTTAAGGGTTTGAAAAGCAGACTCTTGTTCAGTTCCCCAAACAAAAGGCTTGTCTTTATGCGTGAGAGCGGTAAGCGGCACAGTGATCTTCGAGAATCCTTCGATAAATCGTCGATAATAGCCCGCTAGTCCGAGAAAAGAACGGACTTCGGACGGGTTCTTAGGTGTAATCCAACTCTTAACGGCTTCAATCTTCGCGGGATCGACGTGAATACCCTGACTATTGACAATGTGACCCAGAAACTGAACTTCCTCCAACCAGAATTCACACTTGGAGAACTTGGCATAAAGTTGGTTCCCCTGGAGTAGCTCGAGAACCAAACATAGATGTTGTGCTTGTTCGGCTTTCGATTTGGAATAGATCAAGAAATCATCGATGAATACGATGACGAAACGGTCGAGATATGGTTTACGCACGCGATTCATCAGATCCATGAAAACCGCGGGTGCATTGGTCAAACAAAAGGGCATAACAACGAATTCGTAATGGCCGTATCGAGTGTGAAACTCAGTTTTGGGTATATCCTCTTCTTGAATGCGTAGTTGGTGATAATCTGAGCGTAGATCGATCTTCGAGAAACACGCAGCACCTTGTAGCTGATCAAACAAATCATCAATGTGGGGTAGGGGATAGCGTTTCTTGATAGTTAACTTATTCAATTCTCGATAGTCGATGCACATCCTGAACGACCCATCCTTCTTTTTGACGAAAAGGACTGGCGCGCCCCAAGGAGAGGTGCTCGGGCGAATGAAGCCTTTCTCAAGTAATTCCTGGAGTTGGTTTTGAGAGTTCACGCATTTCGGACGGTGCGAGTCGGTAAGGAGCTTTGGCAATAGGGTTGGCTCAAGGAATGAGATCGATATAAAAGTCGATATCACGACTTGGTGGTAAGCCTGGGAGATCTTCAGGAAAGACGTTAGGAAATTCTCGGACCACTGGAACATGGTTTACACCAGGACTACCTTTATTTTCCTTCTCTGCTATTATAATGTTAGCCAAGAAAGCTCTGTATTCCTTGCGGAGATACTTATTAGCTTGGACACATGACAGGAGCTTGAGACCTTTCGAAGCGGTTTCACCGTAGACACACAATACATCACCATTCGCGAGCGTAAATCAAATCACCTTATCGAAACACACAACTTCAGCATGGTTTTCGTGAAGAAAGTCCATGCCTGCTATGACATCAAAACTTCCGAGTTGCATCGGAATAAGGTCGATTGGGAAGATGTGATTGTTGAGCTCAAGAATACAATCACGAAGAACAGAATTAACGGCGACAGTTCTTCTGGTAGCGACTTCAACATCGAACGTCGAGGAGAGTTGGGAGCGCTTACGACTAAGGAGCTTCTCGAATTCGAACGACACAAAGCAATTATCGGCTCCAGTATCAAATAAACACGAAGCATAAATACCATTCACAAGGAACGTTGTCACACCCTGTTTTTTGCAGAAGAATATGATGTGTGACTGGTTTAATATCATTGCATTCAATCGTAATAAACAACTACATGATCAAAACGATGTTCATCCATTCATAAAATTTGAGTATTACAAACACTAGTTATTCGAGTTTATAAAATACAGCCTTCGACTAGGTTACAAACCAACAAAAGTGGATGACATCTAAACTTGAAGTCTACTTCTAGTTACGATACCTGCGCCCAAGATCCATCCTGATACCTGAAATACATGTATTTTGGAAAACATCAACAAAAGTTGAGCGAGTTCATGCGTCTTGTTTGTGTACTGTAATTCTTGTAAATCTTTGAGCGTCTCCTTTGTAAACAGGTATGAAAAGCGTGTATGTACATGAATATTTTACAGGGACTTCAAGGCATGTGAGGACATAGAGAGCACTAGTATTGGCTCATACCCTTGTCGATTTTCCTCGACTGTGTCGATTAACCTCGACTGTGTCAATTTACCTTGACTGTGTCGATTTCCCTTGACTGTGTCGATTACCCTCGACTGTGTCGATTTCCCTTGACTGGGACTCTGAAGCACTACTAGGTACTAGTTTTGACCATGAGTGGGGTTCGGCCGTACCCGTTAGATCTAACCCTCGTCCCTAATTAAGTATTAATGGCATTTCTGTATTTAAGTCTATGCTCACATGATCTAGTATTTCATAGGCATTTCATACTACTCAAGTATACACGATTTCTCGTATCATTCTTTAAAACGCATCATAGTTGGTACTCGTTCTCACCAAGAGTGCTTCTTGTTTTTGTATCATACCATTTGTAAACATTTGTAACATGTATTTCACCCCCGAGAGTTATAAAGCCAAAAACAGTTAAAGAAAAGGGGGAGCATGAACTCACTGTTTTGCGTCTTCGTACTCGTAACTCAAATCTCTTCAGCAAACAAGACTACCTACAATGTGCTAGGGTCTATTAGACGAGTGTGCTGTGCCTTGCCTTAGTATTCATGTTTTGAGTTACGTTTCTTTTATGTCTTCCTTGTTATTCCAAGTTATAATACTTCTCAAGTATTTATTTTCGTATCTCTTTCCCAAGGGTGGGAGTATTTCATACTTGTGTATTTGTATTCTCGTATTTGCAGTTTCCAAAAATAACACATTTTCTCTTTGTCGAAAATACAATATTACTCTTGTAATATTTTCAAAAATCATGTTTTCAGTCCTTGTATCCAAAATAATATTTGCCAAAAATATATTTATAAGTTACGTTATTGCGCTCGATTTCGCATTATTAAGCGTGTAACTTATATATTTGTTCCTTGTGATTTTTGGTATTATTTTGGATTGTAGATTCTTGGTATTTTGTTAAGTTATATTATTTTAAATCATAAAATAATACAACTAATACACGGAGTATACACACAAGCACACAATGTGTCTTTGATATAAAATATATATTCTAAATATATATTTATCCATCTTTATTTACAAAAATCAACCTCCAATACTTGTATTCTTGTACAAAATCTATGGCAAAGTTTATTTGGAAACACCAAAGTTTAGGACATACATATAAACACTTGTTTAGATAGTATTTTCTAAGTGTTTATATTTTTAGAAAATTTCGCCATAGTTTCCTTTGAAAACGGAGGTGTCCATGCTATTTAGCATATCATTTTCTTTTCCAAAAATCATTCAAACAACCAACAATCACACTCTAAACAATATTTCACTTATCAAGTGTATAAACTATATACTTTACTTAATAACATGAACTTGATATTTCACGAAAACACGTAGTAAGTTGGTAGAGTATTTAGTAGCCCTAATTACCCTCCAAAATATATTTACTTCCTTTAAAAACTCATTCTTGGAAATTTTGGATGTTTACAACTTGTGAACACATTTTACAAAGATATTTATTTACAACACCTTCTTACTTTACTAGCAACCCTACACTTATTTTGTCACTCAAAATAGTGTAAGTTTAATGAAAATCATGATATTCCAAAAGTCATATTTTTAAACTTGGTTTTCTTGGAAAATCATTCACAAGTCTTAGATTCACAAGTTTACTAGCTTACTTTGTTTGTCATTTTACAAGAAATCATTTCATGTTCAAGTTCATGTTTTTACTAGAAGATGATTATCTTATGTAAACACATAATCATCTTCTAACTCGCTAAATAATATGTTTAATCACACTTTAGCAAGTTCCATAATACGATCAACATCATATTACCAAGAAATCAACAAGTAATCATCAACATACTCAAAACAACTTCATTTTAACAATATTTCATCTTATGTTAGCTTTATGTTCAAACTTCAAGTGTATGATCTTTAGTGTTCATATGATTTTCAACATGTTATATCTTTTAACCACTAAAACATGAAGTAACAAGAGTTTAAAGGGATCTTACTACTAGCTTCAAGCTAGGGAAGAACAATGACACAAATGGAGTGGATAAAAGCTTGTAAAGGAGGTCCTTCAAGTTCCGTGAGCACCGAGCTTCGTTAGACACCTTGCAACACCTTTGTGAGTATGTAGCTTGAATGATACTTGAATGATGATGATGGTGTTGTGGAGGTGGCCTTTGGCCGAGAGGAGAAGGTAGGAGGGTGATGGTGTTGAGAAGTGTTGGAGAATGAAAGGGCCATGACTTCTTATAACACTAATCCTTTTATCCAAAGGTTTTTGTGTCTCAATTAGCACATGCACAATCTCATCAAGTCCAAGGGAAAGATTTTGGAGAGATTTAGTGGGGATTATGTAATATCTAGGTGGGGCCACACCTCCATGACCGTAGGTAATTAAGGGGGGGGGGGTGTTAAATGTAAAATGTTGTGGTAAGTAGGTTAATTAGTGGGGTGTTAAGTGTAAGACTTGTGTTTAGTATGTTATATGCTTTATGTAATATGTTATAGTGTTCGGGAACCATAACTAGCTCAGAAAAAGTGAAACAATGTTTCTAGTAATATTTTGGTGTTCCGGGTAATGTCCGGTTGTTCGGTTAGATACCGTTCCGTTAAAGTGCTAAGTTGTACCGTATAGTGTCCTTTATGTAACTTTTTGTGACACTTTTAATTCCCGACACTTAGGAAAGCATACAGGACCATTTTGTCATATTTTTGCATGATACTAGGATGTTAAAATGCTGAATTTTGTTAAAATGTGCAGAATTTTGCACTTAATGTGAGTTTTAGGCACTTTTCGGCACTTTGTCTATCACTTAGGCATGCAGTTTTGGGGTCCTTACTTCCCTACACACTATACTAGTGTATTACGTCATCTCTGGCTCATACTGGGCCTCAAAATACTGTATGTCTATGTACTGAACTTCGTCAGCATTTTTTTTTGCCTGATAACGGTGCCAATTCTGTTCTGTGTATCATTAGAACTATCTCGTGTTGCATGTAGCAACGAATAAAGTCTTGTATCATGAAATGCCATTGTATGTATATAACAGTAATCAAAATTTCATTTGTCTTGTAAACTAGATCATGCACAGTCATTAAAACACAAATTACTGTTCATTTAGTGTACAGAATGTACGAAAAAGTGACGGTTGTCACAGTCTCCCCCCGTTAAAAGAATTTCGTCCCGAAATTCAAGCGATGCCATCGGTCGCAGGGGAGTTATGAATCAAATGTGGTCACTTATGTTTAAAATTTGTCTTCATGTTCCCATGTATTCTGGGTCATGTTATGAATTCTATCGTACTCAAGTAAATCAATTATGTCTTTTCTGTATCTTGTGGACTCTTGGTCCGTAACCTTAACAGGTTCTATAGTAATTTTTGTTGTTTTATCATTGACGTGAATTTTAATTATGGGAACAACGATTGTTCCTCGAGTCAGACTCCTCTAAAGACTAGACACATGAATGTGTCGCGATCACTACTGATCTTTTTCTGGAAGTTTCATCTTGTGAACAATGTTTCCGATCCCTACATCGGGGATTCAATCTTTATGTTTTCCAAATCACATCACGCCTTCTCTAGGCGAGGCTCCCACTAAATCCATACTTCTTGTTTCAAATTTCTACGATTTCCGCCGCTCATTGGCGCAATCTTTCTGTATTCTGCGGCTGTCTTGATATGATCACATATCTGAACGATCTTGCCTCTAGTTTTCCTGGGCCAACTCGGGCCAGTAGATGGTTTATCTCCGGTCTCCGTTCAACATGACTGGGCTCGACTTATTATGTTCCATCTAAAGCTTAACACGAAGCGGTTTAAACACTGGTGTGATAAATACTGTTGTAGGAAAACTCCACTATCACACGAATACGTATCATGTCCATACCGTTTGCGTCGTTCAGTAGCTTAGTCCATCTATGTTAATATTTAAGTTCTTACGATCAACGGTGTGCTGTAATCTTTGTGATCAGTAAAGATCGTGCAGCGTTTTCTTTCAGGTGATGACGTCAAATTTGTGACGCGCAATTACTATATCTAGCTCAAGGTTTCTTCTTATGATTCCTTAATCAATGTGCCGCATATGAAATGTTGTGGTCTTGTTGTATTGACGTACAATCGAGACTTTATCGAGAAGCGTCACATAATTGCAACTCTAGCTCCTTAGCTCTTGATTACAGGGTTGGCATGAATCTCGTTCTTATCCATCATGTATCTTAAAGTTCTTACCTTGCGAATTCGAAATCCGCTTTTCGTCAACATAGCACATAACTTTCTCTAAGAGTTGCAAGGTAAATTGCAGCTGTTGCTTACGACCTTCCTCGGTAAAATCATAATTTTTAGCTAAAAAAAGTGTTAGACAACTTTTGACACGATGGCCGAACAATTTTCAATCAATTAAAAAAACAGTACTATAGTTTTGATAGAAATAAAAACTAAAAAAAGTGTTAGACAACTTTTTGACACGATTTTTATTTAGGGGTAAAGTCATATTTTTATTTTTACTTGGGGGAAAATCATTTTTTTTTCCCGAGGGTAAAATCATAATTTTTAGCTTGGGGAAAACCGTATTTTTATTTTTCACAGGGGGCAAAAACGTAATTTTGAATTGAGGGTGATATCGTAATTTTGAATTGAGGGTGATATCGTAATTTTGAACCGAGGGGAAATTCGTAAATTTTAGCTGGGGGCAAAAGCATAAATTTATTTTGCACTGGGGGCAAATACGTAATTTTAAACTGCGGGCAAAGCCGTAATTTTAAAGTAAGTATAAAATAATAAACTGGTGTAACGTAATTTAGGCTGAGGGTAAAAGCGTAATTTTTTTACCGAGGGCGAAATCGTATTTTTTAGCTCGCGACAAAAGGGTAAATGTATATTGAAGCTGGGGCAAAACCGTATTTTTTAACGGGGGGCAAATTGTAACTTTAAAGTAGGTATAAAATAATAAACTGTTGGTCCAATGGGTGTTGCTCGCCGCCCATTTGAACCAATGGCAAAGAAACACTATTCCGGGGCAAAACCGTAATTTTAAAGCATGTATAAAATAATAAATTGGTTGGTCCAGTAAGGGAGGGGCGGCCGCCCATTTCAGCCAATGGCTACGGGCCACTGTTCCCATCCCATGGGAATTGTATATGTTGAAAATTCTTTAAAATTTCATACGTCTCCCTTCTAACATCAAATTTTTTTACCCGTTTTTAGCTTATCTTTTTCTTTTTTCATAATTATCCAAGTTGGTTTTAAAGATTCGTCCATCTGTTCATTGTTTATATAAATTTCATCATCGAATGAATAAAACAAAGGGAAAGTTTAATGAACGATCCATGTAAATATATAATTTAGTTTAATGGATGATTTGGATTTCGATACTAATACTTGAAAAAAATAACATTTTATTGAGACCGGAAAAGTCTAGTTCTCTCATGCCTCTCTTGTGAAGGTCTAAGACCATGGGCGGATCTTAATAGGGTTGTGGCAGGGCCACGGCCCGGGCAAGTTTTTCGGCCGTAGTGCTAATTTTCCGCATTTCGATCGAAATTTTTTATATATACTATGTTTGGCCCGGGCTTGCCCGGGCTTTTTTTAGTGCCCGTGTCTTTCGGCCCTGGCACGTTCAACGGGCAAGATCCGCCACTGTCTAAGAGTATAAGGTGTGGTTTGGTTAGTCCCTAAAGAGACTACCCGTTACATAGGCGCCACCTCACCAAGGGTGGAGAACCATCCCCTTGGAGACTACCCAAGGATGTGGAGGACTACCCAAGTACCCAACCCATAATAAAAACCAATATAATATTAATATATAATAAAGGGGAGAGAGGGAGAGAGAAGTCAGAGGGGGCCCACTTGTTTGCCTCGTCGCCTCCGTCTTGTAGCTGCCGGGAGTGACGCGATGACCCCATGAGGGGCGGTGTACGACGTTCGGGACGGGTAGGGGACGACCCCCACACCCAATGGTCTAAGTTTCCATATGATAAAGTCCGCTAATCTTTCTTGTAGAACCATCGTTTCCCCAAAGTCAAAAGGTGCGGCAAATGTAGATGGTCCTATTTGTCACACCCCCTGCTCGTAGCGGAAGCGCTTGAGTGTGACCATAAAAGGTTTTCATAGCATTCGAAAGTGTAAACAATCTACATGAATAAAAATAAACAATAAAAATAAAAACGATGCCATTTATGAAATTAAAATACAAGATTTAAGAACTTGTTCGCAACATCCCCAAAAGTATTTCAAGTTTACATCACAAGTTAAACAAAATATAGTTTTTTCATCTTGTAAATAAATAAAGGTTTTGACTCCTA
Source organism: Helianthus tuberosus (assembly GCA_030545235.1). Taxonomy (NCBI): domain Eukaryota; kingdom Viridiplantae; phylum Streptophyta; class Magnoliopsida; order Asterales; family Asteraceae; genus Helianthus; species Helianthus tuberosus. The sequence continues at coordinate 94,038,303 of CM060426.1, read as the reverse complement.
TATTCACGTACAGTGACGATATATAAAAGGCAAATCCTTCAAAAGTGGCAATCGTTCTCTTGTATTCCTTAGTTCATTGGCCTTAGGTCATGATATGATTACTTTCCTGAAATACATGTTAAGTTTATGTTTTGTTCTTGTAGCAAATAAATCTTGAAAACATTTGTAAGTCTTGTATTGAAAACCGGTATGCAAAGCGTCTTTGAAATTCGTTGATCATTAACGTTTTGCAAAGACATTAATATGTGTGCCGACATAAGTTTATAAAGTTTTGATTATTTACTTTTTTTACAATAAACAATGGCATGGTTTGTTAAATTGGTGTTGGTTGCGCAAGTAGGGGACGAAATCCAAATATGTATAAACTTAATCATCGCAACAAACAAGAATCGATGAAAATTGAAGATTTGTAAGGGACAAATGCGGTTGTAACTTTGCACGTACACATTGTGCATTGTTTTGTAGTGATCACATAAAATAAATCTTAACTCCGAATGAAATGTTCTTGTTTTGTTAGAACCGTATAAGACTCTATTGCGTTTTGCTTTCACAAATCAAAAATTTATCTGGACCCAAAATTAGCCAGAGATAGATATACAACGTCTATGTCTTGTATGCAATACAAAGTTCATGAAATTTGGCTTAGGATGGAAGGGGTGGTCATCACTTATCACAATCCATCACCCACAACACCCAATCATTAATTGACACCTCACTCCATCACAATTCACTCTATCATACAAGGACCGGTTATCACTCACTATTTTTTTTTTCAATCAAACAAATAAGATATAAAATTAAAACAAATAAAAACCAACATTCATAAAAGATAAAAGGCATTAAATTAAAAAAAAATACAACTAACAAGAAAAATAAGTATCGATTAGGGGTGCAAACGAGCCGAGCCGAGCCCGAGCTCGACCAGGCTCGAGCTCGAGCTCGATTAACTTATGAGAGCTCGGGCTCGAGCTCGGCTCGATTCGAGCTTTGTTTTCAAAGCTCGAGCTCGGCTCGTTGGTATTTTCTCAAGCTCGAGTTCGGCTCGGGCTCGGCTCGTTTATTATCTATAAATTAATATATGAAATAAAAATCATATAAATAGACTTTTAGGCTTCCGAGCTCGATAAGTGAAGCTCGGGCTTGTTTACTAAATAAACTTATTTTTAGATTCGAGGTTGGCTTGTAAACAAATTTAAATAAGCTCGACTCGAGTCGGCTTGTTTACACTATGGCTCGATAAGGCTCGATGAGCCTAACGAGCTTCACACGAGCTTGGGCTCGATAAACAAACGAGCTTTATTTTAGGCTCAAGCTCGGCTCAGACTCGATAAGACTCGGATCGTTTCGAGCTTTTCTCGAGCCGATCTCGAGTAGCTCGTGAGCCGCTTGGCTCGTTTGCACCCCTAGTACTGATACTTAATTCTTTTGACATACGAAACCGTGTTCTAAACGTATCGCTTCATTAGCATCTTCCCAATCGCGACGAACTATTTTTTTCTTCCACAATCCCGTATCTTCAAGCTCCACAAGCCCAGACCTCTTTTCAAAATATTCCAAAACACAACCCGTAGATTCCGACAAACTAGACGAGTCGGGCAGAACACTACTTGGGTACTCTATATCCCAATAGGTATTTGTCTAAAAACTATAAAATATAGAAGGGTAGAGGATTTTTAGAGTTGAGATGTGAATTTTAGTGTATAAAATGGGTAAACATTTGATGTATTTATATATAAAAAAATGTTTTTTTAATTGCGGCCCCACATGAATATGTTATATTCCTCTAAAAACTATCCACTCGTGATGTACATCACGTGTTACATCCCATTCACGAGTGATAGCATACTTACGGCGTTGTGCAATCACTCATCACTCGTTGCTATAACTAGCAACGTGACCACCCTGAGCACCCTTAGGAGAATGTTGTACGAATTGGTATTTTTAATTTGGGTGTTGGTTACTAATAATTCGAGTTCTCTTTGAAATGTTGATGAAATATAAGCTGCAATATGTAAGTGCAATCTCTACTCAAACGAGATATGCATTAAGGTGTAATGTTAAAGTCATAAATATTTTATGCCATGTATCTCATTAGCATTATATGTCCACATTTGTGCAAATCAACATATATTGTGGAACCGAACGAACACGAACAAGGTCATGCTCGTCTTCGTTCGTTAAGGGTTTTAACATGTTTGCGAACTGTTCACAAACGCATACTGAACATAAATTTATGTTCGTGTTCGTTCGTTAAGGAAATTCAGTTGTTCACGAACAGTTCGTCAACACTGGTCTCGAACACATCATCACCACCACCACCACCAACATCACCACCACCACCAACATCACCACCATCATACTCAGTAAATCTCACCAATAGCAAAGCTAAGGTAGGGTCTGAGGAGGGTAAGATGTAGACAACCTTACATCTACCCCGTAAGAATAGAGAAGTTGCTTCCAGTGAGACCCTCGGCTCGATAGTAGTTTTGCATCAAGACTTGGACATAAGGCACATAACACTCAACAATCGGGACAAAGGTCGATTAGTGCATGTACCCTTTTGTCTTTCGGCTATCAATGCCATGATGCGTGATTAACCGTCCCCCGCTTTTAACGTTATTTTCACGAAATTAGTAAAATAACGTTAAAATTAGTGCAATTTCACTCCCCCCCCCCCCCCCCCCCAAGGACCCACATATATATACATTAACACTGGTCTCGAACACAAACGAACGTAAAGAACATTTAACTTGAAAATAAAAAATAAAAACATTATTAACCTAAAACGTTAGAAATAAGTAGTTTAAATACAACAAGCAAATGATAAATTAAAACACAAGAAGTCTACTACAACCACAAACGATGAATCAAATTTAACTAACTTAGACATAATTATCTAAAAAAATGTCTTGAATGCCCAAATTTTAGCTTAACTAGAAAAAAAAGACAGGGTTTCAAGTTTTCAATATGTTTAGATAAAAGGTTTATATTTATCATTTTTTAATATAATCAACGAACACGAACGAACGTAACCGAACATATTACCGAACGTTCACGAATGCAGTCGAACGAATGAGACCTTTGTTCGTGTTCATTCGCTAAGCTAACCGAACAGGCCAACGTTCGGTTCGTTTACATCTCTATATATTAACATATCAAAAAAAAAAACAAATACTATTATCAATACCAAGTATAACAAAAACACATTATTCAAATATAGCTACAAGTACATTTCTTTTCTTTTCTTACATTTCGTATTTCCTATTTCTCACCCAAAAACACCATCTACAACATATTACATGTATCAAAATAAACAGTACAAATAATTACAAATGAACACCAACATTATGTAACACCCCTTGATTGCTCATATCTGCTATCTAGCTTCACCCATGTTCAATTGGGAAAATACTTGGCTCTCACTTTCAGTCGGAAAGTTCGTGGCCCGGCTATAATCGTTCACTTGGGAATCATCGTCGTTGGCATTAGAAGGCAAGCGTTGAATCATCGACATTGGCAACTCCAACGACGTATTCATCGTGCTATCTTCATACGGCTCTTTGTCCACAGACATTTGGTGAAGCTTCAACGCGTATTCTAAGTCCCATAGCACATCGATCATGCTCGGCCTCTCATCTCCCGTGTCTTTCAGACACCTCTCAACCGTATCCAAAAACTTCCTTAACGAATTCGGGTTTATTGTACCTATGAGATACGGATCCATTATCGCCTCCACTTTCCCGGTTTGTATATGCTTGATCCCCCAGTCGGCCAAATTCGCTTCCTTTTGAGGAAGTGTGTTATCGAGTGCTGGTCTCGCGCATAGCACTTCAAGTAACACTACTCCAAAAGAGTAAACATCTGACTTTTGTGTCAGTTTCATGCATCTTATGTATTCGGGATCCAAATACCCGAAACTCCCTTTGATATACGAAATCTCGGTTTCGTCCACATTATCTAACCTCGATATCCCAAAATCGGCAACTTTTGCAACGTAGTTTTCGTTAAGCAAGATGTTTGTTGACTTGACGTCACGGTGAATTATACCTCCATCCGATCCCGTGTGAAGGTAATGTAATCCTCGAGTCGCGCTAATGCAAATCTCGAGTCTCTGAGTCCATGAAAGCTTCGGGTGAGCTTTGTTCTCGTCGTATAAGTGATCTTGAAGAGTACCCTTTTCCATAAACTCGTACACAAGTATCATCTCGGATCTTTCGTCACAATACCCTATCAAAGTTACGAGATGACGGTGTCGTATTTTCGACAACACCATAATTTCCGTCACAAACTCGGGTCTACCTTGCCCGTGTCCTTTTTCGCCTCGTTTCACCGCGACTATCACACCATCGGGAAGCGTTCCTTTATAGACCTTCCCGAACCCGCCTTTTCCGATCAATAACCTCTCATCGAAACCATTTGTTGCTTTCAAGATATCAATAATCGGAAACCGAAGGCTAAGATTCAAATTAGGCATCGGTGACGAGTGGGTGATCGTAAAGTCCATATTTATAGTCGTGTATGAACTCCGGCCGTGCGATGGCCCCGCGTTAGATTCCGGTTTTACCCCTACCACCGGCTTCGCCTTCGCGCATTTCGACCCGATAAAAAAACCAACCAACAACACCAACACCAAAGCCACACCTCCAACAACACCTCCAATCACAATATACACTGTCTTGCTCTTCTTCCCATTGCTTCCATGATCAACCACACCCGAATTCGTCACTAACTCCATAATCTCAAGCCCATTCAACAACGCGGTCTGGTTGTCACCACTAACCGCGCCAATGCTAACATTCAACAGCTCCGAATCAACCGAATTCACCACAAAATCAACATAAAACGGAACTTGCACTGCCTGCATATCAGCCGGTTGAATCTTCTTCTTGGATTGGCTGTACACGAAGAAATTGAACCCTGCATTCGAATCAACGAGGCCCGGGCTTATAAAGTCACAAAAATGTGCTCGTACGAGGTACATCGCGCTCTTACTAACCTTAAAATTCCATGTTATATTAACCAAACTGTTGTTCAAAATCTTTGCTGTTCTGTATACATCATCAGGAGCATCGAATCGGCTAGAACCCTGTCCGTTATACGACAGTGTGCCTGTGAATGATCGGTTTGTTGCCTGCTCACTTCTGAATATGTATTGATCATCAGGAACCCAAATTCTTCTTAAAGTGTCACGCTCAACATCTATCGTCCTCTGTCCACCAACATCAACTCTATATTGTGGGATGAATGCATACAATGATGATAAGCTATTCTCGTTACCATTGTCCCCTGCAGGCGATACACGAGGTAAACTAACGCCGTGCCTGAAGAGTTCAGATGGTGTTGTGAAAGCTTCAATGGCGTTTATGAAAGCTGGGGATGATTGACTGGTGGGTGTGAATTCAATTCTGAAATGTGTTACTGATCCAATTGGGATTATGAAGTCTTTGATTAGTAACGTGTTTCCGACGCTAAAATCAGATAACAGAGGGAAGCTGGAAGCTGAGACGTCGAATTTTGAATTCGCTAAGTCGATTCCGTTGGAAAGAAATGGGGAGAAATGAAGGCGTATCATCACGAAAGTGTTGTTTGTGTCTGCCTCGAACTCGTACCTGTAATTGAATAATCAAAAACCAAATTACAAAAGTGTCATCCTACTGTTCATTCGCTTTCCTTATTAACATATAGAAAATGTAAAAAAGAGTAAAAAGAATAAAATACTACATTTTAGATGATAATAATCTCTCCAACTTGTATAAATATTGATTCGATTCAATTAAGAACCAAGTGAGAACTACGAAAACTATTACTTTTGCACGACTTGATCTACTATTTTTTGCACAAACGTAGATGAAAATGTTATAAACAAATCTATAAAAAAATAAACAAAAAAATTGTCGAGTCGACGCCTTATGTAAATTTTGTTTACGCCTAATGTAAATTTTGTTTACGGCGATGTAATTTTTTTTACATCCGATGTAAATTTGACATTTTTTTCATTTTTTTAAGATTTTTGAGAACTTTTTTTTTTTTTTTTTTGAAAAATCTAGTTGTCATGGTTCTCACAAGTAACAACTTAAGGTGTTTCTCATTTTACCTTTTCCCTATCTCAATAAAACTTAACTAATATATTCTTTATAATAGTACCATACTTCTAGTGTAAAGATCAAATACAAATGGGTATTAACATACAAAATACATAAGAAGTGAAGAAGCTTTTTTTTATTTTATTTTTCCATATAGTTAAGTATGATGTTTAATTTCAAAAAAAAAATCATGATTTTAAACTAGTAGAGTAATTATGTAATTTGGGACTAAAATATGTGATTAATAAGATGGTAAAAGGTTTAAAAAAATAAAAAAAAAAATCTCTCATTTTCTTCTCACGTTAAGTGAAAACTCATGCTATTTGGTAGATTGTCAGAGAATTAGAAGTCATGTTGTATGTTAAGTGAAAACTCATGCTATTTGGTAGATTGTCAGAAAATTAGTAGTCATGTTGTATGTTAGACTAAGCGGTATGGGCCCGGCGAGGCCCGGCGCCGGTCCCCCACACCGCCCCCCTGGTTTCGTCCCGGCTTCACCGGCTCCCCACAGCCGAAGTCGGCGTGCCCCTGATCTCTCTCTCTCTTCTTTCTCTCTCCTCTCTCTCTCTTTCTCTCTCTAAATAATCAAATAAATTATATATTTTAATTGTTTTTATAAATTATGTGGGGCCTCATCCTACACCCCCCTCAAAAGTGAAGGAGGCCCATCCTCCATGAGCCGGTGATGTGGCGCCTACGTGGCGGCCCATCCTCATGGGGATGGGCCTCACCATACCCTCTAGTCTTAAGTGAAAACTCATGCTATTTGGTAGATTGTCAGAGAATTAGTAGTCATGTTGTCGACGGTGAGGCAATTCAATTCACATAATAAGGATAGTACAACGAAACCTAATCAAATAATATCACCTACTCATATAAATGTTATCACAAATACAATAAACCGTAACTAATACATTCTTTCTAATAGTACCATTACTGTCGAAGAATTGACAATCAGGTTGTCCACGGTGATGCAATTATTAAGATAATACAAATAGCACAACGAAACCTAATCAAATAGTATTTGTTACTCATATAAATATCATCACAGTAAACCTTAACTAATATATTCTCTCTAACAGTACAACTCTTGTTGTTTGGTAGATTGTCAGAGAATTAGCAGTCGGGTTGACGGCAGCTAGGCAATTCAAATACTACTAAACGCTATAGGGTGTGGTCATGATCCTCATGACCCTCCACATCAGTGTCATGTTACTCACCTCTAATCCACCATCCAAAACCACTACTCTAAGGGTGTGGTCATAACCCAAACCATTAGCCCCTTATTTATTTTAATTTATCTTTGTCTAAAGAAAAAGAAAATGATTTCTTAAAAAATGAAAAGGAGGACCATGGTTTGCCATGGTTTAATCCATGCAAACCATGGTGGATTAAACAATGGGTGGTCATGACCCCCACACCCTTTAGCCTAACATTACAACGAAACCCAATCAAATAATATCTCCTATTAATAAAATGTAGCCTTTTTTTAACAGACAAGGGATAAAACGTAACTAATATATTCTTTCTAAGACTACCCGTAGTGGGGCATTATTTTTGAAAAAAATTGAAAAATAACGCCCCCCCACCCATTACACTAGGCGTTTTGGGGGGTTATTTTTGAAAAAAAAATTGATTAGCGTTATATTTAAAACGCCATGTTGCACTTGCGGAAGGTTTGACTTGGGTTGACCCACCAATGAGAAATCAGTTTGTTTTTTTTTTTTTTTAAGGATTGAAAGGGGCATTATTCCCACTACGCCAATTTTGCAATAACGCCCCATGCTGGGGACATTATTTTCCCCTTCCACTACACATGGTCTAATGGTATTTGGTAGATTGTTAGAAAATTGGCAGTCAGATTGTCGGCAGCCAGGCAATTCAATTCAAATAGTACTAACGGTGTGTTCCCGAGTTAAAAATCCATCCCCTTCCCTCCCCTCCCCTCCATGTCTTTCCAAATTGGAAAGACAATTTTCAGGCAAAAAAAACCCCATTTTCTCTCCCCTCCCCTCCCCCTGTTAAGTGGATCTCTGGAACACAGCCTAATAATACAACGAAACCTAATCAAATAACATCTCCCGTAAAAAAAACCGTAACTTTTTTTAACGGACTAAGGGATAAACCGTAACTAATATATACTTTCTAATATATAGTACCATGATTTCTTAGCGAAAACTCTTGCTGTTTGGTAGATTGTGGGCAAACTGGATGCCGGGTTGCTCGCGGTAACGCCACCAGAGACCGTAAACGTGTTCGGGTTGTCGTCTCCGATGAATGTTCTGCCGGTGAAGTTGGAGGAAGAAGATGATCCGCAGTTGATGAAGTGGCGGTCTGGTAAGGTGTATTGTGAGTATGAGGAAGTGATGAAGAGAGGAGAGAGAAGGAAGATGAGAGAGAAAACAAGGGTGGAATCCATTGATGCTGGTTACAAATGATCAGATTGAATAATTGAATTATAGTAGTTATTATTGGGTTTATTTGTTTTAATGAGAGGAAGATGACAATGTAGAAAAAGGGAGTTGACGTTGACTTGGAAGACTAGCATCTAGTGGTTCTAAGTGGATTATTGAGTTGTTATTTGTTTTTTTTATATTTTGATACAAGACTTAAATGTCATTTTATTTTAGTTCATGTGTTTTTTACTATTTTGTCAGTTTAGTCCAAAAGTTTTATTTTTTACCTATGGGATCAAAAAAGTTTCACCGTTGCCATTTTAGTCCACTGGGTTAACTTCATCAATTTTTTATGTTAACGAGAATGGCAATTCGGTCATTTTATATGTAATTATGTTAACTAGAAGGGTAATTCAGCCATATAAAATGACCGAATTGCCCTTCTCGTTAAAAGAAATAATGAATGAAGTTAACCCAACGGACTAAATTGGCAATGGTAAAACCTTTTTGGACATACTGATAAAAAATGAAACCTTTGAACTAAACTGACAAAATATCCCAAACCACAAGGACTAAAATGGCATTTAACTACATTGGATATTTCAAAATATCGTCCTCTTCAATTTGCATAACTTTATAAATAAAGGTATATTTTTCAATTTAATGCTTCAATAGATGTAATAGTGACGGCTTATAAACACACTAGAGAGGAGAGATGTTATCCAAGATCTAAGAAAAGTCATATAGATTGTAAGACTTGTGAAGTGTATGACGAGGCAAAAATCTGTTGTATGGGTCATGTGAGAGCAAAATCATATGACCATATGTTTGTGATTGACACGGGTATGACACTTATACAACCTGTATAAACTTTTTTGTCTTATTATACAATATGTATGTATGACCTTATGACATGTAACCTCGTGTACACTTCTAAGATGGTGTATTTTCCAAATATAACATAAGAGCTAGAGGTGTACTTTTTTTTTTTTGCATTGGTTCAGGTTGTAAACCTAATCGGTTTGGTCAACCTTGGTCAAAATCGGTTTGAGTCAAAACCGTGTTTCGGGTCATAAACCGGTTTTAGAGGAAAATGTTCCAACCTTGTACTAATCGATTTAGGTTGGTTTGAAACTAGTTAACTTGGTTAAAACTGGTTTTTTAAACCTCGTCAAATCCAAACCGGTTTCAGGGAACGAGATATCAAATCGGCATACAAACTAATGGTTTGGGTCGGGTTCAAATTGGTTTGGGGCAAACCAGTTTAGGAGGTGATGTTGGGTCAGGTTATGAACTAGTGAATTTCCAAACCGGCTTTTTGTACACCTCTAATAAGAACATCTCCATTCTCCTATAAATCCCTTAATAAACCATCTTATATTTTTTTATGATTTAATTTTTTGAAAATCTTCAAAAAAATTAAAAAAAAATTGTTCAAAACCTCTAAACCATTATTAGACCATTTGGGTGCCTTTTCCTTAAACCATAGTTCTGTATCTCATGATTCGAAAGAGTATTTTTGCTACACTCCTAGTAGTGACCTCTATTATCTTCAATGTTCTGCCTACTAACTGAAATTAAATTGTAATATTCTACAATCCTCATTAGCAAAATATAAACATTAAATCATTTTTCAATCAAGTACATCGTAAACTGTCGATCAAAACCACAGTCAAAATATATTAAAAATTTGTAAGACCGCGAATGAGTTCCTTCTAATATCGATTAACAATACTACTTCCGCTTGTACGTTAGAAATTTGTACTGACCCAGACCAGAATGAGTTTCTTATCTTGATTAACACTACTACCTCCGCTTGTACCTGTAACACAACATTTAAGAGATGAACTCAAAGACACAAAAGAGCCAAACCAGTATCAAGTTTTTGCAACTTATAACAATTAAATTTGCATAATATAACTTAATATCCTGGTTTAGGCAAAGTTTACTACTTACAATAACTAGGGGTGTTCACAGAACTGTTTATGGGTATGATAAACCAAACTGACCAGTTAGGTGGGTGTGGGTCTGGCCAGTAACGGTTGGCGGTTTGAGGCGCTTTTTTTTTCAACTACCATTAGTTTGTAATAAAATCTTAAAATGATTCATGATCATTATACATCCATAATTACATATTTCACCGCGAGAACCAATGTGAACACAACCAAAAATACCTAAAAAACACATAATTTTTTGAGTGAATTGCAAGTTTTGTCCTTTATCTTTAGGCCATTTTGCAGGCGCTGTCCTTTATCTTAAAAGTTGACGAGTTTTGTCCTTTATGTTTCTAAATCCTACACGTTTTGTCCTTTAGGCCTAACCTGGTTAATTTTTTCAGTTAAATCTGATCATGTGCAAGGCACATGAGGGGAATTTTGTCATTTTACCTTCTAGGGACTAAATATGTATAATCTGTTATATATATGGGTTGTTGTGTATAAAACAAAACTCATCAAATCATCATCATCACAGCCTCTTAAACTCATCAGATCATCAGCATCATCTTCAACTTAAAAGATGAATTTAATCATCTTCCATATCCCTCTAAATAATATACGGTACAACCCACAAGCACCATTCTCAGGAACCACCTATCACCACCACGGCACCACCACTCAAGAACCACCTATCACCCTCGCAGAAGCACCGCCATCACACCACCTAACATCTACCACCGCCACCACTCTCAAGAACCACCTATCACCACCACAGCACCACCACCATCACCGATCACAACTAAACCCTAACCTACCACCACCACCTCTCTCTCTCTCTACCTGCAACCTACCACCACCACCTCTCTCTCTCTCTCCTCACTCTCTACCTGCAACCTGCCACCTCCACCTGCCGCCGACCACCTCAACCCCAAACATCTGAAAATACAACCCACCGCCATCTCTTTACCACCTGCAACCCACCCTCAGCACATATAAACCCTAGTCCCAAAACAGATCTAAAAAACGATGGGGGAGTTGGACCGATTTTACATATCAAAGCTTACCTGCCGCCGGAGTATGGAGGTCGGATCCGACAGTTGTGGTGTGGGGGAGGTGTGATGGCGGCGGCGATGATGATGGCGGCGACGATGATGAAGGCGGCGACGATGATGAAGGCAGCGGTGTAGAGGTGATTGTTGGTGGTTAATGGTGGCGACAGAGAGAGAGAGGGGTAGAGAGAGAAGCAGGGGTTAAGAGAAGAGTTAGAGAGAGAGAGAGAGAGAGGTAGAGAGAGAAGCAGGTTTTTTAAGTTGAAGATGATGCTGATGATCTGATGAGTTTAAGAGGCTGTGATGATGATGATTTGATGAGTTTTGTTTTATACACAACAACCCATATATATAACAGATTATACGTATTTAGTCCCTAGAAGGTAAAATGACAAAATTGCCCTCATGTGCCTTGCACATGATCAGATTTAACTGAAAAAATTAACCAGGTTAGGCCTAAAGGACAAAACGTGTAGGATTTAGAAACATAAAGGACAAAACTCGTCAACTTTAAAGATAAAGGACAGCGCCTGCAAAATGGCCTAAAGATAAGGACAAAACTTGCAATTCACTCTAATTTTTTTTAATACTTTTTATCAAAAAATCGCTACATTTCGTTATTAAAAAGAAGTTTAAAAAAAAAAATTGGCTACTAAAAGTAGCGATTTTTTCAAAAAATAAAATAATTTTTTGTGTGTTTTTTAGATTTTTTAAGGTTTTTTGAGGGTTTAGTTTTTAGCATTTAGCTTGGGTGGGGGGGGGGGGGGGGGGGTTAGGTTTTTGGATCTCAAACCGAACAAACCGGCTGACTTGTTTCACTTTCGGTGGTTCGGTCGGTTGCTGCATTTTATGAACACACCGTAAAAATAACTTGCGATTTTGGGCATACTTTTGTAACAAAGTGAGTTCAAACGAGAACCACTAAACAGCCAAGAGCTAAAGGAACAACTACCTTGACTTGCTCTTAAACGATGAGGCTTTCTTGCCACCCAAACTTCTTTTTTGCTTCTTTTCACTCATATCACTTTGAAAAAGTTCCTTCATTTCTTCTGGTCTTGAATTACTTAAGTGAGAAGAAGACTTCTTTGCTCCTTTCTTATTGGTCCTCACAGCCTTGCCCGCATCAGCTGCTTTTTTAGCACCCTTTGCTCCTTTCGCACGCCTATATGCCAAATCAACTAGAGAAATCACAGGTTTGTCTTTCTTGCTTCTATTGTTGCCCTGAGATTGATATGACGATATTAGTCAGTTCTTTGAATAAAAAAGAACACTGAACCGCGTATTAGGCTCGCAAGCCTAAACAAGCCAATTATTTACATAAATATACTAGCTTGTTTTCTACAATAAATATATTTACATAATAATTATCATGAAATATATAATTCTGATTATAATAGCTACATATGATAATATATATTATGATAAAATAACTAAAAAATAACAAACGAGCTTAGCTCTAGCTTTGGTGAGCTCGGATAGGATCGGCTCGTCTACAATTACACCTCTACCTCGTATAGGAGTTTTAATAAAACTAATAAGCGCAGTGTTGACATGATTGAATGACCATGTGTATTCTTCTTTAAAACCAACTATTTTTCTACCTACATCTAAAGCATAAAACCGAATCATGGCACATGGTGTCTGCCATTTTGGAGACTATTTCTTATAATTTCAACTTAAATAAAAGATGAGGGTGGTTGACATTTAGTTGTTATAAATATACTTTGGAGGGATGATATAACTCGATAATTACTAAATCTACTAAACACTCATAAGAGGGATAGCTTATTATTTTTACAATATATTTTTCCTGATCATATAAAAATCCAAAAATGGACAATTTGTTGGTGGGCCAACCTAATGAACCCACCCATTTTGGCTCGCACTTGTAAATTACCTGTTTTGACCCAAGCCTTTTCCCCTGTTTTGACACCTCAAGTCAATCTCCAATACATATAACCTATACACTACATAGCGCGCTATAGCGAGCACTATAGCCGCTATTCACAACTATGATCCTGAGTTTGATTTAACTAAATGATCACAAAGACCGGGGCGTTTCACAATTATTAAAAAAAGGGTGTGTGGCATACCTCATTTTCTGCTTCATCTTCCAGTATCTCTCTAGATGCTTCAAGTTTCCTTCTTTTCTTTCTTGGAAGATTTTTCTGCCACCAAAGTAGTCAAGAATTATTAATACAATTTTTTTCTGATTATTTGAAGCAGTTTCTGACTTTCTGTATATCTTTTATCTCATTCTTCTTTTTTCATATTACACAATCAAAGGGAGAGGCATAATCACCTCATGCTCTCTCTTTTTCTTTTCTTTCTTCCTACGCTCTTCAGATTCTTCAGCAGTCATCACCTTCTTTTTTGAACCTTTCTCGGTCTCCTGAGAGCAGAACAGTAAATAGCCAAACCACAAATTAATTTTGGGACAAAAAAGTAGAATAGTTAGCAAGTAAAAACAGAGAATCTGTAAGACTGTCTCAGTTGCTCAGTTAAAATATCTTTCTACACGAAAAAAAAGTGAATGGAAGAGATAAAAATAAGAGTTAACTGCCATTTTCATCCTGTGGTTTGTCCACTTATGCCAGTCCAAACCAAATTTCAAATTTGTATCATTTCCGTCCCTGACATTCTTGAAACATGTCAGTTCTGCCCAAAAAACTAACGTCTATTAAAACCTGTTGTTTAATGAAGGGTGTAGGTGGTGATGGTGAAAATCTCCATGAAGATGATGATTCAGTGTTTTTGTGTTTGTATAAATATACTTATATGTGTGTATGTATTTTTTTTAAATGGAAAATAAAAAGACTATGTAAAATGACCATTTTACCCCTCATTAAACGGTCAAAGTTAACGGCTGTTAACTTTTTGGATTAAACTGGCATGTTTTGGATACGTCCGGGACAGAAATGGCACGAATTTTTTTTTTTGGCCTGGACTGACATAATTGGACAAACCACATGGACGAAAATGGCAATTTACTCTAAAAATAAAATCAAGTCCAAAACCCTAAAATAATGTTCAGTTAGATGATGCCCATATATTTTATAAAACACCTAAATTATCACATTGCGTAGAGATTACAAAAAAAGAAAAGAAAAATAATAACAGCCTTGATAAGTCTAGCGTTAATTTGACAAATAAAGCAACACCCTTTGTTAATGAACCGTCTTTGAAATATCTACAAGCATGGTACATATACTAGCCAAGAAAATATTGAGAACTTTGATCATACTTCAATATCATATAGAAAGTTGGTATAAATGGAAATATCACCTTTCCAGCATTAGCAACGAATTTTTTCTCCTTCTCTGTAACAAACCAAGTCCTTTTGGGACGAGAAAATATTTCATCTCTGTGTGTAATCATATTCTCTGCCTGCAAAGACAAAATTTATAGAAATACAATAGATACTCCCTGGTAGATACTAGATAAGAGCTGAATACACATCTTTTCCAATTTAAGTAGAGGACATAATCTCGACCCATTCATGTATGTGTGCATGGGTTGATTCCGGTGATGTTTTCTTCTTTCACGTGTTTATGAGTAAAGTAAAAAAAAAATAGCTAAAATGTAACAGGTCAAGTAGGTTGAAAATCATCGGAAGTTCTTTTTTGATGCATTTCCTACTGAACTCATCTTACTCAAAAAAATAAAGGGTAAAATACCATTTTCGTCCCTGAGGTTTGGCTACTTTTGCGACTTTCGTCCACAGGTTTGTTTTTCCACATCTGGTTCCAAAAGGTTTTAAATCTTGCCATTTTCATCCAACTCATTAACTTCATCCATTTTTTAACGTTAAGTCACGGGTATTTTCGTCTTTTTAGACTTTTTTGTGATTATTAGAGGGAGATATACTTGGTAATTCAGAATTGTTGTATCGTATTATTGTAATGGATAATGGTAAATACATCAAGTATATATAGATAGAATATTTACGCATAGAACCCTCTAGTATGATCTAATATATAAACACTATATGAACTATCTAATAGAGGGTTTGGGTGGCGAGAAAGTCAAAAGAGATGGATCTTTATTTCTAAGTGTTTTTTTTTTTTAATAAAAAAATGCCTAAAAAGATGAAAATGCCCCTCATTTAACGGAGAAAAATGGATGGAGTTAACAAGTTGGATGAAAATCAGAAAATGGCAAGATTTCAAACCTTTTGGATCCAAATGCGGAAAAACAAACATTTGGACGAAAGTCACAAAAGTGGCCAAACCTCAGGGACAAAAATGGCATTTTACTCAAAAATAAATATACAACTTTTGAAACAATAGACTAAATAAATTCAATTGTAAATACCTTGTCTGCCTCCATTTCAGCTTTTCTTAAGGCCATTTCTTCCCTATATCATTTACAAATAACAAATCTTGAAGTTATTGCTATACATAGAATATAACAATGATAATTACTCGTTAAAAATTATACGAAGTTACGAACCTCTCCTCTCTAAGAATTGATGCTACTTGATCCTCCATTTGCTCAATTACTCGGCTCCATTTAGTTATTGATGGGTCAGCGACAGTACGACGCTTGAACTTTGAACCAGCTCTTTTTGCCTGTAATAATAAAAAAACTCACATAGCTCTAATATGAGACAGAAAATGATGACAAAAATAAATAAATAAATTTGATGTTAAGAAGAGAAGTGTACTCACAATAGCTTTTAAGAGAGATCGGTCATTGTCGGTGACAAACGTAACAGCGTAGCCGTCTCTACCAGCTCTAGCAGTCCGACCCACTCGATGAACATAGCTATAAAGAAGAATATTGATCCACACATAACATAAATCTTTTTAGGTTTGAACCATGATCCATGATTATCACAAGATCATAAAAATGATGCATGCTACAGTTAACATATAGAGGGGATGTTTGGATGTGCATTTTGAAACTGACTGGTAATGAATAGTCAGAATCAAATAAACATCACTAAAACGGGCTTTAAAACATAGTGCTGGCTTTGATTTGCTTAACGTTGTAACAATCATACAGTTCAAATGTTTTCAAGTACTAATTATTTAAAATAGTAAGATATTAATATACAGAATGACCAAACATGACATTATTTGGAACGGATAAAAAAGACTTGCAATGTAATGTAGGGGTGTGAATTTTTGACACGACCCGAAAACACGACACGAACCCAGCACGAAATTCGCGGGTTTGGGTTTAGTCTAACGAGTTCGGTTCAGTTTCAGGTTGAACCCGCAAACCCGTTTAGCTAAATGGGTCAGGTTCGTGTCAACCCAATCGGTTGGCGGGTTGGCCCGTTTAACCCATTTATATTATATTTTATTTTTAGAATATGTTTTATGTCATAGATTAAATTGGGTGTGTATTTTATGCCATAATTATAACTTAAAAAGAGAATTTGACATAAGATTTTATAATTAAAATGCAATTGTAATATATACATTTGTGTTAAATTTTGTTTTAATATATTAATTTGCAAAAAAAATTATAAATTAAAAAAATTAGGGTTGAACGGGGTCGTGTTCGGGTCAACCTGTAAATATTCAGGTCGTGTTCGGGTTCATAGGTATGACACGATTTTCGGGTTCGGGTCATGTTCATCTAAAATTTTCAGGTTCGGGTCGGGTTGAACCCGCCAACCCACGAACACGACCAGTTTAAATAAAAGGTAAAAAAGGGTAAAGAGGCAATTTCATTTTATCCTTAGATAATCAGATATGTTACAAGCAGTACAAACTATTTACACAAAACTGATTATTTGACCACTAGATATTCAAATAATCAAAAGCAGAATTTGATGTTCAAACATAATCAGGAAATCAAATAAGTTGCATATACATGTTAAGTGGTAAACTCTAAGCAGCAAGAACAGAGAGAACTTGCCTAGTAAGATCACGTGGGCACTCATAGTTGATAACCGTTTGGACTCCAATAATATCAAGCCCCTGTGGGGAAAAAAACATTGAAAAGGTTAATATTCACCATCAGCATTTTCTAGCAATCTTCTCATGATTTAAACTCATTTATGTGGTGTATATAAAACAAATAATGATTAAAAAAGTTGGTCACTTACACGAGCAGCAACGTTAGTAGCTATCAGAAAATCAACTTCCTGCCTTTTGAAAAGTTCCAACGCCTATACAGACAAAAGGGGTATGATATCACAACTATGCAAGCAACTACATCAATCTCTTGTTCTATATTTCTTCTTAACTCACATCTAAACGTTGTGCCTGTGTGAGATTTCCATGAAGCTCGGCAGCTTTAAAGCCAGCTAAACCAAATAAAATCTTCAACCTATGTGCTGCTTGTTTTGTTCCGCTAACATATTTATGTTAAATGTCAGTCTAAAACAAAAGTGCAAAATGTCCACAAATCTATAGCATAAAAAGTTGTGCGTATGTCAAAAAATAGATCTATAAGAACTTCAAATATCTTAAAAGGCCTGGTCGGTGGTTCCAGCAATGCCTTTTTCACTTGAGTCCTAAACTTTATTGAATTTATACATTCAACCCCTAGCTTTTAGTAAGTGCCATATTGACCCCTAACTTTTAGTAATTGTCAACTTTGACCCCCATTTTTTCTACTTAATAACTTCACACTTCTCTGCCTAACCACGTTAATGTCACGAACGTAACGCGTGTCACAAAGTAAAAAAACAAGTCATGTCACACGCGGGCATCACATGTTAATGTCATCATCGTAACGCGTGTAACGAAGTCGATTCATGTTTAGAGTTACTTGAATATGATCGCTTTGGATGTAAATGTCTTAGAACACAATGCAAGAAGAACAGCCTCTTGGTTTCCTTCAAGCTTCCCTCGTATTCTAACAACCCTGTAAACGAAAGTTAAAAAGAGTTGACATATTGGCATTTTTATAATATTCCTTACAAGAAGATAATAGCTCTAAGTCTTAATTAAACATAATTATTGCACATACTCCTCTGTTAACTTTGGTGGTCGTTTTGTGGTTGGGTCGGCAGAGAGACGCAAGGGTTTGTTCAGTAATAATTTAATAAGTTCGTCAACTTGCTCAGTCATAGTAGCTGAAAACAACATCGTCTGTCTTCGTTTGGGGCAAAGTCTAACCTTCAATGGTTACAAATACTAGTTAATAAACTAAAACATTTTTAGAAGCCCTATCTAGCAAAGCAAAGGACTTCAGAAGTTAATGATCATAAATAATATATATATATATAGGGTAGGGATATGGTAAAAAGTGTCTAAAATGTGAGAAGGGTAAGAAGTGTTTTAAACCATTGGATATTTGATCTAATGGTTGAGATCAATAGGGTATAAAATGTAAATTGTGTTTTAATTAGAAGGACCTTATGTAAAAATTGAAGGGCAATAGTGACTTTTCCAAACGTTTCAAATATGGTAACCGTTTCAAAACCCCCATCAATCTCCTAAAGATCAGCGAATTTATGGTAACCGTCGCGAATTTATGGTAACCGTCATCAATCTCCAAAAATCAGCGAATTTATCGTTTTAAAACAACTGGATAAATTGACTATGATTCAAGTCATGGTGTTTTATCTGGAGACATTGTTCATGGCGTGGTGTTTTAAACATCTATGATTCAAGTCATGGTGTTTTATCTGGAGACATTGTTCATGGCGTAGTGTTTTATCAATACAAAAACATTCTCAGATTTTAAAACACCATGACTATGATTCAAGTCATGGTGTTTTATCTGGAGACATTGTTCATGGCGTGGTGTTTTAAACATCTATGATTCAAGTCATGGTGTTTTATTAGGAGACATTGTTCAAGGCGTGGTGTTTTATCAATACAAAAAACATTCCCAGATTTTAAAACACCATGACTATGATTCAAGTCATGGTGTTTTATCTGTAGACATTGTTCATGGTGTGGTGTTTTAAACATCTATCATTCAAGTCGTGGTGTTTTATATGGAGACATTGTATAATCAGATACATTCCCAGATTTTAAAACACCATGACTATGATTGAAGTCACGATCAGAAATGAGGATGACGAAGATGAAAGACGATGACGGTGAATGATTTATGGAGACGAAAGCAATTGGTGACGGTGGTCGGAGATGCAGGTGTTCAAATCGGAGAAGATGACGTGAACTGTGATGATGATTATCTTGCAAAAAAAATACAAAATTCGATCCAATCCCTAAACAATCTCATCGACAGTTATTTTTTTTTTCAGTTATATTGTAAATCAATTAAATGACAAAAATGTACAATTACTAATCTACCCTTTTGAATTAATTAAGAGGAGGGACACTTGTCATTCCCAGATTATTTCTTACACTTCTTACAAAAGATGGACTTTGTACAGGATCCTTTACCTATATATATATATATATATATAGGGTTAGGTTAACGTACAAATGCCCTTATCGTACATTACGTACGCTACAATCTCAGCCGTCAGATCATCTTCCCGCATTGAAATCGCATGTTTTTTTGTAACAATTTCGCATGTTGGTTTTTTAACATGCGATTTCATCAAAATTACCACATGCGAAATTGTTACAAAAAACTAACATGTGATTTCATCAAAATTATCACATGCGAAATTGTTACAAAAAAACATGCGATTTCATCAAAAATTATCACATGCGATTTCATCCTGCTATTTTATAACATGCGATTTCGCTATATCGTACGTAATGTACGTTACGGGATATTGTATTTTACACTTTACCTATATATATATATTTAGAGAGAGAGAGAGACAAAGTTTAAAATACAAGACCACCTTATTGTGCGATGCGTACACAAGCATCTCAACCGCACATTCGATCTAATCTAGGCCTTCAATTGAACGCGGTGGCACAATAGTAATTAACTTTGCACAATTACGCACGTTATAAATTTATAATACATAATTACGCATGGGTTGGGTTAAACCCTAATTACGCACGTTATTTGCATAATTACACATGGGTTAGATTAACCCTAATTATGCACGTTATTTGCATAATTACGCACGTCATATTGGTGGTTGCGTGCCATCACACGTTAAGAGCCTTTTGTACGTTAACCGGCCTCTATATACATATATATATATATATAGGGTAAGGTTCATGCGAGAACCACCTTTATTGCGAGAACCGCGAGAACCAATGTGAACACAACCTAAAATAGCTAAAAAAACCTAAAAAAAACGTAAAGAAACCCCCCCCCCCCCCCCCCCAAAAACCTAAACCCCCCCACCCCCCCCCCCCCCCCCCCAAGCTAAATGCTAAAAACTAAACCCCCAAAAAACCTAAAAAAAACCTAACCCCCCCCCCCCCCCCCCCCCCCCCCCCCCAGCTAAAAGGCTAAAAACTAAACCCCCAAAAAACCTAAAAAAATCTAAAAAAATTTTTTTGATTTTTTTAATATTTTTTATGTTAAAATCGCTACTTTTAGAAGCCAAAAAAAAAAAAAAAAATTTTTAAATTTTTTTTTTTTTTTTTGCTACGAAAAGTAGCGATTTTGTTATAAAAAATATTAAAAAAAAAAAAAAAATTTTGTGTGATTTTTAGCTATTTTTAGGCATTTTTGGTTGCGTTCACATTGGTTCTCGCGGTTCTCGCAATAAGAGGTGGTTCCTAACGGATCTTTGTCCTATATATATATATACATATATATATATATATATATATATATATATATAGGGAAAGGTAAAAATGAGAATTGCCCCAAGTTGTGAAAACCACGAGAACTTTTTGAAAGAAAAAAAGCTTTTTTTAATAAGAAATTTCACCAATTTTTTTTAAATTATATTACCTTTTCAAAAATAAAATATATATATATATTGTATACGAAAATTTACATTAGTGTAACAACAATTTACATAGGTGTACCCTGCCAAAAAGGGTGACGTGACATCAGTGTAAGCGATCAAAAACCTGGCGTAAATGAACGCTAGGCTATTTTAAAAAAAAAATTACAATGTCTTAGTTAGATGTTCATCTACGTTAGTGCAAAATTTGGTTGAAAAACTCGCACAAGAAGTAGGATTTCCATCGGAGTTCTCATGTTCTCGCGACTCGGAGGAGTTCTCGCATGAACCTGATCTTATATATATATAACCTTTAAAGTTTAGGATTACCAATTCACGAATCTCAGCTTCAAACCCAAGTTCAAGAAGACGGTCTGCTTCATCAAGGATTAGAACTGAAAGATCGTCCAAATCTATAGACATAGAATTGGTTAGATGATCTATTATACGTCCAGGGGTGGCCACCACTATATCTGGCATGGATCTCAATGCTGCTTCTTGATCCTGACAAGTAATTTACATTCATTATAGAAAAAAAATCACAGAAATAAGATATTCAGAATAATCCATTTAATATTCTAACCGAATCAATTATAATGTTTGAGATATCAGCTGACATGTTCTTATCCGATTATTAAGTCCTTGTTTTTAGAATATACAGTCTTTAAATTCAAGAATTTAATTTTGCATGGTTCGGTTTCTTTTCTAATTTCAATAACAAACATCTTCTCTCATATAAATTTTGTAACATTTTTTCATTGATACAAGAAAAGAACATTAATATATATGTCAGTGTCCCTTTAACATCTGTCTGATCTGATTCTTTGAATCTTCGTTAATTTAATATTTTCTTTCACTTGAAATTGTTATAAACTATGTTTTCTTGATTAGTTTTATAAATTCCATTAAATTTAATACAGGTTTCTCGAGATACACCTTGTATTTTATTAATAAGAATAGCATAACGAGCTATACACAGGTACAACACTAGTCCATTTACATCATAACCGCTATACATGCTATCAAGAATGTTTGCAGTATATGGTAGTATTTCTGAACTTTATTCAACTAGTGGATGAAAGAACTCAAGAACAAACAATCTGAAACGTACAAGATGGTGAACAAACCTTCACTGAAAGCCCGCCAAGAACAAGACAACATCGGATGTCTGTAACAAACTGTGCAAGTTTTCCGATCATGCTATGGATCCTGTTTAGTCAGTCAAATCACAATTATACAAAAATCCTATTTACAACATCCAACAAAGAAGTGCCCAACTGTTACATGTACACTATCTTTTATTTTCTAACAAATGATTAATGGCCTAAATATGCTTATAAAGCACCAAGTTATTACAAGATTAAACCAAAACTATGAAAAATGCAATTTAGTGGTCGTGTACGTTAATAGTATAATTTAGGTGACTTTAAATACCATATATCATTTATAAGAAATAAACGTGTTGAAAATTCGACAAAACTTACTGAACTGCCAACTCTCTTGTAGGGGTAAGAATGAGGACCCTTATTGCAGGTCTATGTTTGGGACGAAACAACAATCTCTCTAGTGTTGGCAAAGCAAAGGCAGCTGTCTGCAAAATTTGAACAAATATATTACTCATTATCAATCAAAGACATATTTTGTTAATTATAACAGCAAATCGTGAGGTTATACTAATATAGATACTATAATAGTTAGTCAATCATCTACTTGACAAAATGAAGTGAGCAAAACTTAATTTATGCAAAAAATACAGGAGCTTTACTTTTCTACATTAGCCGTACCAGTAATGTGATTAATAATAGAGAATAAAGACTAAAGATGGGCCGAGCAGGTTGTATACCGGATTATTGGGTCACAACATTTCGGGTCAGAACAGGTAAGTCACAAAACTAGTTAGGTTAACCCAAAACACTTTTTATCCCAAAAAAATGTTTTTTTTTTTTTTTTGTAAGTAACAAGTGCAATAAATACTAAAAATACTACATAAACAATAATATATAGACATTATATATTATATATAAATATTAGAGTTAAATGCCATTTTAGTCCCTGTGGTTTTGTCCATTTTGCCAGTTTAGTCCAAAGGTTTGAAACGTTGCCATTTTAGTCCAAATAGTTTTAAACGTTGCCATTTTAGTCCACTGGGTTAACTCCATCCCTTTATTCTGTTAACTAGAAGGGCATTTCGGTCATTTTATATGTAATTCTGTTAACTAAAATGGCAACGCTTGAAACTATTTGGACTAAAATGGCAACGTTTCAAACCTTTAGACTGAACTGGCAAAATGGCACAAACCACAGGGACTAAAATGGCATTTAACTCTAAATATTAAAAGGCAAGTGGGTTTGTCCCACTATTCATTGTATCCAATCATAGGCTGCCACATGGAAACCTTTTTTTTCTTTTCTTTTTTTAATTCTTTCGCATTTTACTTTTACACCCTTAACTTTGTTATTATACATGTTTAGTCCCTCAACTTTAAGTATCTTAATACACATGTTTAGTTCCTCTATTTTAATAATGTTTTCTACTTATTAGTTAACTTTGCTTATATACATGTTTGGTCCCTCTATGTTAACTTTGATAATATACATGTTTGGTCCATCTACTTTTATTCGTTCTGGTATTTCACCTTTTAGCGTTTTTTTTTTTCTAATGTGACAAATCAAAGTATCAAACTGACTCACGCCGCAATGTGCGGGATTAAATTACTAGTTTGCATTAAGAAACAAGCTGGGGCAAGTTAAAAGATAAAAGAAACCCAAATCAACCCTATTGATGATAAGTAAACGGGTCAAAATTGCCATCTCTAAAATTTGAGAGATGTGTAACTGTAACATACCTTCCCAGAGCCAGTAATTGCACTACCACATATGTCACGTCCAGTAAGCGCCAATGGTATACATGCTGCCTAAAGTTAAACCTTAAACATTTAACACGTGTGTGTATATAAAAAAAACATCAACTAAGGTGGCGGTAAATTATTATAACCTGAATAGGTGTTGGTTGCGTGTAACCCAAGGCTTCACAAGCTCGAAGCAATGGCCTAGAAAGGTGGAGATTAGAGAAGGAATCTGCATGAAAGGAAACACCATCTGCTTTTGTAAAGAATGATCTATTATCTCCACTAGATACGGTAGGAAGAACCTCATTGTCTTCTTTGGGTTTTAAATCTTCCTGAAACAAGTCAATTTGATGATGTATTAAGATAATGCGAGTCTCATTCACCAAAACCAACAAGTTGATAGAGATTATGACATACGAAACTCTAACAACATCACCCCATTGCAGACCCAACTTGGTTGATATAATATTAATAAGAGTTAAGTAGACAGATGGTCCCTGTGGTTTATCAAAATTTTGGATTTGGTCCCTAGCTTTCCAAAAGTGCATAGGTGGTCCCTGTGGTTTGCAATTTGTAACGCATTTAGTCCCAGTTTTGCCTAAAAGTACATGGATGATCCTTGTGGTTTGCACTTTGTAACGCATTTAGTCCCTTACTTGGACCTGCTGAAACCTTTAGATTTGTTAGCGGGGACTAAATGTGTTACAAAGTGCAAACCACAGGAACCATCTTTGTACTTCCGAAATCTGGGGACCAAATCCAAAATCTTGGTAAACCACAGGGACCATCCATGTACCTTACTCTATTAATAATTTGATACACATTGAAAGTTATTTTGTTCCAAGGATAAGACATATTTAACATTTTTATAAATACAAGATCCCAACTATAGATTAGCATGCCTAATAGGTATCATTGTTGATCTTATGTTCAATTAGTACTTACTAAACTAACTAACCTATTAGACATGCTTATCTACAGAAGTGAAATGACAAAACTACCCTAACTATTATTATATTTTTTAATAGTAAGGGTAATTTTGTCATTTCACATGAAGTTAACTGGACTAACTAACCTCCATCCACATTAGGGACTATCCGAGTAACAAGTTGTCAAACCACAGGGAACATACATGTAATTTTATAAAGTTGGGGACTAAAGATGAAATTTTGGCAAACCACAAGGACTATCCGTGCATTTTACTCTCAAAAATACGATGAAAAAAAAGATCTAACTAGCGGTATAGATTTCATGTAACATAAATTCCAGACTGCTTACTTGGCGGTCTGGCTCAGAATCAGAAGAAACATCGTCATCAACCTCGTCTTTTTCTGGTATTATTTCTGCATTACGTTGTTGAATGAGCTTTGAGATTTTATCATCAATGGAAGTAGTGCTTCTGCGAGCGTGTTCTTCTGCAACTGATTCAGTGTAAGAAGAAAAGTCCCATGGAGACTGTGTCTTCGTTTTACTTAATCCTTTTTCTTCTACATCACTGTTTTCTTCTTCGTCTTCTCCACCATTGCTAACGTCTTCATAGTCAATTTCTTCATCGCTTGGAGGTTCAAAGGCAAACTCTGAATCCTCCATTCTTTATTAAACTAAATAGGGATAAATATAATCAAACATTGAACTCAGAGTAAAATAATCGCTTTTTATGTCATTAAGACACAAACAATCAATTCAAACTGAACTAAGTAACCATATAATTTTCAATGAAACATGATAAAGTGTATCTTAAAGCAGCATTTGCATTTTCCAGAACAACAATGCAAGAAGCCAAGGCAGCATATATATACAGAAGCTTGTACACAATGAATGTAACATATTAATAGCCTTAAATATGTACTTCAGAAGAGATGATTTTTTCACAAATATGCGGCGAAAAACCCACAAACAAGGCATATTTCAACAGAGAAAATGCAATTTCCTATTTTCCAGTAATGAGTATGTACAGTCTTCAGTTTAATAACAAGTAAAAATCACCAATAAAACTTCAATTTCCAATAATTGATGGCAATTGGCAAATATAAGTTTAACATTTGGCAAGGCAACATGACGCATAACTCGCTGCAAAGCAATTGAAAGAGAACAACCACACAGGCTACATTCAAGAAATAAACTTGGTTGTAAAAAAGCGTCAGGTGCACCCTTGGTTTTAAAATGTGCGCATAATGCGTGATGCGCACGATGCGCTGATGAGATCGCACCAGGTGATGCGATGCGATTACATGATGCGAGGCTGATGCGCCCTAAATTGCATAATGCGCTCCTGATGCGCTCGCATGATGCGCGCATTTTTCTATAAATATCTTTTTAAATAACAAACACCTCGCATATGTTATGTGCTTTTTAGTATTTAAAGTTAACAAGTTAAAATATTATCTATAAATATATTTTTAAATAACAAACGCCTCGCATATGCATTACTGTTGAAATAAATATATATATTATACATTTCTTTATTTCCATTCAATATGCCTTTTCTCTCTCTTCAATTATATATTTGTCTACTAATGCATGCCTCTTCTTTTTGTCTGCCATACTTCTTGGGTTTGGAATATGGAGCATGCTTGGGTTCTTCATTCAAGAGTTGGTTCCATTATTTTAATAAAGAGGCGTGCACTAGAGCTTCCCCTTTCAAGATATTACCGTTACTTGTCAAGAGGCTTTGGTTCTATAAAGAGGAAGGTTCCATGGGTTCAAGATGTAGATTTGGAAACAGTCCTTTTTTCTTCAAACAATCAAGCATCTCTCGGTTCTGAATCGGCTCCTGCATCTGTTGCTCTCTAGAACCCTCAGGGTGTATCCCTGAGGGTTCCGATGATTAGAGACACACACATATCGCTGCGTCTTCATCTCTGCACCTGCCGCTCTTTAGAAGCTTCAAGGGTTTGTCCCTGTCACTGTTCGAGAGCTTCTTGATCCTGTCTTCAATCAGCTGTTTGTGCAGATCATCTTGTAGATGATGTGCTCTGTTACGATTGATTGTTAAGGTTACCGATGCTATTTGTTCTTATTTGTATAAAGACCTTGTATCTTCCTGGTGAATACATAAGAATCTATTTGATCTTGATATTGTGTTTCTGACAATTACGCATCGCGCATCGGCTTTTGGGATCAAAACGCATCGGAGCGCATCGCGCATTTCAAAACCAAGGGTGCACCGGGCAATAGGTCCTCGTAGTCGGTAAGAGAGCCGAAGGCGAACGCTTCGCGTACATGGCGTGCACATATTATTTATAAACCACCTTTCATACACAATGCACAATAAATGATAACATAGCATAAATAGCAGGAAAAAAAACACAAGTCTATATAATCTTGGTAATGATATAAAGTTGAAACAAATAAAAAAATAAAATAAAATAATTGTGCTAACAACGATCAAGGCTCAACAACCGCAATTAACTATAAACAGACATAATCCATCATCAACTAAGTAAAATAAGAAGTTAACAGTAAAAGCAGCCGATTGGAAAAACAAAAATCAGCAGTCAATTGAGAAAGAAGTCAACAGTAAAAGCAGCCGATTGAAAAAAAAAAAGCAGAAGTAAAATTACGCAGAGCGATGAAGGCCGTGAAGAGGAAGGTTGGACGTAGTCGGTTTGCTCAACACGCGAATTGCTCCGATCAGTCGACCGTTGTGAGAATGTCGGTCGATTAGGTTTTTCTTCAAAACCCACTAAAATAGATAAAAATAAAAATAAAAGTAAAATAGTAGGCCCAATATTTTAAGAATGGGTTAATTTGTGATTAATTAGGCCCAAAAGTAAATCGAGATATAGGCCTATATTAACACACTAGGTTATAAACCCGCGTATTACATGGATTGTGTGTGTATATATAATACTAGTGCTAATACCCGCAAACTTCGTGTGTTGGACAAAATAATATGTTTTTTTTAGTATGGAGCGACCCAGTGTATTAATAGTTAACTCACCCCCTCTTTTATCTATTAACCTAAAACAAAAAGTACAATATATTCCCATTTACGTCTCGTCGTAAATAAAAAAAAAGTTGGTTATAACAACTTGATTTATCAAATAAACAAAGAAAACATGACACATTGAGATTATTTATAATGATAACGATCGGATCCTAATTTAGTCCTTTGGTTAGTCCTTTGGTTAGTCCTTTGGTTGCAATCTTTTTAAAAACTAATTGTACCACATACTAAAAAAAGTATCATGGGTTAATTAATTCGTTCGTTGATATTGATATTTATGTAAGTTTGAGTCTTAACTATTCGTTTAGGCATGTTTGATATAATTGAATTGCATCATTCCGTGAAGAAATCAGCGCCAGAGTAACAGTCAAGAGTCGCCATGTTTCAGATCGAAATTAAGTGGATCATGTGGTTGTGCCAATAATCAGAAGGGTCGATATACGATCCATTAAGTAGTTGAATCAATTTGTATGCAAGAGGTGGATGACATATAAAAATATTTAGGACCTTTATTACATAAAATTCATGAACAATATAAAAAAGGACAACAAAAACCTTCCAACATATTATTCCAAAACCAAGTAATAGCTTGTTGAATCACACTTCTTAGCAAGCAACCTTTTTGGTATCATCTTCAATGGAAGCCTAGTTGCACGTTCTTTCAAAGTAACACCACACTTTTTTTAACGTCAAATTTCTTTTATTCAATGTCGTCTATGGGACTTGAACCCAAGACCTCCCTCTCCCAATGTGTTTAAAAGCTTTGCCGTTGTCAATGGACCACCACCCCATTGGTAGTAACACCACACTTTAATCCCCTTTCTTGAAGCTCAATCTTTAGCCTTTCTATCTCAAGAACCTAAACAACAAAACAATAAATATAGTAGTTACAATATCCCTTTATAT